>LQNS02277718.1:20574488-20594446 GCA_001587735.2 Parhyale hawaiensis
GACTGCACTCGCCCGATTCTCCTCCGCTTCCCGTGCCGCTCGACGCTTATATAAGGACCCCATAGCGCACCGTGGTCATTCGCCCGCTAGGTCCCACACTGCTAACACCATCACGTTTTAGGTCTTCTTAAATAAAAAAAATTTTTGTTGTTAGGTATATATCTTTAGAAGGTTTTATTAGATTTTTGAAAATGGGAGGATGCTTCCGAAACGTCAAACTTTTATATTAGTTCATGTCGACTTCATTTCAATCGGACAAAATTGTTGCAGCGTCTCACAAAAGGCTCAATGCATCATAGACAAGCTTCCGGCGTTCCGGTACGCAATCCAGACAAGAGTTTTGCAGTCTTTGCTGATCATTTACCTATGCTTTATTTTTCATATCTGTTATCTCATTTGCAAAACTCCGTGATACATGAACAGTTCTAGTAGCGCTATCGAGCTTCCATCATATTCCCATCAAAAACTATACAGAAATTTCTGATTAAAATTTTTAGCAACGAATTCTGTACGCAGCCATTGCGGCTATATATACAACCAAGCAGCAAGAGTGTAGCTAGCTACCAAGTTACCGCAAGGGTCCAACTCTGGTAAATTATCACCAACAACTGAGCCGTTATTGTATAAAGTAAACCTTATATTTTCCTGAGAACACTACTCATATCGCCGAAAGATTTCTAGCCTGCGTATATGGGTCAATAATTTGGTTGACTATAGTTTTTGTGTTGCAAGTGCTTCTTTTAAAGTTTATATTTTCAGTTGACGAGGCCAGCTTCGCCCCTCAAGTTAATTGCATAATCATCTTCTATGGAATGTTTATTAAATATTTAATGCCAGTGCCATGTCAAAAATCTTGTGGCCGGGCGCAGCAAGCAGATAAGCGCCCTTGACACGCTCCGAACTAATTTTCAATTTCTCCGTCCTTTGCTTTTTGCACTCTAGACAAGCTGACTTATCTGCCCATCTAACTTTGCCCAACGCCGAAGCCAACAGGAATGATTTCGAATGCGACGTCTGGGGCTCTGCGCTTATCACCTGGCATAACAGCAGGCGGAAATTAAAGCAGATCGTCTGCAGTTTAACGAAATCACTGAGGCAGGCTTATCTCTGCAATATGCCCCTTCCTGCGGCCGGCCGAGCTCGATGGTACTTCTCAAAAACGAGTAAAGTGATTTGCAATATGGAAGGTGAAGGTCCGAGTTCAGTACTGCAAGTTTAGTTTAGCGATGCGTCCTCTAAATCTAACTCCAGTTTGAGGCGAAAGATTTGCAATATGGAAGGTGAAGGTCCGAGTTCAGTACTGCAAGTTCAGTTTAGCGATGCGTCCTCTAAATCTAACACCAGTTTGAGGCGAAAGATTTGCAATATGGAAGGTGAAGGTCCGAGTTCAGTACTGCAAGTTCAGTTTAGCGATGCGTCCTCTAAATCTAACTCCAGTTTGAGGCGAAAGGTAAAACGAATTATTCGTATCGCTTTCAAAAAGACGAATATGACTGGTGTTTCTATTTCAGAATTTTCCTTCCTTTTTCTTGCCCTTTTAGTCAACTTTTTCATTTTTATTTCATTACATTTGGTGTTTGAAAGTAAGGTAAACGTGGCTTGCAGGAGAATATATGAAGAAAATATAACATTACGACGTAGGATGAACAATACATCTTAATGTTGCCAAATATTTTGTATTAACATTTTTTTTATTCTATTTGCACTGCATGTTACATAATTTTTTGTACACAGGTATCGAGAAATAACGTCAGGGTGGTAAACTGTATGTACTCCTTCAGTCATTTCCGATCATAGTCGCATAAATTTCGCATGCGCTTGCCTCGTGTCCTGCAGGTAGAAAACCTTCACTCTTGTCTTGTCGTGGCCTTCCGGGACTCAAGCATGTACACGACAAAAAGAAATACGTCGGCTTTACGAGAACCTTCTTCACATAGATATATATTCCAAATGCAATATATGAAACGCATTACGAGGAATATTGTTATTAATAATAACGAACAAGCTAATACTGCAATGGATGTCACTGTTGCAGTGACGCAATTGCCTTATGAAATGAAAATTTAAACGAGAGAAAAGGAAGCAATCTGTCACAGTCAGTTGCCCTCTACCGCCACACAACAGAAAGGCGGTGACTTATATTTTATTGGCATGTTGCTGTAAAAAAAGGTTCTAATGACAAGTTACAGCTACCAGCACAGAAATAATAATTACTGGGTGCATTTTTAATAATAATTGCGTGCACTAAACTTTTTATAATAATGAAAAATATGAGAGATCTTAATAGCAAGAAGTATTTCTTTTCTACGACAGGGATACAACATGCTGCATCTGGGTCTTGAGGCCGTTGTTAAGGTCAATGTCGTACGTCCCAAATTTTCTTTCATATGGAGCGACCACACAGAACGTCGTAGAGCAAGACTTACAGTATCTGCTGCAGCAGGATTAAGAGAAAGCTAGCGCTGTGTGTTGTGGCTGCTGAGTTTTCTGCAAGTGAGCTACATCGGGCCACGGTTCTTAACAATATTCGCTGCACCTGCGTGATATCCGCTCCAAGCCTGCGATATCCTGACTTCTTGGCACTGTCCGCTGTGTCTGCTACGTGCGTCACAGCTGCTGGTTCCGGGCGCCGGCCCGTTCGCTCGTGCAGCGCCCATTTTCCTGAACGTTCTCTCTTTTGTTGAGTCGAGTTAGCACGCGCCAAGTTTACTGTTTCCATGGTATTCGCCTCTAAAGATACCTCGTTTCGGAATGCCCACGCGACCTGAGTTTGGGGATCTGAGTTACAGCAGTCTTTACGCATAGGCTAATTGGCTAACTATGTCTCAGTTAGGCCCACTGTATTTTTTTCAGCCTCCCTCTCAGAAGACCATTCCGTTCTTCCTCTTCCTGTAGACTTACTTTAACATTGCACGTTTGTGCAGTGTGAGAGCAGTCTCATGACCCAGCACCGCGTACATACGGCATACTGTGTGTCTATTCCTCTTTTGGAGCACCTCTAGAGTGGCCCGGGAGACTTAAACCCAATTCATACGATACGTTAATACTGCAGACTTTGCCCGAAGTGTTTCGGAATTTAAGTATGTTAGGTTTTGAGCACCTAGCCTACTTACAATAAATATTAGCTTGAGTGCGTGTGCAGCCCAACAAGTGTGCAGACGCCTATACATTTGCATCAACAAGGTATTCATCAGAAGTGGGTTACCGGAGTAATGAAGCCGTAAAGCTGTAATACCGCTTCACCTGAAATTGTTACCGCTTTACCGTTACCGTTTTCGGCTGAAAATTACCGCTTTACCGATGGCGGAACTTAAGGCAATTTTTAAAGCAATAGCATGTCAAGGGGACCGTCTAGATCAACAGTCTTTGTTTTTATTTACTGCCTGATTTAACTGAAAGTTTGTAGTTACCGGCATATGTAAAAATGGATTCTAAGACGTTTTTATTCTAAGACATTATTCGAAATCTCTGATATTTTTTGAGTTATTGACATTTTCGGGTAAATTGGAAATGCTATTTCTCCGGCATTTTTCAACCAATTTTCACGGTTCAACTAGCAATCTGAATATAAAGGTCTAAGCTATAGAAGTACGATCGGTCCTGTTCATATTTCGTTATTATTTTCTTAAAAAATGAAAAATATTTTTTTTTGTTTTTCAGATATTTTGCAAAAAAACAACAGATTGTTTTTTTTTCTGACGACAAAATTTAATACCAACAGATCATACTTCTATAGATATCACCTTCAACTTTATTTCAAAAAGTTGAATTTATGAAAATCGGTTAAAAATACCGCAGAAATAGCGATTTGAAAGTGGCACATATTGCAAAAGTTGAAATAGGAGGAAACTCCCGAAAGGGGGGATCCGTTTTTTTTTAATAACTCATCTTCTATGGAGAACATAAAAAATAGTACACGAGTGCTGTTAGTTAACATTACTCCACATAGACCTACCATAATTTTCTCTTGTGTAAGATTTACAAGCACTTCAACTAAACTAGTAAACTACAACTACATCTTTTGGTGATTTAACTGACTAGTCTGAAATTTGCTCCTAATAATTTATTTTAAAGATTTACTATTTTTATTACATGGTGGACTATTTGTGTAAAATAATTGAAAATATTCCTTTTACTTTAGTTGAAAAAAACCATATTTTGCACGGAAATGTTTTTCTCTTTTTTATTACTGTCAAAAGATTTTTAAAGCTTATATAAGGTAATTAGGAATCTATTAAGGTAGTTCAGGCTAATTTGGTGTATTTTAAGTTAATTTTGAGTCTGTCGTTTCAAAATAGCAGCAACGCTTCATTACTGGATTGCCGTTACCGTTTTACCGCTACCGCTAGTGTTTTTTTTTAATAACCACAGATAACGGCTTCCCAAACTTCCGGTATCGGAAACGATACCGAAACTTTGGGAAGCCGTTATCGCTTTACCGATACCGCTTCAACAGAAAACAATTACCGCTACCCACATCTGGTACTCATGGTTTACCCAGGTAATTTATGCAGCGCAGAGCTGCTATAGAATTCATGGTTCGTTTTTTCCCTTTTCTGGAAGAATACTGTCGACTCTGGACAGACCAGAAACAAAATACTGCCAAGCTATTTAGGCGGTTTCCTAACTTCATACAATACCCAGAAACTTCTGTAGGTATCTATGTCATCAACAAACGCTATATCGATTCAGACAAAATTTGATGGCAGTTGAAAACTAAAAATTTAAATTTCATCGACGTTCTCAGCATTATCGGCTAGGAAGAAACTAAGCTGAACAACAAAATGAGTAACACTGTGAGTAACAAGTAAGAGGGGCAGCTCAATAAATGCATAAAATGTGGCAGCACAAAAAAGTGATGCAAGGCATTATGATGTATCAAGCGATTTAAAAAAAGTAATGAGTTAATAAGAAGTTAACTGGTGACGAAGGAAGTAACTTTGGAAGCCTCAATATGAATGTCTTAATTCTACGCTATCTATAACATTGGCCAACTTATTTTGGCAAGCTGACTTCTAAGTGGATTGGTTTTCACCACAAATTGAACATTTTGATGGAAAGTTCACTGTAACACAAACATCAAGGCAAAGAGTAACTACGACCAAACGTTTTTGTGCAGAGCGACGGGGCTGTAATGCCTTAAGAGAAGACAGCATAGAAAGAAAATCTCTCGTTAGCAAGTAAAATGTCTTTGAAAGGGGGTGGTAAAAACACGTTTAGTTCTTTCATCAGGTAACAAAAGAAGGAACACAGAAGTAAAGATCAGTAAAACAGTCTCAGTATCTGACAGCGCCCAGCCTCAGATGAACTGAAAGCAACAACTTCGCGTGAGCTGAGCCAGTTAGTCTTCGATTACTACGATGACCAGCTGTAGAACAATTGCATTTGGTGCATAGGTGCAAACTATATTTAACAGAAATTCTATTTCTGTGAAAATAACAAAGTATACGTATATTGACAATATGTATTAAACTCTATGTAATCGTCAACATTACAAAACTCATCATTACAACTCATCATAACAAAACTCATGTCACAATTGCTCTCCTGTCTCTCAACCGATCCCAAGGAAGATTCCTGGCAACCTCAGAAGCTAAAACCAACAAACAACTTCTAGGGCGATGAAAATTCTATTTTCGACGACATGAATTTGTGGCACTGACTTTAATTCTGAAAATATTTGGTATAGGTTTTTTCTCACCTAAAAGCATTTCCCATATAAGAAATAAAAGAGGGACATGTGTTTCAATGAAGGCTATTTGGTTTTTCGGAGATGAAGTTTTTCACAAATGTGGATTTGTCCACTTTTCCCTAAATTCATAAGTGAAGAGAATGCGGAATGGTTCCCAACTTAAGCATGGGAACGTAGGAAATGTCTTGTGAGCTTCTTCCTAACCAATATAACGCGTGGTAGTTATTGTAGCTCAAAAAGCGGTCCCCATTAGGGTAAAAAAATTCGTCTGTGGTACCTACTGTGAGCTTTAATTATTAACACGACTGAATGACGCAACAATTATGTTTACTGTTATAAAAACTAGTGGGCCCAGCCGTGAAAATGACGCAATAATTTTGAAATTAAGCTTATTGTTGTTACTGTTTTCATAATTGGTTTTGCTATGAAATGCGTCTCATACCTGCAGGCGCGATTTTCCATTAAAAAAAGGCAAATTGTACCGCCATAGAGTTTGGAATTGTTCAAAAGTTCAGCAGCGCCAAGAAAATAAACTTCAATCAAAAGAATTCACCGGAAGTGCTCAGAGCTTACTGTAGCCTGGATACCAGCCAATAGTTGAACTTTGAAGTATCGAAATTTCTTTGTAATGTATATTGAATATAATTTACTAGTGGACCCGTGCGTGAAGAATGCACGCAATAACCTATACGTTTGCCTAATGCCTCTAGGCCGGTACGGAATCTCCTCTTTTCTTATTTGCTTCTTAATTTTCTTATTTTCCTCATTGATCCTTCGTCGTGCTGTCATCCTTAGGTCTTCTATATAGACAGGCAGAAGTAACGTCTTGAGTAAAACACTTCAACAAACTTAAACAAAATAGCAGCTTACATAGAATGTGTTCGCTCCGTAGCAAAGATACCGTTGATACCGTCTTTCCACCTCAAATATCTGCTTCATTTGAGGTGCTCAAATTTTGACCTATGAAGAGAAAACTGCTTCGTTAGAGGAAAGCGGTAAGCTAAAGGAAATAATTGTCTACTGCCCGTGAAAACTTATGTTTCGTCAGTTTCGTTGACAATTGCATCAAAGTGGGAAGAATAGCTCATGCAACGAAATCATCTATGGGGAGAAACTACGAATCAAGAAGCATGAGAGTGCCAACGGAAGCTTCATATATCTTCAGTGCTACTTCGGCAATGCAAGAAGTGCATTCAGACATGAGGTCGCCTTATACTTTGCCGTAGATTCGATGTATGGAGAAGCTAATACTCATACAATTCAGACTAAGCCTGCGATGTCTTCATTGTTGGAATTTCATCTGTCCCTGCTTAAGATACGTTTTTTGCCATCTTCTGCAACCCGGCCTATTTTCTGCCTATCATTTTCAATGGAGCTTGAGAGGAGCACCAGAGCCTCCAACCTGGGCTAATTTCCGCCTATATATTTCGTTAAGAGCGTGACACCAAACATATAAATATATAAACACACGACGGTCATTCTTAGTATTAGATCCTTTGTTCAGCATGAAGTTTCAACTACCACGAAGAGATGGAGACAAAGAAAGCATAAGAGAAATGGATAATGGATGAAAGGAACGTAAACTCCAACCAAGACTGAGCCTCTCTGCTGCGAAGAAATTTCCCAATAAAAAAATGCGATATTGCTTATGCCCGACAGGATCAAAAACTCCATTACAGATATCACCTTTCCCTTGCTACGTACAGAAGAAGAATTATAAGATCAAATAGTACGGAGCTATATTTCAAAGCAAAACGAGATTCGGAAAATTCAGTATTTCCACTTTTGAGCATACATTCCAGAAGTTATGTTTGTCATCGTGCTTCCAAAGGCTGAGTTTCATGGTATTTCAACATATTTTTTAAGTAATTAATTGAATTTTTTCTCATCCAAATACATTACAGAGTGACGGAGGGCAGGATCAACCAAAGAACAAACAAGCCAACTCAGAGCAAGCAACCAACAAAATTTAATTCTTATTATATAGCGGACAGTAGATTCACAAACGCCATGTGTCCTTGGTTCTTGCTCTTTCAGTTACAACGAAAAGTGTTTTCTGTTGAACCCATTTGAGACAGGGCGTAGATCTACCAACCGTATCACCTTTTTTAGCGACAGCACAATCAAATACGTACTGTTATTCCTACGAAAATGATGCAGTAGATAAATATAAGCACGAGCACTAATGGGTAAACCCTATTAGGACCAACGTCCTTCCTAGGAACCGTTAGTAAGTCCACCCTGTATGAAATAGTTCATGTTGAATTGCTTTCTATTTGCAATAATTGCAATACTATTTCAAGCTGCGCTACGAAACATGATTGCAACGAGCAACCACGGGATGTATTTATGCACAAGTGTTCAAATCCCTTTTACCTATAGCTAACCTGCACTATAACCTCGTTTAGATTAATTTATTTCAAATGTTGCAGCGGTCTGCAAACAAAAATCAACAGTGACAGTTGCAGCTGAAAAAAGAAATTTATTGGTAGAATATAGTTGTATCATTCGCTGAACACAGTCGATTTTGGTCGTGAATGGTTGTTTCTTACGGTTCACTACGGTAGATAATGGCCAGGAAGCAAAGAATGCAACGGGAGGACTCAATAAGACTAAAATAAAACTTAGCTGTGACCGCACGTAGCAAGTTTACATCACATCGACCAGTCGAAGTATTTAAGTGTGGGACCTCAGGCCATCGTGAGTTGTTTTCTTAAATATATCACAGTATTTTTTCAGGTCGCCGAAAGGGAACAAATTTGGCGCTAGTGCTGTGAAAATTTCCACCAGCATGCACTGCAATTTTCTTCTGGTAATTGCTAAATTAGTGTATATTATCTTAATTTATTTATACGCTAGGATGAATTTTGAAATTTAAGACGATTTTTATGGTTAAATTAGCTAAGATACTGCTCAGCCATAGATTCGTCGATGATGACGTCACTTTTTGGTGCTAATTTCTCGTGAGTCCTCCGCGAGTTCTTCCTGGTTGTTACAGTTACAACTCTTGCTCACTGAGCCTGAGATTTGACTTCTCTACAAAACTGAAACCACTGCATTAAAATTATTTATCTTTAACAACGTACTTTACGTACATTGCTTAATGATTTAGCTGCTTTGTTATGCGGCGACGAAAAATTATTAATTGTGATGGAAATCAAAACCTTGTACTCCTAATCCCAATTTATTGCAAACCAAGTATATACATGTCAGCATCCATTCGCGTCTGCAATGTACAGATATAATTGACAATTATCTGGTAATGATAAAAAGTTAATGCTAAGTCTATTATAAAATTTCACGAGTGATGTCCGCTAGTCAGTCAAGGGCGTGGACTGAAGCATCGACCCAGAACAAAATAACCGTCACTTAACGGGTCGCACATGTCTTGAAGTATGATAATATAAATATGATTCATTGAACACCAATGAAATGTATTAAACCTGAAGGCTACACATTCCTCACTACTCCCCCGATATAATTTCAGAGTAAAAGGACCATGAGAAAACGATATGGGCACTGCACAGTATATATCTGCTTCATATCTGGCCTGTAACTTATGCAGAGAATGGTCGACTCGCCATCGGCCAGCAGCATGTTGAGGTCTGCTTGGCCCAAACGACCGAGAAGCGCAGGATCCCATATGACCGAGGAGGGTATTTCTGTTGGTTCAATATAGCCAGTCTGTGCCCCTGGAGGCACAGTAAAGCTTGAGAGCTGCAGGACTGTAAAGAAACCATTCACAAGGGCCATAGTTATTTGGTATTCAAGAGCCTAAGAGATTAATTAAGGAAAGTGGTTTTGTTGGTTCAATAGAGCCAAGCTGTGCCCCTAAACAATACAGTAAGCTTAAGACTGAAATATTTAATTCAAAAGAGCTAAGGTTATTAGGTATTAATAGCTCAAAACACTAATTAAGGGAAGTTTTTGCTAGTTGAATATAGCTAGGACTTCAGTAAGGTTGAGAGCAGCAAGACTGTAAATAAATTATTCGCACGAGCTAAGGTTATTTGCTGTTCGAGAGCTTTACAGATAAATTAACATTTCTCTTTCCGTAAGCTAACTAGACTCTGGACAGTGAAGCTCCTGAGTGTTGGTGTGCTAGTGCAAGTACACTTTTGATCAAAACTTTAAGACCACTTGAAAATGCGAAACATTGCAACGTTTCAGTGATAAATAAATAAACCCCTTCATGTAAGGATCAGTAATTCCTAAATGTAAACGGTGAGAAAGACGAAAAATGCCTGCTGTAAAAATTTATTATGAAATACACATTTTTGTCATAAGAGTTTTTCAGTTGATAAAATTATAAGACAAGGTTAATAAATGTTTAGTTTTAGGGTAATTTCCCGCGTTTGAGATCTGTTACAGGCTTGCACTGATAGTGTGAAGGTGTCACTATGCTCAAAGCGAGTAAGCATAAGCAAGTTCTGTCGGAGCGTGCAATCGCAGCTGAGATTCACCGCAGTAAAACTCTGATTTGCAACTTCCTGAAGGACCCTGAGAGTTATGGAGCAGCAATATCTAGTGGTAGACCGACAAAAGTTTTCCCTGCTCTGAGCAGGAAAAGTAAACGGGTTGTTTCTCAAGACAAAGGACAGTCTTCCAAATCAAGGCACTCTGAGATGCTGATTGCAGTTCAATAACCATCGGGTGACACGACAAAAAGCGTTTGAGAGGTCTTCGGTTGTTTCTACGTCACAAAGTGGCCCGTTCACAGTATGCTCGAGAGCACCAAACATAGGACTTTGAAAAGTGGTCAAAAGTTTTACTTTCTGACGAACAAAATTCAATCCGGATGGCCCTGATGGTTTTCAACGGTATTGGCATGACAAGGAGATGCTTCCTGAAATGTTTTTCAAGCATCACAGTGGTGGAAGTTCCGTTATGGTGTGCGGTGAATTTTCCTAGAGGGGAGCAAAGAAGCTTCAGGAGGTGCAGGGTCGTCAAACAGCTGTTGGTTATGTCAGCATGTTACAAAAATCATCTCTGTTGACGAATGCCACTCGTTTGTGTGGTGATGAATATTTTTTTTTCAGCAGGATAATGCAATGGTGCACTCTGCCCGCCAGACTATGACCTTTTCAGAAGATGGGTTTCCTGTTTTACGTCATCCATCATGTTTGCCAGACTTAAACTCAATAGAAAATCTTTGGGGATGAATGGTGAGAGATGCTTACGGAAATGGTAAATAATTTGTGATAGTAAACGAACTTCGTGATGCCATCTTTAGGAGCTGGGACGACATTCCTTCAACCCTCATTTCTAGCATGCCACAAAGAATTTTTGAGATAATCAACAAGAATGAACACAGCTATTTTTTTACATTTTCAAATGGTCTTAAACTTTTGATCAGGAGTGGATTTTGGTTCGACTAACCGCAGCGTTCTCGGAGTGCAGCAGGACGTGCTTTAGTTACAGTAAAACACCGAAGTGCGAGTGCCAAAACTTGCGGAACAAGAACCGCAATTCGAAATAGATTTTATGAAACCGATATGGGGCTACCTAGAGCCGCGGATATTGGTAAATATTAAATAATAGATATGAATGTATCGCCTTTGTTTTCTACAGTTCTACTACAAATTATGGAAAATTGAAGGAGTTTTCGCTATGGTAACATGATAATATGTTTCACTGTGGTTTGGCATAAAAATCTTTAGTAACTATAATGATCTATACTGTATTTATTCGCTCTAATAAAACATTGAGTAAATCAATGTACTACGATGTAGCTAGATTACGTCATATGCTCTGTAATAGCAACTATTAATCGAATGTAAATAGTGATAAGGAAATAAGGACAATGCGTGAAATTTGTGCTTATAAGAAAAAGTACTTGTGTCTAATTTCAGTAGGCATTTATAAGTTACAAAACCTTTCGATGGATTCGTCTTTAATACTTTTAATTTTCTTTAACAATATTCTTATGTAGCCTTTTGACTAAACCTTTTGTCGACACAAACTTTTAGGAAATTTTTTAACGAAAAGAAAACAGAGTGTATTGCGTTCACCTGTGTAACTTAGAAGGGCATAAACACTGCAGGAGAAAAATGGCATGGTTCAAAGGCCATAAGTTCATGATAGCAAGGCTAATTCGTCCACCCTTGGTCATGAGGAGCAGGATCGCGTCAAGAGGACTACACACTCTAAGTTACTTTAGCCTCAGTTATCAAGTTTCAAGGCATGTTTCTTCTCTGACTACTTTGTTTCCTCCCATTTTCTTATTCCCAATGATAATGCCTTTCCATTCGTGCTTATCTTTCCTGCTTTGTATCTAGACTGCGCGTTGATCCAATGAGAGCCCCTCTCGTGCGTAGTTTTCACGTTTCTCATTTCTGGCTTTTACTTACCGAAAGTCCATTGCTGTAACCAAGGGAACTTGAAACGGCGTCAAAGGCTATGCACAGTGCCTAGATTTACACAACTCTATTTTTTATGTATTTCATAAAATTTAGGGACTGCTTTAGGAGAATTAATACAGGAAGTTTATTTAACATATATATAAGAGAATATTTAAACAGAACAGTCAAATGTGCACCTATAACAAGAAAATTTAACACAAGCAAAAGTAATGAGGGACAAAAGTATTTGACCAAAAAAATATTATGACATTAGTACTTGGTGGCGTGACCTTAATTGGCAGTAACAACATGGAGACGATTGTTATAGCTGGAAATTAACTTTTCACATTCACTTGATGGTATTTTGTTCCCTTCTTCCATGCAGATAACCTTTAATTCAGTAAGGATTTTGGGACACCGTTTGTGGACAACAGATTTAAAAAGACGCCACAAATTTTCTATTGGATTTAGGTCCCGTGATTGGCTAGGCAATGGAAGAACTTTTATTTTCTTCCTTTGAAACCATTCTTTCGTTAAATTCGCAGTATGCTTGGGGTCGTTGTCTTGTTGGAAGGTCCACCTGCGCCGTCCGTAGAAGTTTTTGTCACTTGGAAGCATCTTATTCTCTAATATCTCCCTATACATGAAACTATTCATCTTGCCATCAATGATATGAAGTTTCCCAACACCATGGGCAGTGAAGCAACCCCACACCATGATACTGCCCACTCCATGTTTCACGGTGGAGATGGTGTTCTTGGGGTCATAGGCAGTACCACGTTTCCTCCATACATGCCGAGCTTCGCTTCGGCCAAAAAATTCTATTTCAGTTTCGTCAGACCATATAACCCCTTCCCAAAACTCATTTCCTTTGTCCAGGTTGTCTTTGGCAAATGTTAAGCGGCTCTTGACATGGTTTGCTGTAAGAAGAGGAGTTTTGCGAGGAGTGTAAGAATGAATGCCAGTACGGTTCAATTCCCTAACAATAGTTTTCTTGCTGACATACAGTCCCGGAGATGCCAGTTCACTCTGAAGGTCAGCACGAGTTGTCATGGGGTCATTAGTCACCTTCATGATCTTACGCTCCAGCTCTTGGCAGGTTGGAGACCACCCCAGTCACTTGATGCTTGCGGACTATTGCTCCAACCATTGAAAAAAGAACATTGACACGTTCTGCTATTACTGTATAAGTTAATCCCTCACTACGAAGTTGAATTATCCGTTTACGAGTAGCTTCGGGGATTTCTTCAACTTTGGGCACAGTAGTGAGAGTGTGCGCGACTTCAATGAGGTTTAGAAAGGTAATGATTGTGCCAGCTGTGGTGTGTTTACATTGCACTTGTTTCGAGACGTTTCGTGAACGTTCTAGAAAAATTTCCAAACTAATTTATTCAAATTATACTATTAAATATCAAAGTTTCAACATCACATTTATTTTGGTCAAATACTTTTGTCCCTCATTACTTTTACTTGTGTTAAATTTTCTTTTTATAAGTGCACATTTGAGTGTTCCGTTTAAATATTCTATTATATATATGTTATATAAACTTCCTGTATTAATTATCATCAAGCAGACCCTAAATTTTCAAAAATACATAAAAAATAGAGTTGTGCAAATACTTATGTCTAGGCACTGTATATCATTGCAACTCTGCTAATAGAATTACTAGACGTCCCTATGACACATACAACTTTTTTGTGTCAAATATTTGGTACTAGATCATAGTACAGACGAAGCCACCAACCGAATGAGAAATCAGTTTCTCTAGCCCAGGATATACCAATCTGCTGAAGCACAGAGAAACACGTTTCTATTTCGATTATCAAAGATACAACAAAAGCCATTTGGTGAAATTTAGTTAAATCAATCATCCTCCAAAAATATTATTTTCTTCGTTTGCGGTTGTTTAGCAGTACCTGCAATGTTGACGTAATGGAGATATTAGACCTATTTCTGAGGGTCTTGTCTAGCCAAATGCTGGCAATTATTATTGAATATCTTATAAAACGTGACAAATTCAGGCAACAATCCGTTTTTTTTGTGTCTAGCCGACTAGCTGAGCTGACAAGTCGATCAAGCACAGGAAGATGGTAGCGGCAGCCGAACCCCAAATAGAGGGACAATAGACTAAGAAAGGAAGCCAGAAAGCATAGAAGTATGCCCTGATCACTTCATCAAAAACACCAAACACAGCGTGAACCTTATGCAGGATCCCAACCTTACTGGAAGTACGTGAGACCAGATACCTTATATGCGCCTCAAACGTTAACTCATCATCCAAGAGGAAGAACTAGTAGCTCAGAGTAGTGTCACTCATCTCAATGGGGGAAACGGAAGTAACCGAGTACGAGACAGTCTAACAATCGTATACTTACATTTATCTGTATTCAGTTTCATTAGAAGCATGAAGCGTTTCCGCGACATGTATATATATGAAGATTGGGTAACGGTCATACGCATGCCAGGGCCGGAGTCGTCTCTGCCAAAGTAAAATCGTCGACATAATCGACCAAGTATTCTCCCAGCATAAACATCGCAAATGTTCATTACAAACAAGGAACCCAAAGCAGTACACTAAGCAACACCTGAAACTACCATGAAACACGTACTGAAGCTACAGTCAAATGACACGCAGAAATAAAATCTCGAGCGAATGATTGACACAACAGCTTGTTTCTATGGGAGGCCCCATTGAATGCCGCAGTGAAGTCCAAATGAACGCTGCGCGCTTCGAAATGGCGATCTACCGCCGATAGGCTAACGTGTGACACAGACAATAGAGCGTTGGAACAACTCAGGTCCTTCCTTTACGCAAGTTAGCCCGGAAGTAGCAGCCCAGTCATTTTAACAAGGCAACTCAGCTTACACGCCACCAATTTTTCAAACACCTTTGACATGATAAGTGCCGAACATATTGATCGGTAAATTGACGATAAAGGACCGTGTGTTGATACTTTGCTTTCAAGACGTTGAATACTTGATGCGTGTTAATGCCTTGTTCCCAGGATGTTGAACACTTGGCGAATGGTGATACTTTGTTACTAGGACAATAAATACATTGAGTCTATCTATACGTTGCCCCCAGGCCGTTGAATACTGGGATGGTTTGCTTCGTTTCTGGGACGTTTAATATTTACATGCATTGCTACTTTCTACTCAGGAAGTTAAATACTTAACATGTATTCCTACTTGGATTTCAGTACGTAAATCAGTTGACGTGAGTTAATACCACATTCCTAGCTTGTTGAGTTGTTGGCGTGCATTGATTTTTTGTTCACAGTACGGTAAATTCTTAGCTTCCAGAACTGTAAACTCTTGATGTGTGCTTGTACTCCTCTACCAGGACTATAAATTTTTACCGTGTGTTGGAACTCTTACCGCCAAGACGGTAAGTTACTAGCGATATACAAGCAACATCCCTTTCGCTTTAATAAAAAGAAAACATTTGATGCAGCTTTGAACTGTTTGGTTTCCTCTTTCCAGCGCTCGTTAAAGAATTTGTATACGTAGCACCGGAAGCATAAAGCCGATACTACGGCGCTAAGCCACCACCATTACAAAAGAGAACGTTTTGCCGTGATACTTTGGGCGTGCGAATAAATTTGCCCGTGTCAATGGCATGGACCCTGCTGCAACACAGCTGCCATCCCATTAATATACAATATGCAAATATTGTGGCTACCGGTTGCATGGTTGAACTTTTTATTTTTTTCTAATTGGGTGACGCATCAGAGTGTCGCTAAAGCCAGCCTCACATATGACCTCAGAGGACCTCAAGTTCTATTTTACACCATGACCAGCAATGAGAATATTATTTCTATTATTATTATCACAACAGGTACAGCCTCGGCTAGATTTGGTTAACAATGGGGCAATAGACGAACAAACGGCCTCATTCTGAGATATACACTACACTCCAATAGCTTTGAAAGTTCCAGATGGTTGCTTTGCTGGAATGTAAATCTTACCAAGAAATGCATTTTTATAGAGGAGATTTGTAAACACAAAGTAGTGGAACAAAATACTGTTTTCCAAGCACAACTGGGCATGGTGCTGGGGTTACAATTATTTCCTACGCCAAGGTTACGTTTTTGTCGTGCTTTTCTGTCTTTTTGTCGATCTGTCTCTTTGTCTGTCACCAAGATTAATCAAAAAGTTTGGAACGGATCTTTACGAAATTTACAGGGATTGTTAGGCATTCAACGGTAACAGATGATTAACTTTTGGTGAAAGTCCGTTCATCTGTTTGTTTGTCTGCCTATTTTTTAGTACCATAACTGAAAAAGTTATGGAGAGATCTTCATGAAATTTACATGAGTTGTTAGGTGTATTACGAAGGCAAATGACTAAATTTTTTATTATCTCTTTGTTCGTTTGTTTGTCGCTGCATTTGATTTATGCTTGTTAGCACAACAACCCAAAAAGTTATGAATAGATCGTTATGAAATTTGGAGGAATTTTTGGTAATGCTCAATCATAAAATTTTGGTGACGATCGGTTGGTCCGTTTGTGAGTTTGTTTTATGTTTGTCATAATGGTTGTTAGCAGCATAACTCAAAAAGTTATTAACAGATTTTCAAGATTATTATAAAGCTCTTAATAGTATCAAAAGGCACAAATGATTAGATTTCGGTGTTGATACAAAGAAAATCATGGTTTCAGCATCAATTTTGATTTTTCGTTAACGTGGTTTCGTTGCCTTACTCGGCGGAGGCATGCACTCTCAGAGTGCTCTATTTTTTTTTTGCAATTTATCCGTGCCATGTATTCTATTTTTATAAGATATGCCACCGGAAGCCCCACGACGCTTTGCACTCTGAAATTTGAGCCAAAACCTACACACATTTCACAGTAGTAAAAATGGTATTGTAATTTTTGCAAAAAAAAAAAAAATCATGGGAATTTACAGTCTGTTTGAAAAAAAATATATATATATAATTCTTGCAATAAGTGAAAAGGGCGCAGGCTGCTGACTGTAAGGATCACCGGCTGTCAAGCCTCCCAAAAAGGGACGTAGGGCTGCAAGGGCTTGAAATAATAGAAATGCTGCCGAATTGCCGCCCCTCAGCCCTGCACAAACGGGTTAGCCCTGGAGTAGATGGCGGCCGGCACACCCTGCGTTTAAATTAAGTCAACAACCCAAAATTTGCATCGTTAAGTTTTGTATTTCAGAAAAACATCAATACTCTTAAAACAGTTTTAACTAAGAAACTTCACGATTATAAGCGAAACTGTGGAAGTTGCACACGTCACAAACTTCGCGCACATACACGTTATGAAGTATTTGCTAATTAGCATGTTCGTAAAACGAGTCTAAATTAACACAACCATAGCATTCTACTTTAATTGACGGCCTACTCTTGCCAAATGGATCCTGCTGCAAACTGAGGAAACTTCGATAAACTCATTTCTAGTTAGCATAGCAACATTAAACTATTTGCGTGTACGCTCGTTACGTCTTCACTGAATTGTAGCCGAACGAAACCCGTGACTCACATAATGAAGCCTCACGGTGCCGAAAAAAGGTGCAGAGAAAATGTTAATGCTTGCTATACATACTATATGCATTGATTCTGAGCAGCTTCAGAGAATTTCATATGCCTGCCAGGAACTTTCCCTTTCATTCGGCCCTCGCAGAATAATATTACTCACAAAAAACCAATGGCATTCGGCAATGGGAGCTGAGCGAAATACTGTATAAATATTGCTCGTTATGGTAGCTATGAGCAGTTGAGCGCTAGGGCTGGCGGGCCAATGCATGCAGAGCCGGGGAATGAGATGCAAAGCTCCAGAGACATTTTGTTTGCTGATTATGAGTCTCCCGGGAGAGGAACTCCTGTTCGTATTATGACAGCAAGTGCAACGTAAACAGTCTCCTGGGGAATTATGAGTGCAGGCAACTCGGTTTGAGAGACTTTAGGGTTAGTAGAGCATCTGCTTGTTTCAGTCCAAACCAGTGGAGTGTCGATCCTAGCTTATGTTCAAGGGGCCGCTGCAGAGCTTCACAAAGGTTTGATATATTTTGCAAGAACTAGAGGAATATCAAGATGAACTCTCCCATCACTAAACAATTTACTTAACACTGTTGACAAAGTGGGTCTTGCAGATCCGGGAATATTTTTAACTAGCAGGACCCGTGGAATTTCCACGGTTAATTAATGTTTTTACTTACCTTAGTTTGACCTTAGGCAGCGCTGCTAACTTAATTAAACCGCCCTATCTAAACCAATGTCTGCCTCATAACCCTGTGTACCTTTACACAGTCCGTCTACCACACACCTTGACTAACCTGTCTTTGTATTCTGACTTGACCCGTGAATTTCGCATATGTTCTGTCAGTAAAGTATTCGCACCTGTATCTTGATATATACGTGGAGGTACGACGGTACTTTTGGACTCTTGGTACCCATTTCACTTAGTTTGACCTGAAGCAGCGCTTCGAACTTAACCCAATCCGTCTAAACTATATGTCCGCGCTTATCCCTGCCATCCGTTACGCAGTCTGTCTCCTTGTACCTCGTCTAACCTCTCTTAGTGTTTTGATTTCACCGGAGAATTTTGGATATGTTTTGTCAGCAAAGAATTCGCACTTGTGTCAAAACAAGTTATAGAAATACGACTGTACTTCTTGCATAGTACCCCTATGTATTTGCACGCCGTTTCTAAGTTCTAGAATCGTTCATGTTTTAATTTTTTGTAGGCTAATCCAATTTTTTGCACTATTACGAGACCAGCTGATATTGATCAGTATTCCATCTTTTTTCAGCTTTGTTTATGCGATAGCTATACAACAACAAATTCGGCCAATTTCTTCAGTCACAGCAGCGTAACCCTGTTCCCAATAGGTCGTTGCATTTCCTTACACGAAGCACATTGATTTCAAAAAGAAAGTTGAAGCCAAAATGTAAAAAAATTTAGACTACCAGCTCTGGGCTCTCAAAGCGTATCCTAACTGCTTTTCTGGCCCTACTAGGAACCTCGTGCGTCACCAGCAAAGTGAAAATAACATAGCGTGAACATAAAAGGAAACGCGGTAGATACTGTATGATACGGGTGAAATGAATGTCGTGTCTTTGTTTCGGAACTAACTGAAGTTTTTTCAACAAAGTAAAGAGAAGACAGCTATGGTTGAACTTCGTTCCAGCGAAATCGGAGCTTCTTGCAAGTTGAAGTTCTCCTTATCTAATACTGTAAAGTGTAACGTACAGACAGATGGACGGACGTGCAGACGGAGCAGAATTATAATATGGACTAGTGGCCGGAGTAATCATTAAATGAGGGCAAACAATAACTACTTCAGTGAAGCCCCTGTTTTATTTGCTCTTCTTTTTGGTTCGTCTCTGAAGAATATTCAGAAACCTGTTGTCTACAGGCAGTCAGGCAACACAAAAAATATGGCCCTCAGTCTTGAATTTGCACAAATGAATTCTGAATCTATACGGTGCTCAGTAGCTATTTCCAGTCAAAATTAAAATATATCGTTATTATCAAGGGATTTTTTTTAAAACATAGGCTTTCTCCAGCCTCTATAATGCTGAGAAGAAATTATAAGAGAAAGAAAAACAGTTTCGGCTGGAAAGAACGTCAGTTACCGTCGCAGTAGATCATTGGTGTTCATGATGGCAGCATGATAGGCGACCGAGTGACGAACCAGGCAACTGACAAACCAATCACCCAAGCTGAGGATTTCATCAGGTGAGTAGTCTATATGTTTATGCCAAGGACTACTCAAGGGAGGACGAGCAGCGCTCACTCTCTGAGTAAGCTAGCGAAGGCGGGCTGCCAGGGCTGGACCAGGGGCCAGAAACTCAAAACTATTTGCGATACCGTAACTCACTGTTACTGTCGTAACTCGAAGTCACGCCCCCTCAGCTCTCTCATTTGCCAAACTCAAACGTCGGTCATATTTTACGGTTCCCGTATT
>LQNS02277718.1:20598680-20620693 GCA_001587735.2 Parhyale hawaiensis
TTGTATCGAATTTTAATACAGTGATTTATTGTATAGTCAAATTTTATTCCCGAATAGTTTTGAAGAAACTGACGAGTAGATGTCTTTTAACCTTCAGGAAGGTGGAAAAAGTACTTAAAGTAATTTAGGAATAAGTAAACATTTTATGTCAGTACATCCAATGGCCTTCGCTAGCGCCGCCAGAGATGGAGCTCTGCTCGTCCTCCCTTGAGTAGTCCTTGGTTTATGCATTTGCCTAAAGATTACAAAGAACGAGCTACAGCACTGGGAGAGCGCATACCTCCGCCAAGCAAGGCAAAGTTCTTTTTGAAACTATAATTTCCTCTTTATCAGCACCAAAATCTGGTCATTTGTGCCTTTCGACAGTAATAACAGCTTCTGTAAGTTTCTTAAAGATCCGTCAGTAACTTTTGAGTTATGTTCTGAGAACCAATGACAAACATTAGTCAAGCACAAAATGGACAAACCGATCCTCACGAAAAATTTATCATTTGTGTCTCCCAACATTTCTAATAATTCCTTTAAATTTCATGAAGGTCCGTTCATAAATTTTAGAGTTTTATTGCTGATAAACAATCTGACAAACATTTTTCAAGCACGCAAACGTACAAACCAATTATCACCAAAATTTCTCCATTATGGCGACCCTCTTACTCCACGAGACGTTAAAGTTTGAAAGTTTATCGATTAATGTTAGTGCAAAATTGAGTAAATATGACCAATAACAAGTTTTTCTTACAAGAAAATGATAATAATCCTTTAATAGAGCGGCCTTCCAGTAGAAAAAGAGTTGGAACACGGTGGTATTTTTTATGTTTCTTGTTGACTCTTTCGACCTGCCATTGTGCGAAAAGTATGATGTGCACTAAGACCAGTCCCCTTATTATTAATGGTATAACTAAGTAGGCTTAGTGCTCCAGAAACTTCTTTGAATTTTGTGAGTGCGTTGCTTCCGTTGAAAATACTTTATTGTGATGGTATTATTGACGCATTTACCAGTCCAGGTGATGAACAAAAATGCTAAAAGTTTTGGACTGACACCTGCAGGAAGATGCCGTCAGTTTTCACAGAAACAAACTGCGCTTGGTACGGTTATGGCTCATATAAACTATTCATTTCCTCTGTCGCAATTATTATGAAAGTAAATCAGCAACATCTCTGTCTTCTACCTCAAGGCAATGAACGAACGAAAGGCAGCCTCAACAGAGCGAAGAGCAGGTGCAATACGCACATTTCTTGTCGAAATCATCGCACACAACGACACGTTTCGACAACGTGTTATTTATATATATAAACAATGTATGTATATTTACATAAATATGTTTTACTGAGGGCCACGGAAAGATTAGCGTTAATGAGACATTTATTACTTTTCTCCAGGTGTCGAAAACATTATACGCAATCATTGTTGCCTATGCTATGCAAGAGATTGCCAACGTTGTCCTCGACGTTTCGACGGCTTCGGCTGTCATCATCGAGAGGCGGCGGTGGTGGTTCCGGTAGTGGCAACGGAGACGATGAAGGTCTCCCACGTTAAGAGAATGGAAGCTCGAGCTGAACTAAATGATAGTGTTTCCTAAAAACCCTCAGTAGAGAAGCGGTGGAGCGCTGTTCTGTGCATGGCCAACCGTGGAGCCGGCTGTGCAAATCAGCGCAGCCGATTGGTTGGTCGCTACGCCGGTCGCTGAGATTGTTGTTCTCCTAGCAGCTGCTGGGTTCTAGATAGGCCGGTCGATTGGGTGTTTATGGACGGATTGTAGAGCTTGCCCAGTAAAGCTTCTTCTCTTTGTAGGCGAGTTTTGTCGTTGTTCTTCCGAAGAATTTTGCTGCAATAAACTAAAGTTTCTCTGGTAAGGTAATTTGTTGGTCATAGTTGTTTCTTACATGGTTTGCGGGCCTCCTCTTCTGAGATGCATGGTTAATCTTCTTGATAGTGATGTTGTCGTTACGCCAATGAATGAACTGGGGTGGGGCTCGCAGTCTCCAACGTTGCACGTTAATTTATACACGACGTTTGATTGCTGTAGTTCTGCTGGTGGCGGTGGGCTGTACCTCATCAGAAACTGGGCGGTCTTTGGGTTCTTGTTGTAGATGGTGAGATTTAACTTGTCCTCTTCTGAGTTTCTGCAGGTAACGCTGTGATATATAATGGATCTAATTAAACGTTCGTCCGTCTTGTAGGCAGGGGACATTTGGTTCCTGTAGAAAATTTGGATGCAATTTTCATTGCTTTCAATTTCGCGGGAATTTCTCTTTTGAAGATAGTTGTTCAGGGCTTTATCGAAGAACGAGTTGCTGTAGCCATTGTTTACAAGTGTTTGCTTGAGCTCCACTACAGATCCATGGAACAACTCACAAGTTGAACAGATCATGTAAGCGCGTTGAATGAGAGCTGTAATTGCTTCGGTTATTTACCATTCGCTGCAGTCACTCAATTCATTAAGATAATTTCCAGTGTTGGTCGGTTTCTTGTAGACAGACGTAGCGTAGTAGTTTCCTGATCCAGCGACTCTCACATCAAAGAAGTTGATTCTGCTGTTTCTACTCAATTTCGTAAGTGAAGTGGAGGATTAATGCTGCTTGGAACGCTGCACGGAGTTGCTGTAGATGTTCTTCGTCTCTGACTACTACATAGCAATCATCAACGTATCGGCGGTAGATGCTTGGCGTGAGACTATCGCAAAGGTTGTATCTTGTACTTTGCCAACAGAAAATAAAGCACCTACAGTGCATGGACACAATACATAGTAATAAATTCATTAAACTAGGAATACCAGCATTTCCACACTTGTACGGAAACAAATAGTCAGTGAGAATGAACTTTACACTTCTCAAAACATCAACCGTGAATACCTAAGGTTTACAAGTTAGAACGTTCTCAGAATTCAAATTAAGTAAACGCCTACAATCATAATTGTATTATTCAAACTACATGCCTGAGCATCCGGGGAGAAGTGATCGACGCCCAAGTGGAGCACTGTGTAACCCCAGGACACCTAAAGCACGGCTAAAGAGAACCACTCAAAAAAAAACATTCACGATTCACCTGAACGATAATGGCTTTCATATCCCTCTAGTGCACATGAGCACTGAGACTAGGAACTTTTATTTTATGTATTCGTCATCATTAATGACGTCGCAGGAGCTAGTGAATTATATATATAACCGTGGACTACCGCTCTGTCATTATCACTGGGGAAAAGTAATGCCAAACACCTATTCTTCGGTCGCGTGTTCGTTATCTGACTTTAAAGGTTATCTTCACATTTGTTTAATCGATTGTCCGCTTTGCTGATGATCGATGGCCTTGAAACAAGTTAATGATGCAGAAACAAAGCGTCAGTCTGTATTAGAGACATGTGAGTGTACTCGGCCGTCAGACCTGCTGATCGACACCCCTTTAATAATCGTGCTTCAGAACAGAGAATATTACGGCTGTCTGCTTAATTCTCGTATACAGCATCGAAATGATTAAATGCAGCAGAGGTAAAACTGCTGAGCATTACGGTGAACTCTCATTGTACCAATAAAGTAGTAGCACTGTTTCAAGATTTTTTAAATTGATTTTGTGAGTTGGCTCGAAACATTTATTACATAGTATTAGCTCCTGTACATAAAGCACTTCTGTCTCTACTACGCACGAATATGTTATTTATGCCAGGAAACGTATGTCATTCATACAAGAGAAAAAGCGGGCAGGTGAACGCAAAGATAGAACTATAAACACACATCAGTCTATGCTAGTGTGTTGGAAGTAGCCAATGCGGGACTGGGATCCTAAATGACAAGTTGTTCGATTTTTTCTTTTTCATGCGATTTATTTATTTTTTGTTTTCTTGTGCAGCTAGAAACAGAAACTCAACGCAGGTTTTCGTGTTACAACATTGGTAAATAAGCAGATTCTGCTTAACCTTTAAGCAGCCCCAGACAAAACAAAACTTTAGTGCTTAAGTTCTTATGACAGAAGCACGAACTACGAGGGGGCGTTTTCCGTGCAGTGAGTTGGCTTCTTGATGGGTTGCAGTATGTGGGAGTGAAATACAGTGATATATTTTTGTTTTAGCTTCTGCTGGTGATTATTAAGCCTGAAACGAGCAATAGAAATGTTGCTGCTCGTGAGTATATAGAGTTTCGATTGAAATAAAAGATCGACACTTTGAGAAATTTGATTTACATTGAACATCCTGATGAAGCACCAGAAAGCTTCGTAGGCGCAGCTCCAATCATGGTATCTGTGAGCGTTAAAAAGTTGACACAATTATAATGATTTTCTTGAAATGGCTTAAATATACTGCAGTATACGATGAGAAGCATTTATAATAGTGTACCTAAATAGCAAAATGCAATAAAACGGGACTGATGCATACTGTTTGGCACGTTACACAATGATGACTTCACTGACACCACACGGGAGGAAGCATTACTTTATTGTAAATTGCGATAAGGGAATTTTATCCTATTGCATTCCCACGGACAAAAAGTCTTCGCAACGAGGAACTTCGGCATTACACTACCAAGATTAAAACTTGCACGCGAAGCATTTTCAAGGTAACTGCCTCTGGTTTGTCTTCAAACAGCACGCGATCTGCCATCTTGAAGGTTGAAGTTTCGGTAAGTTTTAGCATACTCTCATGTGCAGATCAGCAATAACGGAGCAAATAAAGCAGCATATATTGTAAAGAGAGCCGACCCCCTGTAGCGCATCTTCCGAGGAATAATCGCTGGCAGTTTCATACGTAAAAAAAAATATATATATATATCAACATTAACGATTTGAGCCTGGCGTAATTTCGTTAGTTTGAGTGCTGGAACTTTCCCTTCTTTAAATTTATTACAATAGCGGGCGCATCAGACAAAGCTGGTCACTGACTTCGGTAGATTCTTTCCATAGTAGCGTCTTATCTTAGCATCAAATATAACTTGGTGATTTCACATATGACAGTTGAAAAATATATGTGAAAAAATGACCCTACATAAAGAACTATTTTAATGCAGATGTGAGAGTAGCTAGTGCAGCTGTTCTGATTGTTTTTTTTTTTAACTGTTCTTATTAGCGTTGGACGTATTAACTCGGCAATTACTACTATCGTACTCAACCAAGGTATCTCGTGGGCTTACATATGTTCCTCAAATTTCCTTCAACATTTTTTTGGGCAATAGACCGCTCTAGAGCGGAGTTTGTTAGCTTGTTTACTTTATGAAAATACTATAGACAGTGTGCGGTCTCAACATGTCAAATTAAAACAAAATGGATAAAAGGAATGCACCTAATTTGACATTCAATATGCCACGCCTGCCCCCACACACACATACCGATATACAGGAATTTCAATCGAGTCTCATGAGCAAATGTTGTAAAAAGAATCTACGGGAGCGCAATTTAGTTTCTTACGAAGTTAAGCATGTACACTTTTTACTTGCTTAATTGTTAGCAGAATACTCACATGAGCAGACGCAGAGGCTGAGGAGAAAAGCGATTGTCGAGATGATTCTGGAAGACATCATGACTTCTACGTGATAAATTTTCAGCTTCTGCAGAACACAGGAGGTGCGACTCTCATAATTTGTGTTGCTTGCCTCGTGGCTTTCCCGTGGCGGTGATCCCAGTTCTCGCACCTCACCGATTCTACTTGATGACCAATTCTCATAATTCCTATCCGCACGCCAGTTCTCTAGAAATATTTCATATTTTCCTGTAGTTGCTGTGGTGACTCGTCCATGACTAGTTTAACACGAACTCGATCTTAAAATGAATACTTCACTTGTATTTTGTTCCTAACCTCCTCAACGCACAAATTAGATAAACTTGCAAATACTGGTACCAGTTTCCAGTCACAATTTTACCTCTTAAACATTGCCTGCACAGAAAAAATGATTTATGGAAGTCATGTACATTCAGCGTCATCATTGCAGAGGTCACAACCGATTTTTACATAATATCAATTTCCCCTAGCCAGTTAGCTATGCCTTTGTAGCTTAGTTTCTTTAGTGTTGAGACAGGCAGTTTGTGTACAAGGCCTGAGATACTATTTTTCCACTCTAATCAGTTTTGCGAAATACAAAGGCAGCGCATGTTGAAAAACGTGTACCGGTACCCTTTATTCAATGTCAATTCTCCGAAATTTCTTTTGCATTAGTGAGTATTTATGCTCGATACTGGCTTCACTTCCGTGTCAATCTTAGTCGTTTAACTCCGGCCATTTTCTTTTATTCTGGTAGCGCTTGCTTTCAGACCGTTAGCCTTACCTTCTGCCAGTAACAATACGTATTACTCTCACCATGCAAAAGAATAGGAGCTAGAACGAACCGACTGACTGGTCTATTTTCGTCAGCGGGCTTATATGACCCGCGGACAGCTATTGCGAAGCAGAGAAACAACAGATAACACAGTCACGCAAGGTGTGCCCAAGCATGCATGCGAGTACCGAGCCTCCCTCCTCTCTATTTAGCTCACTAAGCCCAAAGATTTTTCTGATGATCCCCTAAGATAGCTCTACTAACTCAGGCAGACTTTAGCGACCCTCGCCCGTGGGCCCTAACTTCGATACAATCTCATCTTATGTAAGCATGACGCATTGTTCAGCTGACCTGCACTTGCCCCGGGGCGCGGGTCGGCTGGGCGGGCAAAGTGAGGTTTGCAGCCTGTGTTGACCCTTTGAAGTTCCATCTAAATTTGCATCTACAGGGGTGCTGAGGTATTTTTCGAGTGGTTGGCAAAACGAGAGCTTCGACATTAGGACGCAACAGAGCAGGCGGAAATGAAAGAGATTTTGGAAATATGAGTCCTGGCATTAATCTGGTTAAACACGTATCTGTTTCTTATTAACAAGAACTGTTCCAAACTTATTTTTACTACACAACAAAATATGTTGTTAATGTTATTGTCCTCCTTGGTAGCTGAGTGAGAGAAGGTACAGCACAAAGCACTACTGCAAGGGAAGTATAAATCGTCTGAGGCGGTGCTTGACTGCATCGGCATTTTGCCGCTTTACCCGGCAAATTAAAGCGAAATCAAGACAGACACGAGAGGAACGTGACGCTTCACAGAGCAGATGGGAATTTAACAGCGACAAGACTCCAAGTTTGAGACCTCGCCTAAGCTTTATTATGGCTCCCAGAGACTGACGTCAGCAGAAGCGAGCACTGCGCGCTTGTTCAGGAATTTTAGTGCTTTGGAGTAAAGCAAAATTTTCTAAAGGCTGCCATGGAAGTTTGGGGAGGCCAGCATTTTAGAGGCTCAAAGGGATTGTCGAGTAGGATTAACGAAACCATTTTCTTAATAAATGTTACTTATACCATACTGCCATGGCTGAAAAGTTCAATTATAACAAGTGAAGTGATGAACGACCGAGCTGAGACTGAACTTATTACAAATGAAGGTTAGCCTCCAGTCCGGTTACTATTATTTGCCGCAGTAGGTGGGGTTCGATGGGTGTATGACAGCTGCGCTGATTGCAGAAGAATATTTTTAGTGAATACATCGTTTGTAAATTATAAACTAAAGTGATTAACTTGCTTGTTACTGGTACAGTGCTGTGAAAAATGAATCTTGATATGAAGTAGGCTGCTACTGGCGTAAAAAAGTTAACTGCTAAGTAGTATCGGTTACACTGTAAATATTTAGCTTATTTGAACCTGCTGATGAGTTGTATGTTGGGTGCATCTGTGATAAAGATCGTTAAGAGATAGAGATCGTTAAAGATGTTTTATAGGACTACCCCAGCACCACCCCTACAGACTACTATTTGGATCGCATTAAAATGAATTCCGACACGCAGGGATTAGAGTACACACGCAAACTTTCCTGAGCACTATAAATTTCGCTTCTGAACCACTTTACTCGATGAATATTATCCCTACGGTAGTAAATCAGTCTAGTGATAGAGCCTCAGGACCATAATTCCCACCATCAATGTGCATGCAAAAGTCACCACTCCCTCTCTCCGAACCCATAATTTTGCTGCACCTTCTCTACGGAATGCCACACGCCTCTCTAACATACGAGCCAAGACCTCTCTAGAGCCTCCCAAAAAAGGAACAAATGTCACGTAATGCCCTCTCTCCTGTACACAAAGGCGTGCCGATGACTATCATCTATTGTAAAAGTTCTTAATTTATGGCCCCATAACTGCCACGTCTTATCAGCAAATCTTTGTCAGTGACCCCCAATAAAGCGGATAGATTTTCGTCCCTGGATTTCGTAGACGCACTTCAGGTAACTCAAGGATTCAAGAAGGCGGTGTTTTGCCCCGGCCAATCGTTCCAATAGCTGCCAGTTGCAGCTTGGCGCCTTGCTTGTACATTGGATGGTGTTAAACCAAACCAATACTCTTCTTCGAATGTTGTGTTGAATCCTTTTCCCCATCCTGACACTTGCACAAAACAACCTCTGGGCCATATCAATAATAATGAAACAAGATAGCCTAGACGCCTAATGTCGGGTCTTCAGAGCAGCTCCTCATTAGGCTATGCAAAGCGATGCTCGTTAAGGGGAACATTAGGGACAGCACTTGATAATAGCATTACTAATTTACCCACAGACTCTCCCCTTACACACAATACTTTGCATAATGTATGTCTCCATAAGAAGCCCAATTCTAGTCACTCCCTTACAGGGCGTATTTTTTATTGGCCTTCTTTATGAGCTCATTTCACGCGATCGTGAACTTGGCTTTTGAATTTCACTGGGGGCGTACAGAATCAGAGAACGGTTCATAGTCTCTCCCACGTTATTGCGGCAGCCGTTGTGAGGTTGGCTAGCGATATGTTGCAAACATAGCCACAGGACACTGCTGAGAGTGCCTCGCCTTCATTTTAGTGCTTCCTATTGAATGCATTATTGCTTTGATGTCTGCAACGGGAATCTTTTTTTCTCGAGTTGCTCCGGCGCGCTGCTATACAGCCAAAATTAGCAACGCTTGAAAAAATGAGCTATTTTTGTGATCTGAGTTCTGAGAATTGGTGCCTACGTATTTCGTCTCTCATTGGCAATTGATGTCGCATGCATTCTGGTCATAGTGCCTGCTTGATGCATATGAGCTGCGGCAGCGCTGCTGCAAACGCTGACCGCGGCTTTGGTAATTGGACAGCCCAAAATAAATGAAAATGGAGAACAAGAAGCAGTGGGTGATTGCCGGCCTTTGCACGGAAGTAAAACGTGTGTAAATAAATAAATGAGACTGATAGCGGTGCATTAGTTCAGGCAGCACTGGTGGCTTGCGTTTCAACGGGATGCACGCCCATATTTAATGCACCGTCACTGTGAGTGTAAAGGGAACAACAGCGTTTAATTGGGTTAAAAATTGGAGTTTTCTATTTATCTTCATTTTCCGAAACTAGATTTTTTCTGATTCTAACGATGTACATTTGGCAATCAGCTGAATAGTTGTTAGGTAGTGAATGAATCTAATTGCGTTGGTGTGGTAGTTGTATAGTTACGTAAGGTACCCCCTGAAACTAACGTGTTATCAATGTCCATATTTTATTGAAACTTGGTACAGATATGGAAAATCGAAAAGTAAGGGGGTTAGACTCATGTACTTTTCCCATTTTGACCATTGAAAACGAATTTTTCGAAGAAAACGGATTTTTCCGAAACAACATGTTATTGAATATTTTTTGCGCCTGAAGAATTTAGATGATACTAATGGATGAGAGCCAAATGATAAGATGTATCCATTCACTAACATTGTACTCTTTAAATTGCGGAACATTCATTTTCCGTAGTATTTTTTTATTTTTCACCGCAAGTAACGTATTCTCCACGTGGTGTGGTGCATAACGCTGGTGCCTCTAACAAAGAGCCTGATGAGAAAGCGTGCGCAATTATTTCGTTTGCACAACTCAGCGAGTCGATAGGTTCATATCTCGCTAGAGAAATTCTGGCTCACATAACGTACATATCACTGGCGCTTTGCTGAAGTGGGAAAATGGCTAAATAAAAAACTAGCGCTGGCCTTATCATGCATGTGCTTTCCAGCAATGCAGGGTTGGAATATGAAATATCACTGTGCATAAATTCCATAAGATACGACAGTGACGTGTTATATTAAAATGGGTATGCACGTCATTTTTTTCACTTTCTTCAGCTATAGTTTCAAAAGCAGTTGCTGCACAATCTTGTAATAGCTCACTTGTAGATCACGTACATTACAACGTTCAGTAAGACCTTTCAGCTGCATTCCATGAAATAATGATGAAGTCGATATCTTTAGTTGATACTGTTGCATGTGGCTGAGCCGCTCCCCTGGCAACTATTACATTGCAAACCCGCAGTGTCGCTAGTGCAACAGATTTGGGGTTTGTTAGTCAATAAAAATACGGTGAAAAAGCTAAGCTGTGGCTTACAGACACTGACAGTCTGTGTTATGATATTGAAACTGGAGTTTATTAAAGTAAACTTCTGCATTCATGCTCTACAATACATATTGCGTAGCTGTAGACTAGCAAGTCCCACAATCTATCGCATGGCAATGACTCTTTAGCAGTGGATACTCGTGCTAGTCTATTATATTGTACTCTCTTCGAAAAATGATGAATATCATACTGTTTAAGGTAAGGTCGCTGCTATACGCATAATAACCTAACACCACCAATGATTAATGCACAGACAGCATGCAACAACTGCCGAAAGTAAAACATTTTATATACCGTTGCGTAGCTCACGTATGGCATATTGAGCCATGCAAGTGGCAATATAAATACTCATTGACCCTGTGGCGCACAGCTTTAGACTCCCGATGGATTTCTTTCTTTCGTCGTGTCTCTCCCTTCAAGCTGCAGTCACGGCTGGTGTTTTTGTTTGGCCGTGGGAGCGACGTCATTGCAGTGCTGCTTCAAAGGTCAGGATTGCAAGGGGGCCCACATAACGTCCCTCATGTCTCATCGCTAGGATTCGAAACATTGTTGCGCAGGAAATTATCTATGTAGCTGTCTTTTGCTTCAGTCATTCTTTTGAGATGGGTGGTCGAAGTCCAGTAGTGCAGTGGAGCACCTATTATGAGGCTCATTGTATCTGTATTCTGCAGACACAGCGATTTTTTGTTTCATTTTTGGTAGTTTTAGGTGTGCAGACCTTGACACCCAGTTGCACTTAAGGCTGCTGTGCTATAAAATCGCTATTCTTTTTGTAATGAGTCTAACAGAGATGCTTTACCCATTGTACATTTACTGTAAATGTTATTCATTATTTCATATCCAATGCAACGAACATAGGAAATTTTTCAGACAAGTTAGAAATTGGAGGACCAATACGGTATGCCCCAATTCAGTTACACCATATTTGAGATCTAAGGTAGTATTGCGCTGGTCATATTAATTTGTCAAATATAGTCTGCAATTTTTCGAGAAGCGTTCCCTTTTATAACATCCACTTCTTAAATCAAATGTAATCCCTTGTTGCCCTAGTGGCTTTAATAGCGAAAAATAAGGAACGAAGTTCAAACGGCTTCATCAGTGACAATCCAATCAAAATTTGAAGCGAATTCTTGATAAGTCATGAGTCCAGTTTATTATTACTGATAGGGAATATGAGAGTACGCCGGTGCATGTAAATCTGCGCAATAACTACATTATTGCTCTTGTTTCATAGCTAAGTTAATATTCCTGTTGTCTCTGATGTCGCTGTATGCCCTATCTTCACATTACAGTATAAATACAGTGTTTTTATAGCAGATCATTCCTTGTAAAAAATTTTCTACTGTTTGAAGTCTCGACAAAAGCCGTTTTCTATGTTGTGTTCCCCGTGTTTGAACTGTTAACAACAACACGATATTCAGCTCTGCATCAGGTGCTTCGCCAGCCTGTCCCAACTCATGGCAGTCCGTAAGCTCTAAGAGCTGATGTGGGAGAGCCGCATATAGATTTTAACAAGCGGCGTGTAGTAAAAATATTACGGTCAGACGGAACGACCCTCCCGCGTAAATTGTTGATGTTGCCATGAAACGGCCAGCGCAGAGTATGGATAGAATAAAGTGACCTCAGAAAGAAAATATTTGGGAGTATAAAACGATGTTACGGCGTGAACTGCGCGACTGTATTTACCAACCTCACACAACCTCATGCTAAATGATGTGCGTGTGATCGTATGAAACAACCTCATGCAGAATAATATTGATGATACAATAACATAATTTTATGAGGAATAATAATTCCTCATATGTAGCATGAAATGGCGTCACATGACAGCTTTTTCAACCTTATTCAAAGTAAATTTTGTGACACGATAAAGCGACCTTATACAGAATGAAATATATGGCAGGATGAAATGGCCTTATAAAGCATCATATTTGCGATAGCTTGAAACGCCGCCGTTTCCACGTCGGCACATGGCAGTAAATAGCAGCAAGATGTACAAAAAAGGCTCCTCAGACAACAGTAGCAGGACGGCATGACTAGCGTAACGATAGTGCGGCTGGAGGTCATTAGTAATTTTGGTGCCTTGATCCGCCGCAGTTGCAGAGGAGGTCAAAAAGTGATTATGAAAGCTCAAAACCGATCTTTTCTCCCACCGTAGAACGGCTAACTCACACCCCGTGGAGTACTGACATGGTATGAGCATGACGCCGGTTTGTAATAAGGAATGAAATGTACGATAGTGTGGTACGGTTTCAGACAGCATCATCATATGACATTACTATCGTTTAGTATCACATTATCATACTCATTTGTCAATAATTTTATATTCCGCTAGATGTTCGCATCCTACTAGATGATAATAATAATAATAAAAAGTTTGTTTGTTACTTGCTCTCTTAGTTCGTTGTTCGCTCCGCCCCACTGTGAAGAATTAGTTACGTGAAAATTCTTCTCTTGCAGGACAAATGGACCGCTGCAGTTTTAATTATTTTTCTAAGTCTATGAAGACGCCCAAAGTGTCTTGAAGTGGTAGCATAAATACTAGAGTGTACTTCCCACTGTAAATATTGCTTTCTCTCTCTGCTTGTCGTACGCAAATTGAATAGTAGGTCATAAAAGGGAGAGATAGTCTGAGGTCAGAACTGCCTGGAAGAGCGAAGGAAAGTGAAAAATGCTGAGCTAATTATTTTCTGTTGTTATTTACTGACAGCGCGAGGCTCTCGTGTTATAAGAACAATACAGACAATTATATCTTGTTAATGAGTGAGGCATTATTGCGACTTATGATTTTTTTCTCTTATTAATCAAAGTAGCGCAATAAACACAATTAAACATATATATATATATATGTATTAAAAGATGTTTAATATATTGGATATTTCGTGTACCTCCTGGTGTTTGTGGAGCTAAAAATATATGAAAATTCTATGCTCAAAATAGGGAACGTAGCTCTTTCAACAGGATGAGCGCTGATTAGAATACTCGGTTCGCAAAAAGCATATTGGCTGACAATGTAACAAGTGGATAGGAAGATGGCACCATTGGCGCCAGACGCGTGACGATGAAAGCTGGTGACACTTTGAGGAGTCATTATCTTGTCTGAGAGTATCTATTAACCTGGGTTCCTCTCTCTGAAATATCTTTTCTTTCCTTCAAATTCATTTGCATCCAGCTATAGGAAGCTAGCCTCGGAAGAGTTTAGCTTTAAAGCTGAGAAAGGCTAGCATATACTAAATGCAATTTCTATATCCATCAATTAAGTTATGTTTTTGTAGGATTTTTGTCTGTTTGTGCATTAGTTCGTCTGTCAATAAGATAAATCAAAACATTATGGACAAGTCATGAAATTTACAGGAAATGTTAGGTATGTTAGGGGTAGCAGTTGATTAACTTTTGATGAAGATCTGTCCAACCGTTTGTTTACTTGTCTGCCTATTTTTTCTTGGTACCTAACATAACTCAAACGGTTATGAACAGATCTTGAGAACCTTTGCAGAAACTGTTGGAAATGGTGCGACAATCAGCTGACCAAATTATTGTGAAGATCTGTCAGTCCATTCGGATGTTGGTCTCTAAGTTTTTTTTTTATCTCTATCCGAACATAACTCAGACTGTAGTGAACGTGCACGATATTTTCAGGAATTGTTGAACTTAATAAGAAGCAGCAGTGCCCAAAATTTGATGAAGATCGGTTCATCCATTTGTGTATATGATTGGCTTAGTGTTTGTCAGAAGATAACTCAAAAAGTTACGGACGGATCTTGAAGAAAATTACAGGAACTGTTATACAGGCCAAAGGTACAAAAGGCCTTTTTATAATTTTGGTGATGATAAAAAGGAACTGCTCGTTTCAGTACAAATTTTCGTTTCAGTACAAATTTGAATTTTTTCGATCATTGTCTAGGTTGTCGGAGGTATGCGCTCTCGGAATGGTCTTTTAACATATACTATGTTTTCAACATTATTGTATTGAGAATTGAATTATTTCACCATATTATGGCCTGCTTAAAAACAAAAATATCACCCCGGTTCTGCCGAAGAGGAACATTAGCTGCACTCATCTTTGCAAGGATACCCGACCGTCAGAATGACGGCAACGAATGCGCGTTGACGTCATAACTTCTGACTTCCAGGCACGAGTAATTTCAAGAAGTGGCAAAAATTAAGTCAGTGAGTATATTTCCCGTGCGTGGCCACCTATCCACTGGATAGTATCCATGTGACCGGGCCGCATCGATATTGAATAATGTAGTTGCCTTGTGATTGTTAGCGTAGTTGTGAACCTACTGTGTTCTTTATAAAAATTTTAATTGCTTGTACCCTAACTACAGAGTTGAGCATATCAAGGCCACTAAAGTAGTGAAAATCTAAAGTTCAATTTTGGAGTTTTTGAGTCTACTCAGCGTCGACAGTGTCATCTCTAGCGGAAACAGTATAGCAGAAGGGAGAAGAAGGAGAAAAGACGGACTTCAAGCAGTAGCTTAGGTTGCGGCAAAAGTGAGGTCAATATTACGCTCTACATAGATAATTTAGCAGCAGGCTAATCGAAAGCATTAATACTGCTGCGGTGCCAATACAAATTTCTTATCATCATACCTGCCAGGGGCATACATTAGTGATAATAATTCTTGTTCTGCAATGAAAGATTGAAAAATCATGTCCATTGTGATATTATTCAGCTATGCTTCTCATATTCTGCTGAAGCCCTTCATATTCGAAAAATCAGGGCCTCACTCAATCAACGACGTCGCCACCTGCCTGATAAATTAGCAATACCTGCATAAGCTCCTGCCAGTGCGAATAGTGACCTCGTTAATTAGGCCTAGTGTGCTTAGTATCGAATATTAACCAGCAATTATATCAAGAATCTCCACGCTATTCAGCAGAGCAGGAATTTACATAACTTTTATTTGACATGGACTGATCTACTACCTACTATTACATGCTAGTAGAATACGATTATTTTTTTCTGGATTGTTCTGAGTATAAGGTAGTTTCTACGTATGTGAATGAAAAAGAAATCAGCGACGAATTTAAAAATTTACCTGTAAAAATATTGAATATATTGCATCACGTTCTTGCTACACATAATTTCTCATTAGCTGAATATTAAAATTAGGTACAAGTTTTCTAAAGAAACAGAGCAAGTTTCAAAAGTTGCAATGTTTTGCCATTAACCAGTGAAGCACTAACACTAATTTTTACTTTCATTCTAATTCCAATAGAGGTAATGTTTTGGTAACACTCAACCAAGTTTTTCCTTTTCTAACTTTTCTTGATTACTTAGAATTTGCATCGGCAGTTTCAAAGCAATGACCTTGACCATCTATCACTGAGTATCAGCATTCTCGACGGTTGAAAAGGGCCCTTCTGTTCAAAAATCATTTTACCGAAGACATTCAGGACCTAACATGAACCTCTGCATTTCAGTTTGGTTAACGCGCACGGGAATGCAGACACCAGTCTGCGATTTTTAGCACATGATACAAACCTGCAATGCATTTTAGCATGCAATTCAAACATCATTAACAAAGGTTCATGCTATTTTTAGAGGCGTAGCGTGGTCCTTGTTATCAGTAATGAGGCTTGACGGGAAAGTTCACGGCCACACGTCACGCCATTCACACCCTACGACCTGACATCCTCAGGCATAGATTCCACTTGGCCGCTTTGAAGCTGCCACTGCGGGGAGGCTGCAGAGCCTGCCGTGCACACACCACCCGTCTACAAGGCCTGCGGCCAACTAACTGTCCCATGGAAGACAGACGCCAGGTGACCTGCACACTGGCCAGCTTCAGCGGTCGCATTTGCATGACTATAAGAGGCTTCTCAAGCCAAAGGTCATCTATTTTCATTGCGTTATAATATATGCTGTCAGGGGGCGGGAATAAATATCATCTGGCGAAGTTATGTCTTTCTCTGGAATACAATAATAGAGGTCTGTCATTATGGGGCAAGGCATTCGCTGAATAAAGCATACGGATATTGCTTCCAGAATTTAAGTATCTTTTTGAATATACATATAGTGGTAACTTACCATTACGTTCGTACGTTGAGCAGGTGGTACTGATTCTAGAGTTGATATTTAAAACTATACGCCATATTGTCATCCCAGTTTTGTTTTTTTTGGAACGGAGGGGTGTGGAGGGAAATTGTGCTTTTCTCAAGTTACTTATCAGTGTACTTTAACCCTGTGGTTCTTAAACAAAGTAGCAGCTGCAGGTATCGTTATCATCTCTTGAATAACCAAAACAAAGATTAGCATGTACTTAGAAATCTCAAAGTGCATTTTAATAAAGCTGTTTATCATCATAGATTTGGTAACATTAATTCTCATTTTTTGTAGATATTTGATCAACTGGATTTCTTGTGAGGAAATAAAGTTAGGCTTTTATGATGAACCGAGTATTGTAAGTAAATAATTAACCATTCGAAATGCGAATAAAATTTTAGCATGTCGACTAGACAGCTCGGTCTGCAATGAGCACTTCGGCATTCAGGAAATTTTAGGTAGTTCGTTACGAGCCAAGTTGGGAGGGCAGCACAAGTCGAGGTTAGCCAGCTCCTCGTGCCAGAAAGTTTGATCGACTCTAAGCGGATCCTAGGGATGCATCTCTCGACTTCAAATATTTAGTTAACTATTTGAGAGCACCTCAGGGAGCTGCAGTGGAGGCAGCGCCGTATGATAATGAGCAGAAGCAGAGCGTCAGTCCAAGGCGATGCTCCGAAGAGCTTCTGTAAGATTTCGTCGCTTAAGGGCGGCTTCGCACGGCAGTTAAAAGCAAGTACCTAATCCTTCAGCTCGACTTTGGAATATTCCACGGTATCTGTTTACGGTAGCAAAAAAGGCTGAGTTATCATTCACTTCATATTTATAGGGATTTCGAAAACTTTATCATTGAAACCAAGCCAACTGATATGACTGCCTACAATTTACACATCATTTGGCCAACATACAGGAAATGCTGTAAGCTGATCTGAGAGAACAGGTTGAATTGACCTCCATTTGAACCATGCATTGTACATACTAACGTAAGCAAAAAAATAAAATAATAGGAGTAGATTATTGGAAAGGTATATCATAAGCATTTTTATATGAACTAGCAAGCATCTTTCTGCTTCTCTATCTCTCCGTCGTCTGTTGCTCGCGCTGGACTAAGATTGCCAGTGAATATTGAGAATTCACCTGTATCTTGGATGCAGGAGCTGTACTGACGAAACATTGTTGCCAGCTGGACAGATATAAATTTTGGTTCAGATGCAATTCTGGCAGGACTAGAGAACCCGTCATTCAGTCACCATCAGAAAAAAGCTTTAGATAGGAAGAGATTATGTGCTGAACGGCAAGAGGATTATTGCCTTCTATTTATTTTTTAATTTGAGTGTTTCGGAACTACCCATTGGTCGTAGCATAGCTATTCCGTTGTACTTCCTTTCCACAGCAAAATTGATTTTCTCTGAGCTTATACTGTTACAATTATTGGCCTGAAAATCTACATAGGAATTGGGAAAGAAAGATATTCCTAAGAGCAGAACCAATGAAGAAAGATAAAACGGGTGATTCGTTGAAGTAATTATTGATTGCCGTCGTTTAATGATCGTGCGATAGAGTTGCTTGTCATATCATAATTCATATTGTTCCTCTCTACGGTCTTCCTTCGTTTCTTCATTCCTAACTTAAGTTCTTTCCTGTATTACACTGTAAAAAAATACATGAAAAGACAGGAAGTGTCCGGCAGCCCATTCGCGAGACACTTTTCCACTTTCTGTTTAACCGCAGCAGAAAGTATTTAGGGGTGCTGTCATAAACGGATTCACTCTGTTACAGAAACACAAACAACTTTCCGGTGGAATTTACAAATTTTAAATTTGATTCTGTTGTTTACGTGGTTCTTTGGAAAGAGCAAGATGCCTGGGCGGGATTCGAACCCAATCTGTTGAGACTTGAAGTTTAGAGGTAGCGCCATAGCCAATCGAGCTTTCACAGCTCTGTCTACTTTTTGAACAAAAGAGGGATATGTGTATCCAGCACAACAATTTATCGGCCAGTGCACACTTGTTTTACTTGTGAATTATTCATTGATACCTAGGTATCTCGGTATATGCAATATTCATAAATATGTTAGAAGCAAGTATGTGTGATTTGTGATGATGGTTATATGAGTATCTGAATTTTGAGAGTGAATATTTCCGAAAAATCTTGCTTCCACGTTATTGTTTACTAAACAAGCACATTTACATTTTTGTAAGGAGACATTTGCAACATATGCTGAGTCTTAAAAAATTTTTTTCTAATAATTATTATGTATAGAAAACCACATATCTCCAAGATGCCCTAGTAATGCAAATTAATAAAACTTCATTTGTATTTTTAACATATTCTGTAATAGTTGAGAGCACGGGGAGTATTAATCAAATTGGATAAACACGATTATATATATATATGTCGTCTGGGCCTGGGACTTAACGGAAACGAAGAAAACTTTCCGGTAACAAGCCTATCCACAGACACGTCTCAGTGATAGGACAGAGACAATGTTTAAATCTCCGTCATAAAACAGAATGTAGTGTTCTTTCTGTAAACAAGGCGATGAAAAGGCTCTTGCTGCTAAAAGACTGACACCTCAGGTTATTTTTCCAAACGCAGAAAATTACTGACACTTCTCTAATTTCTTCCTGTTGAAACTCTTAATTTTTTTACAGTGTAGTACGAGTGTTATGTACTCAGTTTTAGATGGGGGAAAATTACGGTATTTTGGATAACATCTGGACAGGGATGAACGAAAGTCAAGTTTTAATACCGTAGCTGCTACATGTTGCAGGTCGTAGGCAGACAATTTACTTTCTAACTTTAACTTACAGTATTTCACACTTCGTATCACGGTGCTTCGCAAACGATATCACTTAGGAGTAATATTTTTGTTCTTGAGAATTTCCGCATGTCCCAGCTAATTGCAGCTCACCACGAGCTGGGAGCAAGCACAGAGGGAAAGGCTTTCTATGGCGGTTTCCTGGTGAACTTAATTCTCGTTGTTACTCTAGATAATTATAAGAGACGCAAACAAGTGGCTTGCACCACTTCAGCCGCTTATTCAAGCACGATCGTGTTAGCGAAACCTTCTGGCCAAAAATTATCGTTAAAAAGGCCGAACTGGTTGCACATTTAGGTGCTTTATACGTCGAGAGCATTGAATGATTGAAAATTCGAAAATTTAGTCGCGTAGACAAGACGATCGAAGAACAGCACGAGCCATCTTTTTTCAACAAAAAGGACAATCAACATTCATCTACGCCACCGATTTCAGCCAGGCAGAGCGGTCGTCAGCCAGCTAGGATGCCAACCAGCTCTTGTCACGCAAGTGGGCCGCATGTTAATAAAGCATAGCTCCCTTTTATCGTCTCTCCCAATGCTTCCTTCGAGTCTTGTAGCTTTCCAAACTTCATTGTACAACACCATCGAAGTTTCGCATGGCTGGCGCTGCCCTTAAAATGCCAGTATCCTATCCACGAACGTATAATGAAAACGAAACCTCGCTTCCGAAATCACAAATATACCTGTGAAAATACTAATAGAATGCTTGGCTGTCAGAAACTTTTTCCATTAACCCTTGTATTCCTTCTGGCTAGAACCCTCTCTCCGCTTCCTCTAATCCAGCGGGAAGTCCTCCGTCCTTGAGGCCGGAGCTAACGACTGGCCATCCACCGGTCGTCTGCTTCAGTCGAGGTTTGTATTTGAGGGTGGATCTTCTCGGTCAACTTTCCATTCTATCTTCTATCCAAAGCCCTTGTTCCCCTATCATCTCTGCTGTCAGTTTTCCCCTGTGAATAAATTAAAGTACCTAATGGGGAGATACTTGTGTATCATGTTTTTGCTCTGTGTGTGTTATACCAAACCAGTTATATGCGTGACATACTAGTTGTTTTGTGTACATGTTTTTGCAACGGGCTATGTTTTAGTGTTTCCCAGTTAATTTTCGTTCTGTGTGTCGTGAGAGACTAAAGGGCCCGGCTTCATTGGACTTTTCCCGGTGCCATCATTGCTAGCAGGAATCTTAGATCAGTTTGTTTGCGCAGGCGTACATAGCTGAGAGCCCTGGCCAACGCACTTGCGAGCCGAATTGTTCATTTCGTGGAATTTTCGCCAGCATTCTAAGAAGTCGATCACTGCGTCACCCTACGTTGACGATCATCACTACGTCACCCTACGTTGACGATCATCACTACGTCACCCTACGTTGACGATCATCACTACGTCACCCTACGTTGACGATCATCACTACGTCACCCTACGTTGACGATCACCCTACGTTCACTAGCCTCACTACGTCACTTTCAGGAGTGTTCACACTAGCTGGCAACTTTCGCTCGCTTAAGTCTATCAGTCGTTCAGTGAAACTGACAGGCTAGTCCGGTTTCACACTTGATGGTGCGTGTGAACGGTGCATTGGTACTGTGTGCAGGCCTACGTTCTCCACAACATATTTACAGAAAAACCATTGGTTCGCAAAGTAAATTGTTTGTAGTTTACAGAATTACTACCGTGCAAGTGTCAACTACCAACATTTGAAATTACGATACTGTTTATGTTAAACTTCATAACAAGGCCGGAACTTGTCATAGACAGCCTGTGTAACAGCACTGTGCGATGATTTGTTACGAACGATAATACGACAGGTTCTGTCTGTTTATGTTCTGCATGCTATCAAAAAAAAAAAAAAAACGAAAGAAACAAGATAATACTAATAATAATAATGATAAATCTCCTACTGCCCGAAATATATGCTGCTGCTCCTGCTTACAAAACAAAAAAAAAATTAGGTTAGGCTCGCTTTACGAAATGCCAACACTAAGTGGGTTTGAGCTAAGATTTGGATTGAAAACAATAAAAATTTACATATTTAAGCACTTCTTTTGTCTGTATAAATGTAGTTAGGCCAGCCTTCGCAAGCGGTGGATGTTGTAGGTATTATTCGAATGCGCACCCATCGATCGATTGCTTTGCGCGGACGATTAATGTTTTTCTTCAACTTTCCCCCTATTTCTGAGTATATCGGGTAGGTTAGGGGAGGCAAGGCCTGTTTTTTTTTTTTTCATTTAAAAATTTCGGGCACCGTCAATTTTACTCAATGGTGAGATGGGGTTAGGTTAGGTTAGGTTAGGCGTTTGGACGATCGATCGTTTGTGCAGCGCGATCGACCGATCGATCGATCGCGCAAATCGACCGATCGCGTGCAACATATTCACTTTATTGTAAGTAACAGACTAATATTCGCGCACTGTTTGAAAGCTATTTACCTACGCTAAAAGCTGTGGTATTTTACTGTGAAATTTAGAACATTTTATTATTATTATTATTATTATTAAAACTTCACGCTTGAACTCCCACGGATAGGTAATACAACCCAAATGAAGCATATTGCAACACTGGGAAGCCCAAAAGGCTGCTAAAGGAAATCCAGCAAAAAACCAATAACAGCTGACTCAAACGCCTGCAGGCCAATACGACCAGAAGCCGATGCCGGCAACAAATTCCTAACCTTAGCCGACCAGGGCACGAAGCACCGACAGAACTGATTAGTTCGACATCTGACAGCGTCCAAAGTGAAAGAGTGCGCTCCGCACGCAGCACGAGTCGCTCTCCCAAAAACCTTGAGGGC
>LQNS02277718.1:20647902-20661065 GCA_001587735.2 Parhyale hawaiensis
GGAGCGAACACATTGTATATAAGCTGCTATTTTGTTTAAGTTTGTTGGAGTGTTTTACTCAAGATGTTACTTCTGCCTGTCTATATAGAAGACCTAAGGATGACAGCACGACAAAGGATCCATGAAGAAAAGGAGAAAATTAAGAAGTAAATAAGAGAAGAGGAGATTCCGCACCGGCCTAGAGGCATTAGGCAAACGTATAGGTTTTTGCGTGAATTTTTCACGCACGGGTCCACTAGGTATTTTATATTGATCTACGAGTGCTTGAGAAGATCAACATGTATTCATAACTCCTACCAACGTTTTCTGCCGTTGATTTACTATGTACCACTAAGATTTTTCTGATGCATGTGACCACTGCGTATCAGTGATACCATGCCATGCTCCCACTGGTATTTCAGACCAACTTTGTCTTCTGTCATGCCGGCCGATTTTATTGCTTGTAGTCTGTGTCACCATGCCTAATTATATCCATTTGCTTTGCAAGCTATGCTCTGCTTTCCCGTACATTTCTTGTTGAATCTACAGTTGAAATTTTTTATTTAACAAATGTCTACCAGTTATTCTGATTTTGTTACTACATATAGATTCTATTAATTGACGTATCTTTGATTATATATATATATACATCATGCATATAATTATAATTATCACATCATACATATAAATATAATCACACATACATTTGTTTTCATAACAACTTAGTGAGTTATATTCTAACGAAACTGAAACAAACATATTGCCAAACACACAAACGGATGAAACTATGACCAAAATTTGGTCGTTTGCATCTTTCTACATTTTTAACAATTCCTGCCCATTTCATATGTCTCTGTCCATAACTTTTTGAATTAGGTTCTGATAAAGATTATGACAAATATGAGTCAAACGTGCCATTTTATGTTTTTAACAATTCCTGCAAATTTCATGATGATTCCTTCATTAATTCTTATTTTGTTGCTGACAAACATTAACTCAAATATAGAGATGAACAAGCAGATCATGACGAATAGTTGGTTATTTGCTCTTCGTAATATTCTTAAAAATTCGTGTAAAATACATCAATGCCCGTTCATGACTTTCTGAGTTATATTATCAGGAAAAAAGGCAGACGAGTAAACAAACAAACGGTGGTAGAACGAATCTTCATCAAAAGTTACTCATTTTCCTAGCATGCCTGACAAGCCCTGTAAATTGCGTTAAGATCTGTCAATAATTTTTTGAGTTATCTTGGTGATAGACAGACCAACACAATAACAGCGAAGCTAAACAACACGCAAACGTCTACAAAAAACGTAACCACCTGGACGGAAGTAATAAAGCGTTACTGTACTTCTGGTATTAGCCCTCCAATTGGCAATGAATTTAGAATTTCCTTTTTGCTCATCACCAAAATTTGGCTACTTGTGCGTTCTTACATTCCTAACATTTCTTGTAGTTTTCTCGAAGATGAACCCATAACAATTCAATTATGTTGTGGCAAGCATTATGACGAACATACATACGTATAGTGAAATACACACGCGGCCGACAGATCATCACAAAAACTTTCTCTTTTGTAGCTCAATAGATCCAATAGATCCAACAACTTCCATGAAGATTCGTTCATTAATTTCTGAGTTATGCTGTCAATAGCTAGAGAGCAAAACAGACGGAGGAACGGATGCTTGAATCATATCTAAGCGTTAGTCATCTAGCTGTTCCTCCTAAACTAGTATCTAACAATTCCTGTAAATTTCAAGAAAATTCTTTTATATCGGTTTGAGTGGGGTTATTGAAAACAGGAAAACCATCAAAGATACAAGTGGACTGACACAGGTCACACCAAAATTTGGTCAGTTGTTCGTCATAATATTCCCAATAATTGCTGCAAATGCTATGAATATCCTTTGATAAGTATTCGAAATATTTTACCGAGGAAACAACAAGCACACAAGTATTACAACTTTTAAACGATATCTGTACACATGTATAAGCTTTTAAAAAATTGTCCGATTTTTCTTTTGTCAAAATATTCAGTTTTCCCAGGTTTGAAGGTAGTGTAACTTGAATCTGTTTTTCAGTTGACGCCACAAATTTTCGATTACGTTCGGATCAGGGGACTGACTGCTATTCCAACACAGGAATACCCCTATCTTTTAAGCATTTGCTTAGCTTTGTGTTTCGGGTTGTCAACCGCTTGAAGCTCCCTTTCATTAACTAATCCTATTTTCTCTACTAGCTGTTGAGAATTACCTTTCTACATCTATTCGTATTTGACTTGTTTCATTCAACTTCACTTATTTCTAGTGTTCCTGCCATTAAAAGGAAAGCCAATCGCAGTAAATACGGTTTCCTTCGTCATGTTTCACTGTAAGATACTATTTTCAAGCCATATATGAAGTACCGTCTTCTCGCTTAACACGAGTTTTTTCTTTCCGACAAAAATTGGGGTTTTGGTATCATCCGACTAAAATATCATTTAAAGAAGCCGTCGTTTGTATTTTTATGCGTTTTAGTAAGTTTCAATATTGATTTCAGGTACTCAGTATAGTTGGAATAAAATACCAATATGACAAAGAAGTATGAAGATTTACTTTTTATTATTAGTGGCAGCGGTTATTCTGTTTTCAGTGTATAGCATTTTGAGCTGAATTTGGTAAGTTCATTGTTTCAGGTTGGGGTCAAGTAAAATTAATCGATATTTTATTAAATACTTTGTCAAATAAATTCGTGTCTCTGTAAATGTTGTTCAACCAATAGCATCATCACAGCATACAGTAGAAAAATTAGCTGCATTCTATTTTCTTCCTATCATGTGGATTGAAGCAATTACTAAACGACACTCCGACAGTGTGCGTGCCTATAGGGGCGAGGTTATTTGCAAACAGATATACAGTAGGACTTTTCTTCCCGAAACCTGAGCTTATTAAAGAGGGGAAAATAATTCTGTTTGTATGATTAGGAATTTGCACTATATCCTTTGGTTTTTGATGTATGTTCCGATTTTGTAAGTCAGTAATTTCCAAATTCACGTAGATTATTTATATCTCGTGGAATCTCTCGGTGAAACACTTAAGGGACAAATACTCTGAAATTTCCATGCATTCACTGAAATCAATGACAAATATTGAACTAAGGCTGGTTTCATAGCGCACTATGGTCATTCGCCTTTTAGGTCCCCCCCCCCCCTGTTAACACATGTCCGTACCAGTTCATATAAAATAAATATTCTTTTTAGGNCCCCCCTGTTAACTCAAGTCTGAACTTAGTTCATCTGAAATAACTTTGTTTTAGGCATAATTTGTAGTTTATAATTTCTGATGATGGGTATTCAATTCCCGAAACGTTAAATTTTGATGAAATTGGTCGACACCTAGTGTTTACTTATTTTATGAAATCAATGACTTCACGCTTTCTGTCACATGTACAAATATGGGCAAAAAAGTTTCCGCAGAGCACTGTTTTACCAATTTTTTATTATTTTTTTCAATATATTCCCACTGGCCTTCGATAATATACAATCATAGGCTCCTCCTCAATGCAGTATAACCTGAACCTCTGATTGCATAGGTTCCTCCTCAATACAGTCTATTCTAGACCTCTGGTTCCATAGGTTCCTCCTCAATACAGATTAACCTAGACCTCTGGTTGCATAGGTACCTCCTCAATGCAGTCTAACTTGGACCTCTGGTGGCATAGGTTCCTTCTTAATACAGTATAACCTGAACCTCTGGTTACATAGGCTCCTCTCCAACACAGTATAACTTGAACCCCTGGTCCTCCATTACCCAACATGCCATTTCTTACCCGTCCTTTACCAGCACGATCGCAGCGCTCAAAATTTTCATATATTGCGAGGGTGCCGAGTTTTACTGGCTATTCGAATCTCATATGAGAGAAGTAGCGTCGGACTGCTTCTCGTATAGCTTCTCGCTGCTGGAATGCGAATACTTTCCGTCTCCTCCATTTGGCGCGCACCTTCTGTATCGGAAAATTTAACTAAAGCTACGCTGGTATACGACATGCATTTTCATGATTTCCACCTGCTGTGTGCCGAGGAGAAAACGCGGTTATTTTTCTAACTAAATTTGGTGAAGCAAAAAATTCGTATCCTATAAAGAAAAACAGCGTCACTACTACCAACCATTCGTCTCGCGAAGTGAATTGGTAATATTTTGAAATAACGAATTTATTTCCAAACAAACTGTTTCAATATTGCTAGTTAAACTTAGTTAACGACTTTTTGAAGTTTCGGTAAATAAACCACTATTGCCATCTATAATTAAAGAATCGGAATCATTTAGTGTAAAACACTTCATTAAGTATCAGGATTTTTTTTCGGAACCCTGCCAAAGCATACGAACCTAAAGCTTAGCTACTACTATAGCATAGACGGCGCTAAAAAGTTCCTTTCCTCTTCAGAAGTGCGAGAAAACCTCATTCTGGCCTATTTGTTGGATCCAAAGCTGCGGAGTCTGCAGAAGATTAAAGAAACCCGCACTCGGTGTGCCGCTACGATGAGTTTTTATTCGTCTGATTAATTGAATTTCCTCTGAACTCAGCAGAGCACTTTCCGAGTCCGACTTGCCTTTCAATGATAATCTTTATGGTATTCATAAGCCGATGAGATTTTCAGCTTACACTTTATGGAAGTCTGCGGTTTAGTAATGATAATGAGTATTATTATTACTGTGGTGAAGCCCATATCACGTTTTCTCAATCATTTAACCTTGTTTAGTCATTTTTAAAATAGTTTAAAGATAATTTTCAAGCTTAATGAAGTTTACTGCGCTTACACCAGCATTGGAAAAGACTGGTACTGTAAATGTCAAAAGCTAACAAGAAATTTGAGTTTTAGTCCAATTATAAAAACTAGTTTCGTAATACGTTGTAATATATGAGAACACTGGCACAAGAAATCATAATATTAACTAGAGTACTCTGAGAGCGCATACCTCCGCCAAGCAAGGCAACGGTTACGAAAAATTAAAACTGGTTCTGAGACTAAGATTTTCCCTGTATCAACACCAAAATCTAATCATTTGTGCCCTTTAAGAGTGTTAATAGCTTCATTTTTTTTAAGATCCATTCAGAACTTCTTGAGTGATGCAGCTAACAAGCATTATGACAAAACATGAGTCAAACATACAAACGATCAATCCGATCTGCATCAAAATTTCATCATTTATGCCTTCTAACATTACTAATAAATCCTATAAATTTCATTAAGATCCATTCGTTATTTTTTGAGTCGATGTGCTAACAAGCATAAAAAACAGTGACAAACGAACGAAAAAACAAACGCATCGTTACAAAAATTTTGCCATTCATCTATCTAATACTAAGAATGACCGTCGTGTGTTTAAAAATATATATATTTATATGTTCGGTGTCACGCTCTTAACGAAATAGATAGGCATAATTTACCCCAGGTTGGAGGTAATAATTCTATTAGAAGACAGTGTACATAGTGTACAGATCTGAATGGCAGGGCTAAGAAACTGTTGGAATGAATTGTGTAGCAGTAAGTACACATGTAGGATTTCGAAATGCATGCAGAAACTCTAGCATAGAGAAATATACTAGTAAAATTATTCTAGTGTACAACTGTCGTACTTCAACCATTAGCTAGGCCTACGGGACGTTTTTTTTCGCGCCCACTTTACTTCTTTCTCGATTTCATACTCCTACTTGCCCGTGCTCTATTCTGTTCTTCCTCTTCCTTCCCGACTTGCTGTGCCCATGCAAGTTGATCCTGTGTGGGACACCTCGTGCATGGGTTCCCCGTTTTTATCGACATACTATATATCCCTTGCTCTTTCGTCTGTGATATCGTTCAACTCGTAAACGGAGGCTTAAACTTCCTGATTATACATAAGTTTTATGACTAACTACAACTGTTGAATATTTGAAGAGGGCTGGATGAAAAAAAAAACGAATATAAATTATATAAATAGATATCACCCTTTGCAAGTTTCGAGATAGTATGCATTCTATGTAGTTACCTATGTGTTCGCTTCCTAGTTAATCCTTTTTCTGGTGCATTAATCACTTTCACTGATAGGAATTGCACTAGGTACTGACTATGAGCGACGGATTAATCTTAACCCTTTCGCTGTTGGTACCTCTAGACACTAGCATCAATTTCTGATCTATCAAAATCATAGTGTTGTATCCTTCTGTGGAAAATTTAACAACAATTTTAAGCAAGGCCAGAGTTTTGTCCGTTTTCGTTTTTTTTTTCTAAAGATAAACTGGAACACTCTGAGAGAGCATACCTCCACCAAGCAAGGCAACGGCAATAAAAAATTCAAAATGGTTCTGAAACTATCATTTCCTGTGCACCAACACCAAATCTAATCTTTTGTGCCTTATGATAGTCACAACAGCTTCTTTAATTTTCTTGAAGATCCGTTCATCATTTTTCGAGTTTTGCTGCTAACAAACATTCTGGCAAACATTAGTCAAGCACACAAACAAATGAGCCGATCATCACCAAACTTTAATCATCTAGTCTTTCAACATTACTAACAATTTCCGTAAATTTCAGAAAGATCCGCTAATAACTTTTTCAGCAATTTGCTAAGAAGCATATAAAATCAAGCACTAAGACAAAAAAAAAAAAAAAATAAAGGCATGGACAAATTGCCACAAAAATTTGGTCATTTACTCTTTGTGATATGCCTAACAACTCGTGTAAAAAAAATATTCTATGACTTTTTGAGTTATAACATTAAGAAAGTGGAGACAGGCAAGCAAACAAATTAACGGATCTTCACTAAAAGTTTATCATCTGTTCCTCCTAATATACCTAACAATCCCTGTACATTTCTTAAAAATTCATCTTTAACTTATTTGAGTTTTCATGGGGGCAGACAAACAAGGAAACTTGACAAAAAAAATGGTCTCCTTGGCGAAGATAATAATTATAGATGAGTTAAAGGGTGGAAAACAGCAGTGGACTACTTGCTACTGCATCTGAAGCTATCATGCTGTACGTATCAAGGAGCCTAGTGTGCCATGTCCAAAATATTAAAACCCTTACAATGTCAAACCATAAAGCTTCGAAGATGAGTAAGGATCCTCTTTAATTATCGTCACTGTGCCCAAATTTTTAAACTTGTTTCGTACTCTAATAAATATTTTTACATTGCAGTTGGTATTGCAATTGAGAAATCCTTCCTTTGGAGCCATGGCCGATAAATTAGTGCAATGAATAGATTACATTAGACAATGGTTAAAGAAAACGCTGTCATGGTGATAAAATTAGTAACAAGAGACGAGGGTCACAATGCCATTTTCATTCATATCAAGAGTATTTTTTGAAGTCATCGGGTATATTCTCATGAACTATGTATTTTCAAACTATTTAGGAGGCAAAATAACTGACCCGGCTGTACTACATGACATGAGAATGTGCGTGAGTGAGAACAAAATAGTCGGGCTAAAGTGCCGCGGCATTTACAATTTGTCTACGAGGTAGAAGAACCACAGTGAGCGTCAGCCAGATTTGATGAAGGCCTAGATTGTAGAGCTCGTGTAATCGGCTGTAGATTGTATGGCTGGGACCTGGCTGAGTGTAGCTTTCAGAGCAGGACAAGGAGGTTTAATAAAAGGGGATAGCAGCGGCTACGGAGATCGGAAGCTAATTTCTCCTCTCTTCACTCCACTCACCGTTGAAGCTAATGTGTCCGGCAAGGCTGAGTCGCTAATGGGCTGTACGAATGGCCGACAGCCGTGATATATGGGAAGGGATGGCTGGGCATTTGTGAATGAAACAGCTATTGAAGAACAACAACAAAAAAAAACTATCCATGATCAGTACGGTGAAATGTGTCTGTTTCCACTTCTAATCAACCTCTTTTAAAACAGTGTAACCGTGAGCCGTCAGACGTGGCGGTGTGTCATGCCAGGTACTATTTCAGTTGTAGCTAAGGCTTCTGACAAACGAAGACAGCCTTCATATGTAAGGTGCAGTGCCGCATGCGATCAAACTTCGCACAGCCTTCCCGTTAGTCAGATGTGAAATTACTGTTGAGCTCAGAAATTCAGAGTATTTGAGGATATGATATTCACTCTGACCTCAGAAGAATGAAACAGCCACGCGTGCCCACAAATGCATTTACTCGGAGGGAACTGCAGGCACAGCCGAACTTTACAGCCAATATGTACCGCAACATTTCGTGTGCCCTGGCGCATAACACAAATTTATTTCTTTTGTCTAAGAACTAGAAAACCTTTTTGAGCCATAGCACCAACACTTGTTCAACCGCTCTTGCAATAAAAAAGACTGATATATAGACGCTTAATTGCTGAAGGATGAAGTCTTGGGGAAATTTGGCCTACATGCTTCGATTAGCGGATGAATTGCAACTTTTGCTCCACAAACCATCTTTATGCAGCAGGCAAATAATATTATACAGTGGTGGTTTAATTACTCGAACGACCCAGTACTCGAATGAATCGTTCCAAGAGACAAAATATTCGGAAAATTAAGCTCAAAACACATGAACCCGAAGCTCGAGCGCATCTTTGTAACTCGAAGGCCAAATAGGTAATAAGTGTATGTCTGTCTATCTGTGAGAGTGTCTCTGCCGGCACACATTCCCAGAAATTTTATTTCCTTCGTAAATATCATTTTCTAAAATAATATTTTTCACCAGTAACAAATTAAATTCGGGGAAAGACTCACCACTAACGTATTTTGCATAGCCTATGATCCAACGCTGCATCTCGTGATAGTAATTGTTGCCGTGAGATCTGCTCTCACGTCGAGTGTCCAGAGCAGTCGGGTCCGTTGTGGAGCAGAAAGAAATAAATTGTGCTCCGCTGTAATTGGGACACAAGACTCGGCATTGTGTCTGCCACGCTATTTGTCAAGCTTTTAATAAAAGCCTCGTTTGGGTGTTGTAACAAGTTTCAAACCGAAACTTTCAATAGACGGTAATAATACTGATGGTACCTCGGAATTTAAAAAATTGTTAATAGAGATGCTATAGTTCAGTCAACATTTTAAAATTTCGACTAAGAGAATATGAAAAGCTCTTTCAATGACATCACGTTTTTTTTGTCCCAGAGTAATAATGCAGCGTGAATTTTTGAAGAATGCAATAAGAATAAAGCGCTGGGATGACTTTATGTAACTCCATATTAATGTATAAATACTTGAGTACGGCATCAACACTAAGCAGCTACATTTCCTAGGGAAAATTTATATTCTTATTAGTACCACAGACTTATTCTATCAACGTTGTCTTTAGAAGTAAATTGTGATTATTCACCTTGCACAACTGCTCATAACTGAACTTGTAAGTGCTCAGTCTTGAAATACATCTGAGAGGAGTCTTTGGCAAAAGCCTCATGAAGTTTACTAACGAAATTCAATAATAATTATCAGAGCCTGGCGCGATGGCCATCGCCGATTATACGATGGCGATGTTGTGTAGACCATCGCCATCGGAAAAAAAACTACGAGGTTTCGATGGAACCTGGCAAAACTCCATCGGCGGTAGCGATGGTTCGATGCTCCGATGGATATCGTATCAAACAATGGGCGATGGCCATTTTCTCCATCGGCGATGGTCTTATGAGGAAGAAATGGTCCGATGAAATGACTTATGCCATCGGCGATGGCATAAGATGGGCATCGTCATCGGTTGTACTTCCGATGCCGATGAAATAATCTTCCGATGCCGATGAAATAAGGCTAAAACTACAGAAACAGAGCCTTACGAGTTTGAAACATTCATATTCTTTACTAACATTAAAACAAAGAGGGTTTTTGCCGCAGTTCTTAACTTCTACATTGTAAAAGAAGAATTCTTGCCAGATAGAGCGGCTGCCGGCCGCTGGGCCCTCACAAAATTGCAGTGTCCGTCGCATATACATGTCTTTCTGTTTCTTTCGGTAATTCTTCTAGTTTCTGATCCTTAATGTTTATATCGTCTTTCTTCTTCTATCCCGTCCTTTACAAGTGATACATTTATTTATGGAATAACCCATGGTGTGCAGTGATATGCTTTAGTGTGACGTATTTTGTGTTGTGTACCAAGTTAGTGGAAGTTGATGAATGGGCTACTGAAAAGATAGATTTGTGCAGTCTCTCCTGGGAGCCAGTGGGGTGTTGCAATCAAACGCCGGTGTAACCCTCTCATTGTTACACGTGTAGTAGTGAATACGACGTGCGATCTCAGTGCGCCAACAATGTGTTGCGGAATTTACGGCAAGCTTAAGCACATACATTTCTGGCGGAGTCCTAGTTTGGCTGTGTTAAGGATATGAAGTTAAGAAAACTACACAAGTGTTTCTCATGCTAGAACTCAAGCAGTATATCGCAGTTATAATTTTGTAATACTAATATTCAAGTATCATAGTCAATGTTTGTAAGCAAAGACAGTGTTACCCTGCTCATAACCCTAAGATTTAGGAGGGTTGTCGTCGGTGTCACCCAGTGTTACCAACCAGGGTCGGATTGGAGGCCAGTGTTGCACATGTGTTGCCAGTGTTGCACCGAATGCCTGATTGCAAGACGCCCCAGATGGGCAAGTAGCCCTAGGGTTAGGTTAATGAGGTTCGTCCATCCTGAGTTATGGAACAGCGACCCAGGGGGAATGTGTAGGCTGATCTAGATATTAGCTGGGCCTTTGGGACGTCTCTCTTTCGAGCCCACTTTGCTTCCCTCCTAATTTAGTACTTTGCTGGCTGTATTCTTATCTGTTCTTCCTCCTCGTTCCCGACTTGCTGTTGTTACTTTGAGTGTTGGTCCACCTTGGAACGTGAGTCCCGCGTTTCCATCGACATACTGCATGTTCCTTTCTTTTCGCTTCCCTCGGATCTCGAGTGGAGATGCCTAGGACAATATAATAGCTGAATAATCTCTGAGTGTTCTCGAGTCTCTAGCTATTTCCGCTAATTCATCAACAGATAATTCTTGATAGCTTTCATGTACGGTATTTGCATTCAAGTTAACTTATTCCATTTTATTTTCCACAGGGTACGCAATGTTTTCAACCTTATTTTTCTTGAGCCCTTTTTGAATAAATAGATGGTACTATGTCATTGTGTCAACTATACACTCATCCTAAAGCTCGGTGACAAGTCTTTGTTAAAGAAAATAATCCAGGCCGTTGATGCCAAGTAGATTGGCGCCTACAAGAGGGCTGCAAAGTTTATTTTAATACATTTCCCAGATCTAACAATGTCAGTTAATAACCTGGGCCTTACATTACGCACCTATGATTAGCTAGGAATAGTAGCCTATTACTGGTTTGAAAATCGCACACAGGCCGCGGTTATAAGAGATGCTGCTTATATTCGATGTTTGTGGTCTGAAAAGTTTCATTTAAAAAATGTGTTAATGCGATGGTCCATCGCCGACTGTCACGCCCTGCTGATGAAAATTGGAGATGTTTGGTTCCGATGCCGATGGAGCGATGGCATTGCCATCACCATCGTAAGAACGTTCGCGATGGCCATCGTACCATCGATTTTGCCATCGTAATATCGTAACAGAATCGGAGATGCCGACCTCTGATTATTATAGGCTTTTATGACATGGTTTGCGAACAATGAATTGATGTAAGGCAGTGCATGCATGCTTTTCGGTTTTGTAATTGTCATTCTTCGTGAGTTTTCCTCCTGCATATTCTAGTAAGACACTTCCAGTTCTCCCTCGAAACTAATGATACACTTCTGCATGCACTAGTGATCTGTTGAATAAGAAACGAAATAAACAAACAAGGGTGAGCTGCACTGAAAATGTAGCTTAACCTCCTCGTCCTCAACCAAGTACCCCAACGGTGCCGCCGAAGAAATGGAAGCATTTAACAAAGGAGAGATCGACTTGCCTCTCTTTGGTCTCTGCACTGGCCGCTCTACTTCCTATTAGGCCTGAGCAAATAGAAGTTAAGGTATTGTCCTCTTGCTAGACGTGAACTATTTGGTGGCTAACATTCTGAATTAATTATGGACCAGACAATATTGCAGAAATAAATTTTCTGTTAATCCTGTTCTGTGGAATTTAAAAAGTAAATAGTCTTCATTTGTAAGAAAGAACACTGTTGATCAAGCATTGTTATAGCACATCGGCAACACTTCTAAGTTGGGAACATAGGCAATAAATTTTTCATTCTGCTCTTATATTAATTAGGCGAAAATATACCACTGCATTTAGGCTGCGCTGTCTCCTTTTCATTTTCTTTTTTTTTTCATTGTGGCTTTTTTTTGTCGTTGTCGAAAACTTTAGGATTAATTTTCATGGCTTTCACTACAAAATGACCGTATGATTTACAGAAAAGTGCATGATGCACACATATAACCTAGAGAGTCAGCTTAGTCATGCCCAGTTGAACATAATAGGATGCTTTGATTTATTTCACTGCGAATGTTCACATCAGTGCAATATAATCAATCGCACTACATCTTTAAGTAACTGTGTATATCCACATTAAAGTAGTAAGCTCTTTGCTGGTTACTTCATTGATTGGTTATTCTTTCCGTCCTGATCTGAAGGATAAGATAGAGAGAAAAAAATCATTTTCTGAAAGTCCATTGTAGATAATGACAAAAACAAGGACCCCTCAAACATAAAGGCACGTCTGGCTATGCCAAATATGATCTTCCGAGGTACTACGAGTTACAATATACTTGGATCATCGCCACTGATTCCGAGCTGTGTTTTTTGTATGTTCCACTATTGCTTCAAACATCAGGAAATCTGAATGATCTGCGACCGTATACTAACGTATCGAAGTCTGAACATCTGAACGGCTCTGATTTCACGGCATTGATCGACGAAGCTCTGGATAAGATATTCTTCAGAGTACAGTGGGATCTTTAGAGGAGTGAAAAAACGGAAGGAATTTTTTCTAGAACAACATTTCTTCCTCTGATAATGCAGCTTTTCGTATGAAGCTGAATGAACTGTGTTTACAGTATTTGTGTAGGTATAGGCGCACTACATTGTGGCTCTTCTTTCCTGTGGCATTATGATGGAAGTGACATAATTTTAGTGCATTGGCGTAACGGCCCTTAGTGAATCCTGATGCCTGCTTCATATGGAGCATGGCGTAGATGCTCCATGACACTGACTCGCAGGCGCAGATGCTCCATGACACTGACTCGCAGGCGCAGATGCTCCATGACACTGACTCGCAGGCGCAGATGCTCCATGACACTGACTC
>LQNS02277718.1:20661843-20680532 GCA_001587735.2 Parhyale hawaiensis
CAGGCGCATATGCTCCATGACACTGACTCGCAGGCGCATATGCTCCATGACACTGACTCGCAGGCGCATATGCTCCATGACACTGACTCGCAGGCGCATATGCTCCATGACACTGACTCGCAGGCGCATATGCTCCATGATACTGACTCGCAGGTGCATATGCTCCATGACACTTACTCGCTGGCGCATGTGTTCCGTGACACTGACTCACAGGCGCATATGCTCCATGACACTGACTCGCAGGGGCATATGCTCCATGACACTGACTCGCAGGCGCATATGCTCCATGACACTGACTCGCAGGGGCATATGTTCCATGACACCAACTCACTGGCGCATATTCTCCATGAAACTGGTTGCTAGCGCAGAGAAAAATGTTTATTTATTATTAGTAGTACTGGAGGGACCCGTAGAAATTCCACGGTTGTTTTCATTCATCTTTGTTTGACCTAAGGCAGCGCTTTTAACTTAGCCTACATCGTCTAAACTATGTAACGTCCACAGCTTAATCCTGTGTACCGTTACGCAGTCCGTCTACCTTACACCTCGTCCAACCTCTGTTAGCATTCTGATTTCAGCTGTGAATCACGCATTTGTTCTGTTAGCAAAGAGGTCGCACTTGTGTCTTGATTAAGATATAGAGGTACGACAGTACTTCTTGCGCTGTCATCCTATGTATTTGCATGCAGTCTCTAAGCTCTGTTTCCAACAGTTTAGAGATAATTTAGCCCTTTATACTCTGCCACGTTTTATTTATTTATTTATTTCTTGTCAGCGTACCAGATTTTTTCGCATGATTGCGGGTTGCGAGAATCGTGATCACTAGCCCATCATCTCTCTGCGTGGCTTGGCGCAATAGCTATGCAGTAAAGTACAACAGAGTCGACCAATTTCTTAAGTAACAGCAGCGTAACCCTCTTACTTTTCTGAAAGTGCCAGATAAACCTGCTGTAAGCGGCTACGTGAACTGTCGGGATAATTCGCTGCTCGCCACCCCGCCGGTGACGGAGTGCAGCATCACCCCTGCGCAAGGTGGGTGGCGTGCATTGCGTCACCTGGACCTCGTCCGAAGTATTAACAAGGTAGTCAAGGTAAGGTAAAGTTCTCAATATACAATTGTATTTCATTTAAAGGCTGGTTCACTCTAGCAAATTTCGATGCTGTCTCAGCCCGTCGGCCAACAAACGACGCCGGTACATTGTCGACTGGCAGAGCTAGAGTAAACGACGGCAGACTGCTGCAGGTTGTATTTTTGACGCCGTCGACGCGAACTCAGTGTGAGCTTCGTTTTATGAAACGCCCGACTCATTTGCTTTTAAGATTTAATTTGCGCATAAAACAATATCGTGTGCACATATAAATAATTTGTTTGTCCCGAATCAAGGAAGAGCAGCGAAAATATTATAAATACTTTACAATTTCACACTAATACACGTATCACGCCTCAGCCATGACATCACAGCCTTCAACTTAGGTAAAAATTTTAGAAATAATGTGGAAATATGATTCTGTTACCGTACATGTTAAAATGTAAAGATTCTGGCATATTAAGACAGGTTGGCCTAACTACATTTCTACAGCAAAACAACTGCTTATATATGCAAATTTTAATTAGTTTACGCATTTTATAAAAGAAACATAACCAAAGTTCTCCACGAAACTGTTTTTTTCTGTTTTGTAAACGAATGCTGTAAGTCATCTAATTACTCTTTACTGGCAAGGGAGAGTTATTCAGGATTAGAAGTTGATTATTTTATTCTGCTGTTTGATTGGAGTGCATACAGAACAATAAGTAGACAGTTTAGACCGAACCTTTCGTACTGACGTAACAAATTCTTACGCACTGCTGTTACGCCCCCTATAAACGACTGGTTGCTTCTAAACTCCTTTTTTTAAAATGCAGGTTGTTGATGCAAGTACAATCGTAACTGCAACTAATTTGCCCGGCGAATCTACAGTTATTTTGTAAATATGTTGTGGAGAATATCCTACACAGTAGCAACATACCGTTCACACACACACAGTCAACTCTGAAACCCAACTAGTCTGTCAACAACAATTTCACTGAACGACTGCAAGGCTTAAGCTGAGCAAAAGTCACTAGTGTGACTCGCCATAGATTACGCACATTCGCTTTAAAAATATTTTACTGTAGAATTCATATGTCCAACACTACCCGCTCTATGCTCGGTACCATATACCTACGTATCTGGCCCTATTAAAAACGGTGTGCGTTGCCCGCGAAATGAACATAATATGGCGTGAAAAAATGTAAAACGGTAGATATGATACGAGTGAAATGAACTTCATATCTTTGCTTCGAAACTGACGGTACATTTTCTAAGATGAGAAAAGAAGATAGCAATAGTTGAACGTTGAAAATATTCTAATGGAGTGCGCCTCCAGCCACCGTCGCTGGCAGTGGCTGCCGAATATAGCGGCTTGAACTCTTCCACTCTTAATACCTCCAACTTCGGTAGTCAACCTGGCTGATTGACTGGGTGATAGCCAGTTTTACGGCGCAGTTGAATGGGCTCCACCACATCAGCCCGAGCTTGGTCGCGGAATCTGCTAGCAAAATCTTAGAACAAATTTGTCCACCGAGAAAGTATATATATAAGATATCGAGTGTTATTTTGGTCACCTTTTCTGAAGAATTGAAGATCTAAAATTTTAATAGACTTGGACAGTATGTGCAGCTAACACAGACGAAAAAATTATAAGCCTGATGCCTCGTACCTCCTTCTCCTCCTCACGCTATTTATTAGCCAGAATCCGCGGCAAAGAGGCACACAGGCTCCGGTAGCAATTTGTGAACAAAGACCCTCTAGTAGTATATTTAATGCAAGGCTTGAACATCCTTCAAACGGAAATGAGAGCGTCTTGCAAATTAAATTTTCTACTATCTAATACTGAAAATCGTAACGTGCAAACACACGGGCGGAGCATCAAGCAGAATTATATTATAAATTATTATTATTGAGTAATTTAAGCTTCCCTTTCACAACTCAGGCAATCTGACAGAAAAATAAGTGGGGACATACTCAGTAGATAGTTGATAGAAACGTGGAACCCATCTACATGATCCCTCACATGATCAAAGCGTATCAAAGTGAATAGACACGGTAAGTCGGAAAAGAATAGGAAGAACAGATGAAAGTCAGATCCTTAGGAGTAAAAAAGTCGAAGGAATTAAAGTGGGCACGAAAGACAGACGTCTCAAAGGCCTAGCTAACAGCTAAAGTAAACTACAGGGTGTCCTGGGGGCGTTACTCTCAATGACACAGGAGGGGCGAACCTAAGCTAACTAACTGTTTAGCCCACTCCATGCTCTGAGAGGTAATAAAATATAAAGCGTGCCCACCTAACTCCGTCGATAAGAAAACTAGACCATTTATTTGATTCAAATGAAATTGTTACCGACAAAGGAAGTTAATTTCAGCCGAATACTTATGTCCACCCAAAGTACGCGTTACCCTTACTGTTAAAAAAGAGACTTGTAACAGTGACCTCGCAAGTGGGACTGAAAACTAAGGCCAATTTAATATAGAGCTGGTTACGTCACGGCATCTCCATATTTCATTATTGCTACTCGTTCAATCGTAGTTAGAAGCGTAGCTGTATTGTGAATACCGTGTGTGTCAATGTATCAGAACTTTGTTAGTTTGAGCCAGCAGCGACCTGGGCTCGTTGAGCTCTGCAAAGGTTATGATGCTCGCGCTCGCGGGCTGTGTGTATCAGGACCTAATCTAAGGTATATTTTTGCGTGGGCATTTTCATGTCAATGTCGCTCTCCAAACGTTACTTGGATATTTACTCGTCGAACCCGATCCAAAAACAACAAAATGAGAGCAGTTGGGCTGCCACACCAAAGAAGAATACAACAGCGAAAAAAAGGCTTGCCGCGAAAGGCCTCTGGGAACACACCTGTTAACATTTACCCTCACTCCCAAAATAATCATTGATGAAATTTCTTCAAATTCCAGATCTTCCGGCAAACCAAACGTTGCAAAATATTCATCTTGTCTGTAATAAAGTCTTGAGTAAAGTGGCAGTACTTTCTCAATCAATATTTCCTTATGCATCTATTACTCAATACTTGTGCTTCTCTTTAATTCCCTTGCTTGGATTTTTACAGAAGTTTTAATAAAATTTCGTGAGGTACGCACATGCATTAAGCAGTGATTGACAGCTCTACCACTGAAAAAATTTAAAATTCTCCTACATTGCTGTGGTACTGCATAGATTCCCTCATGAAGTTTCAAGAGTTGTTAGGTATACCACGCAGAGGAAATGATCAAATTTTTGTGACGATCTGTCTGCCTGTGTGTTGGATTCATTCTTTGTTTGAATTTTATGCTTGTCAGCAAGATAACTCGAGAAGTGTGTACCGGATCTTTATGCGATTTACAGCAATTTATTGTTACCAACGTTGGGAGACATAAATGATCAAATTTGGGTAATGATATTTTTTTTTCGTTTGCGTTTTTACTAATGTTTGCCACAATGTTTGTCAGAACATAACACAAAAAGTTTTCATGGATATTGGAGAAAACTGCAGAAACTTTTATAACGGTCAGAAGACACAAATGACCAAATCTTTGCTGCTGATGAAAAGGAAATCAACGCTTCAGAACCAATAATAGTGTTTCGTTAACGTTGCCAATGTTTGACGGAGGGATGCACTTTCAGAGTGCTCTCGTGGCTTTCTAAATACTTCCGCTGAGGAGGTTATGTTTTGTTGAGTTTTTTCTGTTTCTTTGTCTGTCACCAAGATAACTCAAAAAGTTATGGGCGGATCTTCACTAAATTTACAGGGCTTGTTAGGAAAAATAGAGATGATTGAATTTTGGTGAAGATCCGTTCAATCGTTTGTTTGTCTATCTCTTTTTTCTTAGTACATAACACAAAAAATCATGGGATGATTTTTTATTAATTTACGTTCACAAGAAGTAATGGCCAAATTTTGTGATGAGGTTTTTGTCCATTTGCTAGTCTCTACGTTTGACTTTATGTCTGTTAGCAAAAGAACTCAAAAAGTATTGAACTTATCTCTACGAAATTTACAGAATTTGCTAGTAATGTTAATTGAAATACATAGGTAAGAGATCAAATTTTGGTAATGATCGGTTGGTCTGTCTGTGCGTTTGACTAATGTTTGTCAGAATGATTGTTAACAATAGGACTCAGAAATTTATCAATGAATCATTATGAAATTACTAGGAATTGTCGGAAATGTTGAAAGACCTGAATCACTAAATTTTAGTAATGATGAGTTTATCCATTCATATTTTTCAGTGTTTGTCAAAATGATTGTCAAACATGATTGAAAAAGTTACGGACGGATATTCAAGAAAATTACAAAGAACTGTTATTGTTGTCAAAAAACATAAATGACCAAGTTTTGGTGCTTATAAAGGGAAAATTGTAGTTTCAAAACCGATTTGAATTTTTTGTTATCCTTGCCTTTCTTTGCTGAGGTATGCACTCTTATTAGGACTCTAATTGTTAATGTAATTAAGCCAATGAGGGATATTGCCTACCTTCTGTTTCAAAACGACAAAAATTGACAGATTTTGAATGTTAACTGCAGTGAAGATACGTAATATCGGACTATAGTACCCAACTTATCTGTACGTGGGACAATTTCCATTGGATGTCATTAATTACCTATAACAAGCTCACTATATCCGTGCAGCTTAAAGAATGAAATTATCTGAGAAACCGGATATTCTCTCTAAACAAGAGCAATAAAGGCAATGGCTTACGCCGCAGCTAATAAAAACGAGCTTATTCAATCAATGGTTGGCTATTAATTTGAAAGCTATCGCCCGTTGCCAGGGGAGAATGAAAATACGTGGACTCCAGCAATGGTATAATTCGAGCATATTTCTGTCTTTGCTGAAGCGATGGTAACTTATATTCGTCACCGCATAGAAATGGCTAATGTCACGCATCGATGTTCTTTTTATTTAATTCAGTCTGTCGTTCTTTGATGATTTAACGGACAGAAGCCTGAGTATCGCTGTACAAGGTCTCCATTTCCGTTGCAAATAATTACGTTGAATAACACTGGAAGTTTTCTTGATTGCATATTTATTGTGATTGTTATAGACTGAGAAGCATTCGTGAGTAGGCGGAGGCGCTTTCTAACTACGGTAAAGCTACTCATGCTGCAGCTAGAAAGTTTGGTTATTTGATCAAGGTCCTCCCCTGCGCATAAAACCTTAAGGTTCATTTTCAATCTCTAGTATGACAGTTCAGCGAGACTGCAGATTGGAAGACTGAATAGCCGACTTTCAGATTTGCTGATGCTGTAAGAGGACTATGAACGTCATTTGCGAGACACCGAAAACTTTTGTTACGTTTCTGAATCAACTTAACTCATCAAATGGTACTTAGAATTAATTGCTCTACTTGGGAATGATATTGAAGGTGTTCTTAGCGTCCACACGAGCCATGCAACCATGTGTCTTGGGAGACTATAACGCGAGCCCGGCACATCTATGTACAGTAGATTACGCTACATGCTCCTGAAGTATAATATCACATTGCATATATCTTTTTGCTTCTCTAAACACTAGTGAGGAAATTTGGTCACAGTTCTGAAAAAGTCAAGTGTCAGTGTTTCGTAGCTATTAATTTCTACCCTCTGTACTGTAACTCGTTTTGGTCGAACTTTAAGCAGAAGACCATTGGACGCCTACGTGTGGCTTATAATAACATATTTCGCTTGTGTGATATTTGCTCATAAGTATATTGACTATTTGAAAGTCAGAACAAGGAAATGCACTTCAAGTCTCCGAATCAGGATAGAAAAATCAGATAATTCGCTGATAATCGTATTTTGTGATGGCCCAGGCTACGGACTGTCAAGTATGTATAGCCGATGCCAGCGCATACTCTTACCAAACAGAGGCCAAACAATGAGCCGAAATGCAGTGTAGCGTGTACTAAGACTATCAACCGCTTTCTGTATCTAATTTAAGTCTAGTGATAATCTAGTGTACCACACCTAGGGCGTACTCAATAAATTTGATTGATTAATTAAGTCACGTGTATTCATATTTAGTTATGTACGGGGTGAGCTGGTCTGATCTTAGCACTGTTCCCATGAATCTGTTGAACTGTTCTACTAAATGTAAAATACTACAGTACACGCCTGTAGCTGACCAGCTGCCTCTCTACTGTCACTTTCTTGTAATGTAAACACAATCATAACTCAGTTACTACAAAAATAAGGTATTAGTAAACACTAGCTGGAAGCTGTGAAAATACCACTCAAGAGAAGCGCTGTGCTTTAGTGATATCTCGGACCCGTATCATCTTTCTTTATTTTATCCAATCTAATACTGAAAGAAACTATGTAAATTCATCAGAAAAATAAAACATTGTTACTGACTTGTAATGCCCCCGACCCGTATCAAGCATACGAAGCTCGAAAATTACACTGAGCTAAAGTTATGTTCCACACCAAACCGTCAATCTTCTGCCTATGACCCGAGAGCAGTTCCAGCGAGAGTTACAGCTAGATAGAGTGCAAACTTTGTCCTCTTCTCTCCCGAGGTGGTATCCAATGTACTGTAATTAGAGGGCCCAGCCGTCGAAAATGACGGCAAATATTTTGTGGTTGAGCTTTTTATTGTTCCGCTTCCCAGTATACAGGAAGTTTTGCTGTGTTATAAGTCTCATCCCTGCAGGCCTGATCTTCCATTAGTGAAACGCAAGCTGTACAACCATGAGTTTTACGACAGCAAAATAATCCACTGCTGGATAAGGCGTGAATATCAGCTTGGAATTGATCAAGCGTTAAGCTGCACAAAGAAAAAAATATAGTTCAGTCAAAAGAATTCACAGGAAATGCCCAGGGCTCACCGTATTGTGGATGCCAACTGATTGTTGAACCTCCAGCGTCGAACTTTGGCTGCGATGTAAACTCAATATAAAAAGGCGTTTGCTCTGCGTGAAGATCCAACTACTACGATATCATTCAGCAAGGAAAGCAGGAATCCAGAATCCGGGATCCAGAGGCCAGAGATTCAGAGCTATATTTGTCACCGGAACCCTAAGCGCTAAAATTGTATGGTATCTCAACTTGTTTTTCAGTACATGAGTTTTCTCCTATTAAGCTCTTAACTGCGTGACGGAGAGACGGACCAACATTGGAGCAAGCAAGCGACGAACGACTGTGTTTTATTATATGGTGGATTTATGCAAGTTTACCCTATCTAATTCTGAAAGCGTAACTGTCGTACTAACTAAAGAAGGAAGGTAGGTAGGGAGTAACAAGTACTTTATTGTTATTGTGATGATGTGAGTGGCGATACTGTGATAGAAATCTTGTTCGCGTACTTCAGCTTGTTTGAGTAATTGTCTGGAGGCAACTATCTCTGAAACTGGGTCATACAAGCTCTTGCCAAGAGTGTAAATTATAATTCTTGATTCTGGTAGTGTACACAGAAGAGCAAGGGGGAAAAAATATCGCTGGATCGCTATCGTCGTTCACGACTGATTTCTGTGCGTGTTTGTGTACGCAGATCGTGTGCCTGTGAGCGGCGTTCAAGTTGGTGCGCCGCGCTGCTCGATGTATCGCTCATTATGTTATGTTTGGTTAGGTAAGGTAACGTTAGGTAAAATTAGAAAAGTTAGGTTGGGTTAGGTTAGGTTACCTCACACTAACCAAAAATTGACGTGTTGTGTACACCCCCCGCCCGACAAATTTCAGGTTAAGTCTGGTTAGCAACGTCGGGTCGAATTTGCTTAGATCTAAAAAGTTGTGTATATAGAAGGTTAGGCAGGCAAGGTCTGTTATTTTAGAAAACTAAAAACCCGATTAGGTTAGGTTAGGTTTGAAGGTTATGTAAGGAGGTTAGATTAGGGTAGGTTAGGTTTGGCTAGGTTATGTTAGCCTATGTAGTGTTTATTTTAGTGATGGCGCGCGCAGCAAAGCTTACTTGAACACGCAGAGGTCGTGAATGACGACAGTGCATCCCGGGATGGGTTGGCGGTATCCACAAGCTTCACGCGGCCAACAGACTGGCGTGTAACACCTGGAGAGATACAGCCAGACTGCGCTCAGGAAAAATATGACAGACAACGAATGAGTTGCACATTTAATGTCTCACTGCGCTCAAGGATGGGTGTAGACGTTGAAATGAGTTTAATGCAGAAAAACTGTGTAGCAAGCTAGCCCAAAATATATCCTTTGATTTGTGAAAAAAAAAACGAAACTGAAAGTGCACAGGGTTTCGTATCGATGTATGGAATCTCTGGTGAAAGTGGCTGCGGCATCCTAGAGTGCTGGTAACATAAGCTATTTTGAAGATAATAACCATGAAGATCTCCTTGACGGCATCCCTGATTATCAGGCCTCACCTGTTAACCAACACACGATGGCTGAAGTTGAGGTTCATCGAGCGATCGAAACGCTAACGAATAACAAAGCGTCAGGAGCGGACCATAATACCACATGAAGTCGATAAAATAATATTCCCCTAGATTGGTAATACTCGTTGCAGTCGTTCTCACCGGGTGCTTCACTTCGAGTTTCCTGTCACATGACTTGATGAAAGTTATAATATCACCAATTGTTAGAAGCAAAACAAAATGTGTGACAGATAAAAGAAGCCATCGCACCATAGTAGTAGCTGCTTCTCTTTGGAAAAACCTAGAATTAGTGTAATAGAGACGTAGATCACCATGCAAGGTGTCGACTGCAGATACCAAGTTTGATTTTGAAACTCAATATCGAGCGGAAATGACTGTATTTACACTCAAACTCGTTATAAATCATCCCACTGACAGTGGATCCCATAGTTATTTGTGTTGTGAAGATGCTAAGTCTGCATTCAACCGTGTTTCCCATGACTCTCTATCTAAGTATATGTTCAACTGGCAAAAGAGCCGCTAAATGGTTAAGACCCTGAAGACATATTGGTTCAAAATTTAAGAGTGCTGGATGAAATGGGGTGCAGCAATGACATCAGTGTTTGGTATGAACAATGTCAAATTTGGGAGAGACGTTTACTGTTTCTAATTCTCTTTTATATTTTCATTGACAGTATCCATACTCAACTGAACGCAGCTCGTGTAGGGTGCTATCTTAGTGGCAGAACAGAACTCTTCGTTTTCTGGCTGGCAAACTTTATCATTCAGCCTTCTCATTCGACAAACTGAGGTTTTAACTGACATTCATTAAACGTACGTGTGAACGGCAGTCAGAACTTGTGGTCATCGATGACGCTGCTCAATGATCATCTATCCAGGCCTTAAGTGAAGAAGCTCGCCTTTGCAATGGAGGGCTTTTTTGCAGGGCAGAGACTACAGCTGCAGATAGTAGTATCGTCACTTCCGATTTTGATACACAAGTGCTGTCAAAATTTGTTGCAGGACGTTGCTAGGAAATTCATCTGGCCATGTCGCGTGTCAATTTCCCTATATACCTATTTCTTGTCCATAGCCCTCAAACCAACAAAGGGGGAAATTTCACTGTGCTTTATTCAAGCAGTTTTTCAATAAATTTGCAAAAGTAGGTGCAATTGTCTTCGGAGGGAGATATCACAAAAACTTTTTCGGTGGACTAGAAGCTTAAATAACTCAACATCTTGCTTACCCTAAGATAAAGAAGTATATCTTAGTAGTCATGCCTTCTTTGATTGCTTCCGTGCTTTGTACCGCCAAAAATGAACATAATCTTGCGGTAGTTTGGCTGCTCAAGAGAGAGACGGCTATGTTTTACTGATTTAGAATTGGCAGCTTACGCCTATAAAAAATAGGCACGTGCAGTCTATTCTCCATAGCAGAATCACGACTACGTGCAGCTCAGTCGTCACTGGTGTCTTTTTACTTGTTTTCAAAAATTTCTTCATTTATTAATTTGCAACTTTTGTATCATTCATGATCCCCATACCGGAAATGTACAGTATAAGTCAAATACATTTATCATCAGAGGATGCGGCCATAGATGATTTATTGAGATTATGAACATTAGAGAACTTTGAGAGCGCCTTCTTCCGCCAAGCAAGGCAGAGGTTACAAAATATTCAAAATGGTTCTGATATCACAATTTTCTTTGCATCAACACTAAAATCTAATTATTTGTGCCTGTTGAAAGCATTACCAGTTTAATTAATTTTTCGTGAAGATCCGTTGATATATTTTGAGTTATGCTGCTAACCAACATTTTGACAAACATTAGTGAAACTCACAAACAGATCAGCCGATCATCACCAAACTTTAATGATTTATGTCTTTAAACAATAATAATATCTCCTCTAAATTTCAGAAAGATCCATTGAGAATTTTATGAGTTGTTGATCTAACAAGCATAAAATTAATAACAGCGACAAACTAACGAATGAACAAAAAGGTTATCACAAGATTTTCTCATTTACTCTTCGTAATATATCTGAAAACTCTTGGAAGTTTCATGAAAATCTGTTGATAACTTTTTCAGATAGTGCACGACGAAAAATGCGGCAGACAAACAAACGGATTAACGGATCTTCACCAAAAGTTAATCTGTTTCCCCTAACATACCTAACAATCCCTGTAAATTTGGTGAAAACCCGTCCATAACTTTTTGGGTTATCTTGGTGAATGACTGACTGGCAGAATAACAGAGAGACAAATCTGACGAAAACATAACGTTCTTGGCGGAGGTAAAGAAAACGCTTCATCAGATGAAGCATTACTTGTCTTTTTAATGTCAATCGTGCTTAACCCAAGATTTTTATGACTTTCGCTGTACAATTTACTTTTCAAAATATTCTGCATTTGTAAGTCTTATTTTCACATCTAACTTTTAAGCTGTTCTAAAATAAATTAATTCATCGCGCGTTATTGTCAATAAAAATTGACTGATTTTCATTATCTAAAATAAACATAAAGCAACGTTTCGATGCATTTCGAGCCTTATCTTCAGGTTGTAGAACAGTTCTAATCTGTTGTTCTGTTTTACAGCCTGAAGATGGTGCACGAAATGCATCGAAACGTTGCTTTCGGTAAATTTAGACAATGGAAATTAATCAATTTTTATTGACCTTAACGCACATTGAAAGAAATCAAGTGTAAGTCTTAATAAGGAAAGTTATAATTTTGTACGTAGAGCGAAGTAGCTTCCGAGTAACATCTTAGATACTGAAATATCATCTGCAACGCTGTAGGGAGAGCACAATCGCTGAAGAAACTAGAGCACTCTAAGAGCGCATACTTACGTCAAGCGAGGCAACGGTAACGAAAAATTTAATATGGCTTTAAAACCATAAATTTCTTTCTATCAACTCCAAAATCTTATCACTTGTGCGCTCCAATGGTATTCACAATTTATGCAATTTTCGTGAAGATCCGTTACTAACTTTTTGAGAAATGCTGCTAACAAACAGTATGACAAACATGAGTCAAACATAAAACGATCAAAGCAGTATGTACCAAAATTTAATCATTTATATCTTCTAACCTTACTAAAAACACCTATAATTTTCATCAAATAATCCACTCATAATTTTTGGAGTTATTGTGCAAACAAACATAAAATTAGAAACAGTGACTAACGATCGAACAAACAGATCACTCCAAAAATTTGGTCATTTACTCTTCGTAATATACCTAAAACCTCATGTAAATTTCATTAAAATCCGTCCATTACTTTTTGACATGTCATTGAGGAAAATGAGACCGACGAACAAACAACGAAACGGATGGAGGGATCTTCACTGAAAGTTAATCGTCTGTTCCTCCTAACATACCTGTAAATTTCATCAAAATCCGCCCATTACTTTTTGAGTTCTCTTGGTTAAAGACAGACAGACAAACACACAAACAGACAGATAAATCTGAGGAAAACATAACCTCTTTGGCGGAGGTAACTAATGCTTTGTAATATTAATAATTATAGATACTATCTGTACACGTGCAAATTCCACATTTAGTGAATGTTCACACTGATCTTTTTTAACCTGAGGTAGCGCTCATATTTTAACCCACCCCGTCAGAACTAACGTCCGCCGTTTATCCTCGTCGTTCGTTACGCAGTCCATCTACCTTACATCTCGTCAAACCTATCCCTGCAGACGTCCCTGTAATCCTCAGATCTCACCCCTAGCGGGATGAAGGTTGTGGATCCTAAGGGAGATGAGGGCACAATCATCACCAGTACGCTTCTCGCGGACGAGGAGGAAATAATTCCAACTCCAGATGCATCAATGCAGATATCACGTCAGGGTCCTCCATCTCTCCTACCATCCACAGTATCTACCATCCTATCGATGAACCGTAATATGTCTGAAGGCACCGATGTGCAACAACCTACCAACACACCAGCCAAACAGACCTTGACTCATCCAATACTGAACGCGGGAGTTGTGCAAGCGTCTCCAAGAAAAAATCTCTGTCTCAGATACCTGTAGCGAAGAACTGTGCTAAAATCTCAAGAACCTCAAGCATACCAACACATGAAGAGCATCGCAGCGCCAGAAAGTCAGTTGCTAGGAACATTCCTCCAAAGAAAAATTCTTGCCAACCACCACACACCAGAATAACGAGAAGCAAGACTAACTCGACGGGAAACAACCTGTTGTCTGCCAGATAGCTGCGGACGTAAAACAATGTAACAACTGTCAAGCCGAAATACAAAACATTTCCCCTGCTCAACTTCAGACAGGCGCTCTAACCGCTTCGGAAAATACTCGTGCTGATCTTACACCCTCAATATTTTCCAGCAATCGGACACTTCAAACGTACAACTGACTCAGACAATCAGTGCAAACACTAGGGTCAAATTCATATTTGGCAACATTCAGAGCATAACAAAGAAGATGAATACACTGCAAGCTTTAGCAGCCACTGTTGCGTATGATGTTATCGTACTCAATGAAACATGGGGCAACCTTTCAAATAAGAATATGGAAGCAGAAGTTGCATTGAAAGGCTACAAACTGTTTAATATAGACCGCCCCACAGAAACTGGCAGAGGAGGGGGTTCAGTCATATAATTTATATCAAGGAACACCTTAATCCCCTCCGTAAAAGTTTTGCAGCAACTAAAGAATACGAATTTATCACTACCCATGCCCGTCTCGGCATTCGACAGTAGTTAAATATAATGTTTGCCTATAGGAGTTCTCGCAGTTCCGCCGAAACTAGTGCAGTACATTAGAACAAGATCGAAAATGCGCTGAATACTCCGAATGAAACAATTCTAATGGGAGACACCAACCTTCCCCAAATTGATCTGAGTATCTTGTGCAGCCAAGCCACAGGCAGCAAACTGCTCGAACTCTTCAGCCACCACCACCTGACCCAGCACGTTAATGAACCTACGAGATACGGTAATATTCTAGATCTGGTTTTCTTCACTCATGATTGTGAAATTGTTGTCCTGGCTATCCTAGACCGGCTTGGAGACCACAACATGATGGAATTTACTCTTGAAACTGGCAATGAATTCACCTATAATGCCAGTCGTCTCAAGCTGCCAGACTCTCGACGAGCGAATTTTCAGGGAATGACAACTCAATAGGAACAACTGTTTTCTAAACCCCGATGAGAGACGCCATTGTTGAACAATGCTCACACATTTTGAAGACGAGCATCCTGAGAGCAGCAGAACGATACATTCCAAATAAACGAGTTAGTATCAGTAATGATCCCCTCTGGATGAATCGGACAGTCAAATGCTGTATTGCAAGGCGACAGGTGCTTTACAAAACTTGGCCGCGTAATCCAACGGAGGAGAACCGGTCCAGTCACATAAAGGCATGTCGGGATGTAAAGAAAATAGTCAGGACCACAAAAAAGGAAAAAGAAGTTCCCGTTGCCGCTATGGCAAATCGCAACCCAAAGGCATTCTATGAATATGTAAATGAAAGACGACTAAAAAACGAGACCATAGGTCCGCTCAAGAGACCTGACGGTTCGATCACCAATGACCTAAGAGAAAAAGCCACAATCCTGAACGACTATTTCACCTCTCTATTTGCTATGGAAAATGTTACGAATATTCCTGATCCTGCACCAATGCAAGTTGCTCCCATAACCACATGTGTTTTCACAGAGATCGAGATCCTTCAAGAGCTAACGCACCTAAATGTGTACAAATCCACTGGCGCACATAATCTTACTCCCCGTGTACTACGGGAAATGGCTCCAGTCATCGTGAAGATACTGCTCAAAATATTCAATCGGTCTCTAAGAAGGAGAGAAGTTCCGCAGGACTGGAAACTAGCTAACGTGATACCGATACATAAGAAGGGAGACAAGAAAAGCCCCAGCATCTATCGACCAATCAGTCTTACATTGGCCGTCTGCAAAACTATCGAACGTCTCCTGAAAAAGCGCATCACTTACTACCTGAGGATATTTGACTCTCAGCATTGCTTCCGCAATGGATAAAGCTGCATAAGAAACTTCCTCGACTTTTTCTCATGAGTTACGGATATTAAAAAAGAACAGAAGGGTGTGGACCTTGTAGATCTAGACTTTCAAAAGCCTTTTAATAAAGTCCCCTATCAACGGCTAATGAAAAAATTGGAACCCCATGGCATCCAGGGAGACTATTTACGATGGATCAAGGCATGGCTTACAGGTCGGCAGCAGCGAGTGAAGCGACTGGACGCAGGTATCATCAGGGGTTCCACAAGGTAGCGTGCTTGGCCCACTTCTGTTCTCAATTTACATTAATGATCTGGATTTTAACATACGTAGTAAAATCAGTAAATTTCTGGATGAAACAAAACTATGTCTCCCTGCCACGAATAGAGCCGAGCTCCAACAAGACCTTGATCATCTCATGGAATGGAGCAGAACGTGGCTGATGAGCTTTAATGTCGACAAATGCTCAGTGATGCACGTAGGGCTCGTAAACCCTTCAACTCCATTGAAAATGAATGGTACGGAATTGGCTTCTGCCTCCCAACAACGTGACTTGGGAATCAGTACTACAAATAAACTACAACACAGTCAGTAAGTTGACATGAGTATGAAAATGGCAAGAAGAGTACTCGGATTCATCGCAAGAAATTTTGAATACAAGTCCAAGGACATCATCGTTCCCCTGTACAAGGCAATAGTGCGGTCGCACTTGTAATTTGCTGTTCAATTGTGTCCGCCACATCTGTGCAAAGATATCAATAACATGGAAAGAGTCCAATGCAGAGCTACGAAATTGATACTCCAGTTGCGAAACAAGCCGTATAAATGTCGCCTAAAGGAACTGGGTCTGATCTCTCTCGAGCAAAGACGACTCGGGGGACAACTCATAGAAACATTCAAGTCTTTGAATGGCCTCAATGACGTACCTACAACGCGACTCTTTGAAAGAGACCTCAACGATTGCTTGCGAAACAACGGTCAAAAACCCAAGCATAAAGCTCGAAGAACGACCTTAAGTCAGCAGTTCTTTCCATAATTGATAGTCAGCATCCGGAATAAACTCCCACCCGACGTTGTTAGTGCGGAATCAGTCAACGCGTTCAAAAATCGTCTTGACATACATTGGGAGAGACATCACTCACAGCTAAGGATTCCTCCTCCAGGAGTCGCACACTCTTAAAAGGCCAAAGCTTTCGAGGCTTCGTTAATCCGTCTTCTTCTCTCTTCCGATCAAACTACACTGTCTGACGTCTTTAACTCCGCATATCAGCGGCTATTGATCGTGATTGCGTGCATTCATTATCGTCTCTTTTGCTGAGATTCTTCTTCCATCTCTTATTTTCTTCTCTTTTCCCCAGTCTTTTTTATCCTACTAACATAATGGCAATAGCTCATAGAGGGCGGGGGCATAAGTTTCGGTGTCTCTTTGAGAATGGGCCTGTTGGTTCGTCTGCTCCGAGTATCTAATATAATTTCACCACTGAATTAAGTATTTGTTCTGTCAGCAAAGAATTCGCATTTGTTTCTTGATAAAAACAGTGAAAAACTACGGTACATCTTGCAATGTTCTCTTAGGCATTTACACACCTTTTCTAAGCTTTGTTTCCCACAGTTTATGTATAATTTTACCCTCCATAAGGTTATACGTTTCAAGTTTTTGTCGATGCATCTGACTTTTTTCCCATCTTGGAACCCGTGGATACTGATCAGTAGACCATCATTTTTCTTCTTTGTTCTGCTATAGCTTTATAATAAAAGAAAACAGATTCGGTCAATTTCTTCACTTGCAACAAGGTAATCTTCTGTTCTCGAGACACCATTGTATTTGCCCAGACATATCACTGTAATGGCGAATGATTACCCAGCAGCACATTCGCTTCGAAAAGGACTTGAGAGCAGAGATGCCAACAATGGGAAGGCTGTACTGCAGCCCCTAATATATCTTCAAAAGCAAGTAAATTCACTTCTCTAAGCTCAAAGGGAAAATATGCCTAATTTGCTTTCATCAAAACCTCATCACAGTAAAATATATTTCGTCCAATTTGCTCATCGTCAAAATAATTTCGTCGAAATAAAATTAAGTCGAATTTTCCATCGTATATTAAGCTATTGTCTGAAAATTTTCACCCAAAACTGTATATCGCACATATTTCCACTGGATAAATATCCAAGCTCCAATATATTCTCCAACTATTATCCCTCACACAAAAAATTCTCTTCTAACCAGTATGTTCACCAATTTTAACTGATCTAATTTAATTGCATCAGTTTTTTACTAAAGAACCATAGGTAGATCTAAAATTTTTTGTCCTATCTTCCTTTACGTCAAAATATTTTACGTCTAATAATTTTACTCGTACTTATACTCTCTTCCAATAGAATATCGTCCACTTTTCTATAGGCAACTCATTTTTTACCCTAAAAATATTGACAGAAATCAGTCCTGCACAACTTTTTACTACCCCGAATTTTAGTACACCAAACTTGTGATACATCTATTTCTACTACCGCAAAAAAATTTTCACCAATCTGTTTCGCCTCAACCCTGTCTAGCGTCTAATTTCGCCTCTCTCCCGCACTCGTACCTCCCGCGCGGGAGCTACGGCGTTACCGTTCTCAACGCTATCCCGCTAGATAGGTTTTTTCGTTTGTTTTGCTCAGTTAATTACAACAGCTATGACAACACTGCTTGTTTGAACGAAGCTCGAAGTCGCTCATTGATCGAATCTCACAAGTGAATTTGAGGTACCGCTTTGGGCAAATCAGTTTGGCTAGCGTGTGTACCAGCTGTAACCGCACGTTAGTCAAAAGAAAGAACGAGCTGAGCTCTTGTAAGCACAGCTTTGAATTTACCCAAGAAATCTGAAAATGTTAGCCACTAATATACAGTTGCGAGCATAATTAAGGGACAAAAATAAAAAAAAAATCATATCTCAAAAACTGTAAAAGGTTCAACGCTGAAATTCTAACACAGAAGAGGTATTGGGATACCTAATAATATGCTAAGAATTTATTACGATCCGAAGGATAAGAAAAAAGTTATGTATATTTAACTTACAATTATGAATTTAGTGTGAGCAGAATTAAAGGACACTTTTCAAATATTGTAATTTAAATCTTCAGTAACCCCATTTTCTTGCGTTTCCGAAGATGAAGAAGAAGAAGAAGACTGGGTACGTCATATGTAAACATTGCAAGTACTGCAAGCATGGCTACCCGGGAAAAAGTTGATAAATCTTTACGCATGAAAATTGTAAATTTACACAAACAAAATCTCAGCATCAGGGCAATCGCAGAACAGGTAAATCGTTCAAAGAGTA
>LQNS02277718.1:20681345-20708339 GCA_001587735.2 Parhyale hawaiensis
TTTTGTCAAGTATCCCTTAATTCTGCTCACACTAAATTCATAATTATAAGTTAAATATACATAACTTTTTTCTTATCCTTCGGATCGTAGTAAATTCTTAGCATATTATTAGGTATCCCAATACCTCTTTTGTGTTAAAATTTCAGTGTTGAACCTTTTAGAGTTTTTGAGATACGCAATTTTTTATTTTTGTCCCTTAATTATCCTCGCAACTGTATCTTCAAAAGCAAATACGCTCACTTCTCTAAGCTCCAAGGGAAAATAAGCCTAATTTTCTTTCATCAAACCTCATCACAGCAAAATATCTTTCCCCCAGTTTACTCATCGTCAAAACAATTTCCGTCGAATTAAAATTAAATCAAAGGAACCATTATGAAATAGCCCCCGGGAGGTAAGCCATAGCCCACAGAAGTGGTACTGTTTGGCACTCTATGGGGCTGGAGCCAGCTTGAAGACCGGAGCAACTCAGTAAGATGTGCCTGATGTGGTACTGATAGTCGCCTATGCTAGGCCTAAAGAAAAATAAGAAAAATCAAATATATCATTGATTTGAAAAACAATTAACCAACCATGCATATCAGTCTCTCTGCCAATCGAAACTCAAGATAATTAAACATCACCTCCTTGCTATATTGCAGCCCTGTCACTCACGCCCTCACTCAAAAGCAGATTGACGAAAAATATCAGCCCAAGTCGATTATTTCACACGAGTGCTGAGTCTCAGAGAGATATGGTAGACACCTTAATAAAAATACAGTATAGATTTAAGGCTGAGGACAGGCTGGGTTTGGGGTCAAACCCGCAAGACTAAATTGTTGCAGAACTAGCGGAGATGATATACTCACGATACGGTAACGCTGACAGTGGTCACGGGGGTACAACCCCATTTTTTGTTCCTAGATAATTTGACGTTATTTTGGTTAGACGGACAAGAAAATAGCGGATGGAAAAAATGAGAGGAATTCATATTTGCGGAGAGGACGTTTGGGGCGTAAAATATTTGACGATATTCCAATTCGGCAAAAGTTTTTTATCGCTAGAATAATTTGGCGTAAAAGCATTGGCTTATTGACGATTAGCGATAAGTTGGTTTGTCGAAGCATATTTCGAGTATTTTTTATTTCGACGCTGAAATTTTCTACTCAATAAGTTTTGATGAGAAAAGTTTAGGGTATATTTTCCTTGACGAAAGATTTTTCGGCGTCTAAAAGTTGCTATGGCAAATTTAATGCCAATAAAATAGTTGTTTGTTATGTTGGTCATGATTTAGTTTGAGATAAAATAATTTGGGTCATTTTAGAATGGCAGAACTTTTATTAAGCGGTAACTCATATGTAGCGATACATTTTTGCATGTAAATACCCAGTCAGAAAAAATGGTTGTGATTATAGTAGAATATAGTGGTGTATGAGAGATTAAGGTCGATTACGGATGATGAGACAATATGGTAGATATGTCGACCGAAACATAAGGTTCATTTCAGAATATTTAGGTCGATAATGGTGGAGGCAATATTGGTTGATTAAGGTTGGTCAGAAAACGAAGGTCGATGGTATATAGTACATGGATGTATGAAGACTATATATGGTAGATGGTAGTACATGGATGTTCGAAGACTATATATGGTAGAGCATATATTAGAGCATAACCAGGTACGTTATCAACGGATTTCTGTACGTACGATCATGAGTTTATTCCTCCCATTACTTGGGGAAGAATATGCATGGGTTGCCATTATAATATGGCTGGAATTCCCAACATAATCGACCAAAATTATATTGTACGACTAAAATTTTGAACGCGAAACATTTAAAAATTCGTATTATAGTGCAAACATTGTGCACATTTTCAGTTTTTTTCTTTCCGGTCGATGAATTGCAAAAAATTGCAAGGTATATATGAACGTTAACTGCCTTGACGTTATTTTATCTACCGTTTCTAAATTTTACTAACGCCTTATCAGTTTAATAATAATAATAATATGCTTTATTAGGTACACATATGGAATGGTACACAGGAGACAGCTTAATACTAAAGTTGCATTAGAAACTAAGATCAGTTAATACTATCATTATTAGCGTAGTTACCCATCATTTCTATTTATTTGTTGTATCCCTTGTAAAACAGTACTGCAATCTTTGATCAAATATTGCCATTTATTTTTATGTTTCTTCAGTTTATATCTGTAAAGTTTCATGAACAAATTAATCCCATTAGCTCTATGGAAAGCAATGCCAAATTTCATGATAAATTTGGCCTTACGTACCCTGACAACGGGAACCGCCCAACTCATCAATCAACTGGTAGCTTCCTCTGAACTGTGTCGTATAGCTGCATACCAGCTTAGAGTTGAAGTTGTGTATAAACGTGTGTTAACTGCACAGACTGGTTTAAGCTATTGCTTTACAGTATCATCCTGAAGTTTAGAGCCTTTAACCAGTCTGAGCTGCTGGCCTAACTCACACGTATAAATTACTTCATTTTGCAAAAGCAGGTAATCATTACCAAACAAAGCAGGCATCCAGTGCATAATATGTCAACAGTTGAAAAAGTTGATTATGGTAGAATATAGGTGTATCATTCTTATTATTAAATCACACAAGGCTGGCGACGTAGGGACGGAGAAACTCCATGAGGTTAACAAACCCCACGCAACCAGCCCAGCGGGTGGAAAAACAAAAGAATGAAAAAAAGAAGATCCGAGATCACAGAATAGCTCTATGTACAGATCGTTTAAAGCTGCCAATACCAGCACCAGCAAAGACAGAGCCATCAAGACCATTCCAAACATNAAACATCCACACACGATGGAAAAAACGAACGGGAATACTGGCCCGTACGGCATCGTAACGGTTCCAAGGCAAACTCATGAAGAGCACCAGTCCGCCGAGTATACCTCACTCGAACAAATGGACACACAGTCGATTTTGGTTGTAAATGGTGTTTCTTACGGTTTACTATGGTAGATCACGGTTGGGCAGCTAAAACCTTTATGGTTGTAATTGGGTATTTATGGTCGGGTATTATGGTTGGCAATATGGTCGAAGGTTGTGACACATCTCTGCCATAATGCACCCCATAAATGGTTGAATATGGAGGATATATTAATAATAAACAACCAAGATCTCGACTATATTCATAGTTGCTCTATTATACTCACAACCATTATTTCCGACTGGGTAGAGTGTAGTAAACATTTTTAATGCTCTTTTTGGGTGTGACAGCAATTTTTGTATATCCAACAGATTTTACCCGCAAATGTTAGTGGGTTCTAAGGTATGAGAAATAGTGAGTTGTGTTTAGATTTTTGGACGCTAGACAGTCACCCCCTCCCTCAACAATACCCGTTCTGTTCACCCGTGACGTAACTGGCTACGCAACTAACCCTATTACAAAAGTCACCCGCTATCAGCAGAGCGAATAGAATGCTGTATAACCTGAAAAGCGGTAGGTACAATAGATAGAGATACAGGGAAATGATTTACATTTGAAGTCAAATCTCTAATTTCCTTCTATCTATTATTGATGTGGGTATCGAGCGAAGGTAGGAACAACGCTACTAATATAATAGATATCACTTCCCTTTTAAATGTCTGTAAGGTGAGAGGTTAAGTCGACTACGTACCCCCCCCCCCCTACAGTGCTTATTATATTGTCGGAGTCGGTCTGCTGCAGCACAAATGCCTGCAGAGCTCACTGTACTGTTCTGTAAATATTTCACGGACTTGCTCTGAATAATGTATCGCTTAAAAGTTTCCTCCTCATTTTTATACAGAAATTACTATTGCTTCGATCGCATGCGTTTAAACTGAATTTTTACCCGAGGTATATTTTACCTAAACAGTAAGCGCATAGCTTGCTGCAATTACAGGTTCAGATCAAAAGAAGACTAAAGGCACTTTTTATGAAATACATACAAATGCAAGCTTCGCTGTATTATTCATGCGCAACAAAATTCCAATAAACTCTGGACTCTTTGAAGCCTGCTCGAGTTACATTTTCTTCGGATCGCTGCGCGTAGCGAAATATCGAATTGCTCAATTTTCTACCGCATTGGGAGGTTGAGAGTTTTGCAGGGGAGAGCGAGACCGCGTCCAGCGTTAATTGGGAAAATTCCTAGGATCGTCTGTATTTTATTTCGATTAATAAAAGCGAGGGTCAATTGACGAGACCGTTGGGCGCTGAATAACGAGACGCAAATCTCGACATGGAACAAACAAGTTCTGTGCACGTTGGAGATTTTGAGTCGGAGGTTCAGTGCGATTCATATTTTCTTCACCGGGAAATTGGGCTGTTGATACCTGAAGTCGAAAAGAATTCAGTTCTCTTTGGGCAATAATAATGTAGAGAAATGTCATAAGTCACTTTCGCTCTTGGTGAATTTTCGGTAGGAAACTAAACTTGACTAATATTTCATGACTATTTCTAAATCGTGCAGTGCGCAGAGTAAATCAACTGTAGTATTATTGATAGATGTGCTACGAATTATATAAGAATGACTTTCGGGTCGTAAAAGTTTAGCGGATCACTGCGTTTGCCACAGACTCGTATAAATTTCCGCTGATAACTATAATATAACCTACATCGCTGCATATTTGCCTATTTATTTGTTTGTTTATGTGTCCATTTTCTGTCACGCTTGAAAAAAAAAACAAATGTGGGAAGATTAGGCCAGGTTGGATACTGTGGCGATCCTGTCACGCTGTTTGAAAACCGATACGTGAAAAATAAACCAGGTTGCAGATGAGACCATCAACTTAGCGTTGAGTGCACTTTTTGCTTCATAATACTGAAATCAGGGCTGTGAAAATACCGTACCTACAGTTTTTCACAGCGCTCGAGGTGCCAAGGGAAAAATATCCTTTAATCTACAGCAGACTGGCAAAGAATTTAATAGTTTCATTTCGGCTATTATATTTCCCTACTTGATTTGTTCCATTTGCCCAAGACTGTTGTGCTTAAGTGAAAAAAAAATCCATTAATAAGTCACTAGAGTGCCAGCGTTGTCAAAAATGACGGAAAGGAACTGGTGATGACCCTTCTTCATTGATCATCCTTTCGTTACTAATATGCCTATGAAGGATATACTACAATGGACAACACAATTATCGCAAGAAATGAGTGCTCTCTGCTCGTCTAGCTGAGCAGCACACTCTTTCCCTCCCTAATGCAGGGGCCACACTAGGCGGTCCGCGGTCGTACGAGCAACGCACAACTCACTCAGAAATCCTTTTGTATCGGAACGACTGTAGGTGACACACTAGCGACGGGAAGCTGCTCATCCGCCATACAGAGTCCCGTCCAGACTACCACGCACATGTTCCGCAGAACTTCGTTGCTCATGGTCCTTGGTCCAAAGGAGCTGCAGTTTTTGTCACTAGCAATAACTTATTTTACTTCTAGTATCGATACAACTAGGAATAAACAATCACTGTAGATGCAGATACTACTTATAGCGTGCTACAACATTGCACGTACTGCCAAGTGAGCTTAGGTTAACATTTTCATACTTTTCTTGACCACGCGGTCGTGCTTTCGAGAGCGCGGCAATACATTCAGTCAAATTAACTGACTGGCTTGGAGAACAACTCTATAAATGATTGACAAGTAAAGGTAGCTCGACAATAATTTTCTGTTCCCCCAGAGGTAGTGCAAAGGGTTCGAACATTTGTTTTATCTACGAACAGAAACACAACAATTACCGTGTCCACAAGACAAAACGGCGATAAAATATTCACTTCACTACTGTGGTGAAGTTCATATTTCTCGCCAAATTTGCAGTGAAATAGAAATCAGAGAGGCTTGAAAGTTTTTAAAATGTCTCTAAAGAAACAAGAAAGCTTCACGGAACGCCTAATTTATTCGTTTTGCGGATGAACCTGCTTTGTTTGCAGCCTAAATCGCGCGGAAATATCTAACAAAATGGAAGCCCACGAAAACGCACAGAGCTGGGATTTGACGGCAGAAATTCACAGCGATCAGTGAAAACTTCAAAATGTGAACAGATTTTTTATTTCATCTTAGTTCGTAGAATAAGTAACTAAAAAAAAACTTTACAAATAACAAAAAAAGGCGGTTTTAAAAAGCGCTGAATCACACTGTAAATACAAATTCGATTCAAGCGGCTGTGCGACCAACTGGTTGCCCATAGAAAACCTTCCTGTAGGCAAAAGATATTGACAGCTTCTCTTACTGTAGTGCTCTCATCGAGTTTGATTTATATTACATTCCCCATACATCGAAACGATACATTAGGGGGAAATAAATCATCATACGGTAGATTAGGTAAGGAGCGTCAAGTTGGATTGGGAGCTTTAGCCTAGAGCAGTGTTAGATGGCGAATGTTGAATTAGATGAGTAGCGTTACAAGCTCCACGAACAAAAAATTAGTCATCTGTTACTACATGAAGCCTTCAACGAAGCCTCTGTACAAGGGGCGAAATAGCAGGAGGTGGATCTGCCAATGATGTTATGGGGCTGCTTTAATTACTCGGAAGTGGGCGCTTTGGTTGAAATAACCGTCAAACTCAATTAGGAATGTTACATTGATTTTTTAAATGACCAAATCGTGTCATTTGCACAATATCTGCATGAGGATCGAACTACAACTATGGCAAGCTTCCGGGATGCGCTATCGTCATTCACGACATTTGTGTGTACGCGCACCAGTGTCCGTGCGTGCAGCGTGTACGTTCGCGCGTGCCCGCGTTACCATCACCAAAAGCACTACCATGCACTATGCAGCAGTTGCCACGCGTCGCTGTGTGACAAAGCTGCGCTTGTGTCCGCCTTACTAAACTTGAATCGTTTATGATTATGGTAGAATAATTTTTATATCAAATTACACTTACAACTCACAGCAATCTTAAACGACACACTATATAATAAGTAAGACCTAGATATCAGCACAGGTACAGACACATCAGGCATTTATATATTGTATGTTGTCTGTCCCCAAAATAAACCCATCTGGTTGCAGCTAACGCGTAACGGTGATTAACTTTTGATGAAGATGCGTTCCTCCATTAATTGGTTTGCCTCGATTTTTTAATGCCATAATTCAGAAAGTTATTCGAGTTTTGCTACATTACTAGCAACTCCTGTGAATCCCTTGAAAATCTATTCTCAACTTTTTGAGTTATTGGGCCGACAAGCTTAAAATTAAACACAGCGACAAAGAAACGGACGAACCAACAGGTCATCACAAAAATTTAACCATTCATAATATACCTAGCAGCTCCTGTAAATTCGATAGAAAACTGTCCATTAATAATTGGATTTTGGTAACGATCCATTAGTCTGTTTGTTTGATTTATGTTTGTTTTAGCGTCACGTTGCTGTGACTAAATAGGTGCTTCTAATGGCGCTTGGATGTCACGCTAACACCGTGAGTCATTGCAACCTCAGACTGGCTCAGGAGTAGAAGGTGTTCGCAAAGTTCGACTATTGCTGCACGGATAGAAATTTTGATGCACAAAGATGAACCAAAATTACATGCATTTTTGTCCCAAAACCGAAACACTCAAGTGCATCAATTCATACCAAGTGCATCATGATGATGCATGTAGGGTCTTGTGATGCACTTGGCACGAGTTGATGCACTTGCGTGCTTCGGTTGTGGGGCCAAGCACGATGATGCACCAAGATGAATCACACACAAGTAAAACTGATGCACCTGAAGAGACGAAACTTTGAAAAATAAAAGCGATCTGCGTGTTAGTAAGTAACTGCATCTCGTTCCGTATATGCAACAAAACTACAAAGCTTTTGTTCACTTTTTTTAGTAGAGAAATGTGTTTTTCCGACTGAAATTTGTTTTTGTGTCCGCGGCGATGACACACCGAACTACGCCATGGAACACCTACGTGCATCTTGATGCTTCCCTGTGAAACACCTACGAGCATCAAAATTTTTCTCAGTATCCATGTTATAACGTACAAACTTCAAGAAACGACCTGCACCTTAGGTTTTTTTTTTTTTTTTTGGTTGCATAACAATATCCAAGTCGAAGCCTAGTGCGCTGAGACATAAGCTGTTACAGAATTGCGAAACAATGCAATTTCATTGTACTAGTGCGCACACCTTTACTAACATTGCTCAAAAAGTTGTCAACGGATTTTCAGGACAATTACTGAAGCTGTTAATATTTTTTAAAGGGTGCAAATGATGAAATTTTTATTTTCATACAAGGAAAAATATTGGTCCAGGACCAATTTGAATTATTTGTTGTTGCTGCCTTATATGGCGGAGGTATGCCATTTGAGAGCGCTCCTGTTCAGAAGCTATTATAAATTGGTCGTTAATTTTGAATATCAACAGGTGCTTTATAATGTACAATAAATAACGCCTAAGAAATGTACATTGCTTCAATTATAAAAGCACTGATTAAATTTATGTGCTCATATTAGTTTGTCACTTCTCGTTTGAAATAATACGATTTTGGTCGTTGAATTCAACTGCGTATCACTGCTAATATAGAAGTACCGCGCCAGTAGCTGCAGTGGTTGAGCTGGAAATCTAGTAATATCTAACGCATAATAACTAGAACACTTTCAGAGAGCCTATCTCCGCTAGGCAATGCAGCGGCAACGAAAAATTCAAGTTGGCTGTGAAATCGTGATTTTCTTTGTATCAACACCAAAATATATATCATTTGTGTCCTTTGGCAGTAATAACAGCTTCTCTAATTTTCTTGAAGATTCGTTCATAACCAGCTTCTCTAATTTTCTAGAAGATCCGTTCATAACTTTTTTGATTTATGCTGCTAACAAACGTTCTAACAAACAGATAAACTAATCATCACAAACATTTATTCAATAATGTCTTGTAACATTACTAATAATTCCTGTCAATTTCATCATGATCAATCCTTAACTTTATGAATTATTATAACGATGCTTGTATAGCATAGCTCACGCGAGCGTAGTTATGTCACACAGCGACGTGTGGCAACCGTTGCACAGCGCATGGTCGTGCATTTTTGTGATGGTGACGCGCACAGCACACCGATGCACGCACACAGAAATCGTCGTGAGAGACGATAGTGCTTCCGGGATGCTAACTGCCGTATAGATCGGGCTAGATAGGTCATGTATAGGCATGAAACCCATTCTGGCTATATATGGTCCGTAGAATGGTCGGCTAAGTTTCCAGACATGAACCCCGTCGAGAATTCATATTACCATTTTTGACAAGTTAGGTGCCGAAAAAAGATCCTCCCCGTACTTTGGCTGATTTAAGGGATCGATTGATGTGAGAGTGGTTCAAAATGGATCAAGCGTACATTAGAAATCTTGCAGACTCAATGCCTTCCAGAATTGCTGCTATCATAAGTGCTCATGGAGGTCCTACACCTTATTAGTAACAGATGATTATTATTTTTTTTTGTACCGGGGAGCTAATAAGAAGAGGTGAGTTACATTAGATATGGTGATTTCTATTAGCTGTGGTGCGTTATGTTAGATGAGGTGATGCACAAATTTGCTAGATTAAATGGGATAGTTAGGTTAGAGGATGTGCGGTAGGTTAGATGACAACCGTTACGTTTATGTCCGAAGGGTAAATGTGGGATATAGGTCGTACGAGCTGTTCTAAGACTTATACGGAGCATTGCGTTAACTTAGACAATACATGTTAAGGAAGACGGACGTTGTTGAGTTATGGTGTTCATCAGGGTTTAAGTGGCTGACGTTAACTTAGATGGTGTGGGCTCCGTTAGAAGAGCTGCATTAGGTTAAAATTTATTCAAGTCAAGTTGTAGCAGCCAGGTTTGGTACATTTTTACAAGTAAAGACACTCATCAACCGTGGAATTTCCAGGAGTTCCTCAGTAGTGGATAATTCTGCTTGAGGCTCCATTCGTCCGTCCATGTGTTTGCACGTTACGATTTTCAGTTTCTGCTGAAGCTTCAACTTGCAATACACTCTGACTCTCGTTGGAAGGAAGTTCAACCATAGCCGTCCGCCTTCTTGCGCTTGCTCTTGAAGAAATTTTCAGTAAATTTCGAAGCAAAGACATGAAGTACATTTTAGACGTATCATACATACCATGCCAAATTTCATATCTTGTAATATTTACGTTGCTGGTGTCGCATAACGATCCAAATATGGGAATACTCGTAGCCAGAATGCAGTGCAAAGTCCACTGTTCTGAACTGCTTTATTCTAAAGAATTTTTAAAGTGAAATTTAAGCGCGATGGTTAAAGAAATCACGTAAACTGTTAGAAAAATAGATTTCTTTGACATGAATCAATTATCGAAAAATGAGTGCTGCAGTTTGCGGGAAAGCTATTGTAAATAAAGTGTAAAGCAGCCAGGAGCCCGCAATGGAACTGAAATCATCAAATACACCTATGAAAAATGGATATGTTGAAAATGTGAAAGTCTAAATAACGTTATTTACAGAAAACGAGAAAAAAAGGTTAGCGAAGACGTATAAATGTAGAAGAAAAGCAAAGAGATAAGTTCCTCCGAAGAGAGAGAACGCTACATTTGTTTTTATGCTGTATTTATGTCTCTACTATAATATACAAATGCAAAAATTTTGCTTGTAATACATCAGCAAGATCCACCGGTGATATAGTGTCTAGATATGTTGCGTAGGGTGATTCAGGATGGACTTTATATGGCTTGGCATACACGGGATACGTTAAGCCCACAACGTACAAGTCGGAACACGGAAATGCTTCACGTTCCTGGAACAGATGCTTCGTTTCTTTACCCGTGAAAACAGTTGAATTTATGAAGACATACCAATTCTAAATGTAAACAGTTGCGAACTGAAACTCAACAGAAAATCAAAGATAAAATCTAAACAGAGGCAAGTGCACTCGCTGTAGCGTTAGGTTAAATGAGGAATGATAGGCTACACGAGAAGTGTTAGGTTAGATAAGGGGTGTTAGGTTATATGAGGCGCATTGGGTTTGGGCGGGGCGCCTTAGGTTAGATGAGGAGAGTTAGGTTAGCTGTGGCACGTTAAATAAGATGAGGAGTGTAAGGTTAGCTTCATGAGAGATATCGAGCACTGGGTTTCACGAATGGCGTTAGATTAGACAATATGGATTAGTCGAGACGGGCTACGCTATGTTAGACGGAGTTCACTATGAGTTGAGTAACGGTTACATTAGAAGATCTGGATTAAGTCGAACTAAGGAAAGTTGTAACATGATGGCTTAGGTTTGGTACATTTAGAAAGTAAAGGCGTTCAGCGAGCGCGGAATTTCTACGGGTCCAGCTAGTGTGATATGATTCTTCATTGAAGCATGCCAGATGAAAGGCTGTATCTTGATAGCTTTTGATCCTGTCGTTAATAAGCTATTTTTCATATGTTTCAGCTAAATTTCTTCGCAGCAGTTGAAACTTAGCACTGAGCAGAGACCAAAATATTTTCAATTCAGATGCCTTCAAATTTCCATCCTGCTGATGAAACTACCTGCTAATATCCAGGATGTAGTAAGTACTGAGCATACCCGGCCAATTGTTTTGATTGAACAATGAATGTTTTCTTGGTACTACTTGATTTTCAAATATTTCAAAACTGATATTCGGGTTTTTACTTGTAGGAAAGATGTTTTGCTCCGGCAATCTCATGACGGCACACTATTCGTCATTTTAATGGGAGATTAAGCCTAATGTTAGGCCGTGTTCACACATCATTCATTGCAATGCGTTCTGTCAAACGGATGGGTGCGGCGCGTTGCTTTGCTAGAAGCAGCCGCGGCAAATGTGAGAGACTGAAGAATGAAGCAAGTCCCTTTTGAACACGCTGCGTTAATCAAGTTCAGTAAACAGAAGCTATAAGTGCTGAATTTATCCTCTATAGTATTTTCAAACCATTAACTTGTCGACAATTTTTTTCATCGTCACTCTAATGATCAGAATCACTATTTCCATTTAACACAAGAAAACTACACAACCTAAAAATGTTGTAAGAACGCGGACGCCATCTTTGATTTGAAAGCCCAGCTGATTGCTCTGTGCTGGTTTCTCTCCTATCAGCTTATCAGTCTATAAATATATTGAAAATAGGTTGTTTCCATAAAAATCAGCTTATAAGATTATGGGATACGAATGTGACTTCAAACCGAAGAGAAAAACATAAGCGAAAATTTAAAGAAACAATATCATAACTGAACGCGTGGCGTCAATTTCAATAAAGGACAGTTCTACGCGTGGAAAAAGACAGAAAAATTGGACGTACAGCTCGTGTTCATTTTCGTGATTGAATGCGTCACGATGAATGACGTGTGAACTCGCCCGTACGAAGCTAGTGTTTGCAATGAAACCCGTGATACGTGTGAGCAGGAATAAGGTAGAGTTTCATCACAAAATTATTGTCATCATTTTTAACAGCTGGGTACTCTAGTCTATAATATTAATGTGCTTGTTCCTCCCTTCGTTCCTTCCTTCCTTGGTTCGTTAGCTTTCGTTAGCGCTCACAATTAGATAGGAGAAAATTACGGTATTTTCGATGCCATCTCAATAGGGAAAAACTGTGGCCAAGCTGTTTTTTTCCCTGCCCAAACATATTGTGGCAGGGAAAGGGCCCGCGAGAAATTTACTCTTTAGGGTGAATAAAAGTTGAAACACGTAAGAGTATGATCGGCCAAATTATCTCTAAATAGTGGAAAACAGAGCATAAAAAATGAATGCATAAATATAGGAGAACAAAGCAAGAAGAACCGTTGTACGCAAGATTCACAGGTGAGAGAGAGGCTGGAGTCCACAAGACTAAGTGTGCTAAGGTAGACGGGGGTTCGTGAGGCGGACTTTAGATTAGACGGGCTAAGTTAAATTACAGGACCAATACCTTACGTCAAAGAAAAGTAGGTGAACACATTAATTACCCGTGGAATTTCCACTGGTCCCGATAGTAAATGAAAACTTTCATTAAGAACACAATATGTTAAAAAATACGTTTACACACGCACAAGGAAAATGCATAGATACACTCAGCCTACACCTGCAGGCATGAATGGCATTGAGCAGTTCGTTCTCACACAAGAGCAGAGGTATTATAGACAAGAGAGTAAGAACTGTTTGCTACCATCATACAGAACATTTGCCAGTGACTCGAGCTTTCTCCTCTGCTGAATGAATGAGACGGCAAGGAAGCTTAGAGGAGCAGCAGGTAATAGTAGTAGTACAAAATTTTACTAGCGCATCAGAGACACACTGTCTATATGGCGCCGAAGTATTCCTGTGCTTTAACACAGGCTTGTGCGCCACTATAGGGCGTGAAGTACGGTACGTCTCGTTTCAAATTATCAATGATTTCTGTCTCAGTTTTTCTACAGGTAGGTCTCACATTCTAAGTGGTCAGTGTGCTACTGACTGGAAAAAGGCCCAAGTTGTGCATCCCCAGCCCCCTGGGCACTGTGGCATTTCCACAGGTTCCAGGTAGTTTGCTGTAATGTGCATTTAAAACCTTATTATTTCGGGGAACTTCTTTAAAAGTGTTAAAGTTGAGTTTGCTTTCTTTAATTATACCAAAAAGTTGATTCAGTCATGATGGATGATTTTGATTCTAGAAGAAAAGATAAGAAAATTATAACCCTAGTGTACAAGTCTCGTCAATTAAGCCCACTTTCTACGATATTATCCCTTCCTTTACTCCATGACCAAGGCTCCAGACGTGTTTATCAGTACAGTGGATTCCGTTTTTTTCCGCCCGCATCACTACCAACGGACTTGGTCACTAAAATCGGCTGGTCATAAAAGGCGAATTTAACAACTTGAAGCCAATTCGCGCTGAAAAGTTGGCTAATAAGCAGAGCTTCTTTGCTAACGAGATTTTTTTCTTGTTATCAATTACGGAGCTACAGTAGCAAATTGAAATAATTTGTGGGCACTATACTCTTAAAAACTTCGTACTTGAAAGTCCAAGTGACTTGGTGATGAAGAGGCGACGCTAACGGCACCTAATTCACTAAGAACTATTAACTACGGTTTCGAAAATCAGTCAAGTTAAACATGTACTGGCCTGCTTTCAATTAAAATGTCCCTCAATACAAAATGGTTGATGACAACTGATAAATTATTCTATTTTAAATTCTTTACTTCTTGCTTATAAGCAGAGGTGGGCGTAGCGTAGCGCAGCTACATTTTTAAGCTAGTAGCATAGCGCCGCTACATTTTTAAGCTAGTAGCGGTAGCGCCGCTACTCTTTAGCGCTACTTTACTACCGGTACATTCCCCTTATACAAAGAAAATTAAAAAGTGCTGAAATATCAATTAATTTACGTTAACATGTCTCTAACAGGGAACAATAGGGCTAATACTTACCCTATCGTTCCAGTACGGTAGATGCATATGAGCTGTGTTTCTTTATGAATTGACACGTCCTGAATCCAGATATCGCAACCCCTTTTTGCGGAGATGCTTAATTTACGAGATGTTCGACTTTGAAATTCTATTTCCCCTATCTATCTAATGCTAAAAAAAAAAGATTCGGTCGAGAATTTTCAACGCATCGATGTCAAATATGGGTCGTAGGACACATTTAGAGACGTTTTACACGAATGACATTTTGCTCGCTAATGCTTGGTTGTCGAGATGTTTGACTTTGAAGTTCCCATTGGTTTCTTATGAGAAAAACTACCCGGCTTTTGCCCTGTCGGTTAGGAAACCTTTTCAATAGTTTTTTTAAAGGTTAGGCTAGGTCAACACAGATTAGGTTATTGTGGAGCGGCCGTGTATTTTTTCCCATAGAAAAGTAGTGGTAGCTTAGGGGTCAAATATACCGAAAGCTGCGCGTTTTCGGCCGGAGTAGCATTCGTGTGAAACGTCTTAAATGTGTCCTATTACCTGTGTGTGGCATTGGAAAGTTGAGGATCCTCGATAGAATTTTTTCAGTATAACAGTTTTTTCCACATTAATATTTAATTGAATTACGCACAATAAAGCGAGGTAGGAAATAATATTAGCCATTTTGCTAAAATTTAGTAAAATCACGAGCTAGTCAGGCAATGAAAGAACGTTTCGGACACATTTTGTCCATCATCGGCATAAGTTTCTGGAATCGAGAAATTTGAAAGTCGGTAAGTAAGCTAAACAATTTCACAGTATACAAACTTGAAATTAAGTTCAAGCGGAAAACTTTGTCGAATCTCACCATAGCACAGCAGGACTGCGAACGCAAGGCCGAAGAGTGTTTCTCCTCATTGGGCTGGATTGTATTGAAGCGTGCCATGGCGAACTTAACTGAAGAATTCCGGCAGAAAACTCGCTCCACTCACCGGCGTAAGCTGCACAAATTACAAATAGACAATGAATTAGGTTCTCTTGATCCAAATAAGGTTATTTGGAATTTTAGTTCTTGTGTTGTGTCTGATAGATTGAAACTGTTGTTAGCATTTGGATTAGATTTCTGTCTCCCTGTCTACATGCAAGCTTTCTTTTATGAATTATTTTTCCTATGCTAAAAGCGCTTGTTTTAGGCTAAAAAACTGTACCCTGTACAACTCTACCTGAACTTACTGCTACTTTTCGCAACCTTGTGCAGCAATACTTTTTTTAATTTCAAGCCATATAAAGTTTTTTCCTCCATAGTTTCCAAGAGTGATATAGCACTGCTGCGTAACTTTTCCAAACACCCTGATATAGTTGTTTCTAAGCCCGACAAGGGTAATGGTGTGGTTATAACGAGATACATTGACAGTTTGACCAGTATTCTTGATTGTCAGAAGTTTGTTCTTGTTTTAGAACCTATATCTAAATATATTACGAGAATTGATCGAATAAATAATTTTCTACGGAAACTTAAAGAATCCAGAACAATATCCAGTGAACTTTACAATCAGCTGTTTACGTCAGGTTCCTCTCCCGGTATGTTATATGGACTGCCAAAGATCCACAAACTTGACTTTTCTACAAAGTTCCAGATGCGACCGATATTTTCTGCATATAACTTGCCTTCATTTAATATAGCAAAATATTTAGTGCCTATCTTATGACCTCTTACTGTCAATCAATGCACGGTTGAAAATTCCAGTTCTTTCTGTCAAATATTATCCGAGATTAAAAATGCCGATCAACTTACCATGGCTTCATTCGATATTGAAAGTTTATTTACAAATATTCCTCTGACTGAGGCTATAGATATCATAATTAGTCAACTATTCCCCACTACGAATGACTCTTTTCTCGGGTATACCAGTCCATTATTCAGGAAATTTTTAGAACTAGCTACTTTAGATTCATGTTTCATTTTTGATTCCAAAACTATTTACAAAGTGATGGGCTGGGTATGGGTTTGCCTTTGGGACCGTCTTTTGCGAAAATATTCATGTGCTTATATGAAAAAATCTGGCTCAATAGTTGTCCCTCTGAATTCAGGCCAGTGCTCTACAAGCGGTATATTGACGACACGTTTCTTCTATTTAGGAATCCATGTCACGTAAATATGTCTTTGGACTACCTCAATGGCAAACACAGTAATATCAAATTCACATGTGAAATGGAACAAAATAACAATTTATCCTTTTTAGATGTTTTCGTTCAACGTGATGACAATTGCTTTGTTACTTCTGTTTATCGCAAGCCTACTTTCTCTGGCTTAGGTACGAGCTTTTTCAGCTACTGTGATGATAAGCTAAAATTTAGCAGTCATGACGCTTTTAAACCGTGCCTGGAGGGTGTGCTCAAACTTCACTAACTTGCATTTAGAATTCAACTTTCTGAAACAGTTCTTTATTTCCAATGGTTTTCAGGCTAGGGTCATAGATCAAAAATTAAATAGGTTTTTAAACAACCAGTACTCAGGGGACAACAACTTGGAAGCGACAAAAAATTTTACATATTTAGTATTTCCTTTTTTTGGCCCGCAATCGTGTAAACTCCGGGCCGAACTTCTGAAACTTCTCACCAAGTATTTCCCTGCTCTAAATTTTAACGTAAGCCTCATCAACAAATATAGAATTGGTTCTTTCTTTCACTCTAAAGATCGCCTGCTTGACTCTCTACGTTCGTCCCTGGTGTACAACTATTATTGTTCCAAATGTGGAATGCGCTATGTGGGCTCTACCACGCGTAGCCTTAGTACCAGGGTCGCCTAGCATAGAGGCGTTAGTTCCAGGACCGGTCGCCCCTTGTGTACACTTTCTCACTCCTCCATTCGTGACCATGCCTATCAGTGCAATAGTCCAGTTACTGCAGATGATTTAAAAATTCTCTCTTCAGCGAAAGGTAGTCACAACTTGCGCATAATAGAATCTCTGTACATTTTCAAAAATAAGCCAGAACTGAACGACATGCAAAGTGCAACACCCCTCTGTGTCCCAGGTCCCTCGTAAATTCGGTTTTAAATGTTTTCAAGTTTGTATACTGTGAAATTGTTTAGCTTACTTACCGACTGTCAAATTTCTCGATTTCATAAACTTTTGCTGATGATGGGCAAAATGTGTCCGAAACGTTCTTTCATTGCTTGACTAGCTCGGGATTTTAATCAATTTTAGCAAAATGGCTAATTTTATTTCCTACCTCGCTTTATTGTGCGTTTTTTTCAGTATTAGATGGGGAATTAGAGCACTCTGAGAGCGCATACCTTCGCCAAGTAGGGAAACAGTCACGAAAAATGTAACTTGGCTCTGAAACCATGATTCTCTTTGTATTACCTCCAAAACCAAATCATTTTTGCCTTTCTAATAGTATGAAAAGTTTATGTAATTTTTTTAAAGATCTATTCATAACTTTTTGCGTTGTACCACTAACAAACATTATGGCAAACGTGAGTCAAGCATACAAACGAACCAACAGATTTGAACCAAACTTTAATCATTTCTGTCTTTTAAAATTACTAACAACTTTTGTAAATTTTATAAAAAGCCATTCAACATTTTTTTGAGTTATACTGCTAACAAATACCACAAACATACAAACAAACCGACAGATCTGCGCCAAAATTTGATATATCATTTGTTTAACTATACAAACAACTCCTGTAAGTTTCATAAAGATCTATGCAAAACTTTTCAAGTTATTGCGCTAACAAGCATTATATCAAACACAGCGACATGAACAGGAATGAACAAACAGGCCATTGGAAAATTTTGCCAGTTACTCTTCGTGATATATATACGTGACAACTCATAAAAGTTTCATAAAAAACATCCATAACTTTTCGAGTTATGTAATTGAGAAAAATGAGGCAGATGAACAAATAAACAAAGAAACAAACGGATGAACGTATTTTCACCAAAAGTTAATCATCTGTTCCTCCTAACTTACCTAACAATCCCAGTAAATTTCGCCTAAATCCATCCATAACTTCTTGAGTTATCTTGGTGACAGATAGAGAGACAGACAGAATAACAGCAGACAGATTGACCCGACAAAAGTATAACTTTCTTGGCGGACTTAAAAATAGAAATTCAGAATCAAATACCTCGAAAAGGGGACGTTTCCCCAAAGGGCAGTTTTGATTTTTGGTTTCAGGACGTGTCAATCTGTGGGGCAATATATTTCACATGTATCAATTTGACTGGGCGACTGGGTAAATAATTATATACCCATGATGATAAATAATAAAGTAATAAATATATAATGTTTTAAGACTCAGAAGAGTAATAAAAATAAAAGATTAAGACCTAAGACTTCAGTGACGTTAAGTCATCCCGCCTCATAACTCGCAAGTCTTCTAATAAGGAATGAGCGCGTATGTTACGAGATTGAACGAGTTTTTAACGAGTATCATACGATTTCCAATTGGTGATGCTCGAGCTACTGGCTGATCAACTACCGCACAGTACACAGAAAGGAGTGGCGTTCCGCTCAATTTCGCTTGCAGAGATATATGATATGGCTGGCGTCGTTAGTTAACGTTTCTCGCGTTTTTTCTCGCTTTAAATAGTCATTTACTGCAAAGCAATGGATAAATTTACGACCAAAAGATCCGCAAGTGAAGCAACTCTAATAGAAGTTGAAACTGATGCAATTGAAAATGATGAAGTAAAATTTCAAAGTGAATCAGGCAATCAAAGGATTGAACTGTGCTATCCGTGGCCGATTATATCCAAATATTACGAATTCATGAAGCTCAAAGAAAACAACGTACTCTTTCGCGCTCAATTTTCTATGCAGAATTCCCACTTCTTTCCTTCTACGAATACCAACGCAAGATTCTTCTGAATCTCTTTTTCTCTTATATCTTGCGTGTCGGAAAAGCACACATACTGATAAAAAAAAGGTGACTTTCCAGGACAACAATGTGAATATGGGAATTTTATCGCATATATAAAAAAGTAGCGCTAATAGTAGAGCCGCTACATTGTGTTGTAGCGGTAGCGCCGCTACTTTTCAACTTTTGTAGCGGCAGTGCCGCTATATTTTTAAACATCTAGCGGTAGCACCGCTACCTCTTATTATAAGCAAATTTATGATAATAGACTGGTCAGCATAACTGGTACGATGTGCACAACAAGTGAAGCTATTTCGCATATACTGTAATACATAGCGCTTGGTTCGACTCCGGCAGAACTGGTCTTATTCTTATTTAACCCGTCTTTCAACTAAGAGGAATCGACCGTACTTAGGTAACCTTAGCGGGATCCACCGAAATTCCAGGAGAACCATACATACTTATTCGATAACATGCTATATGCCTAACCTACGCTATTCTGATATCTATCCAGATAAGCCAATATCTCTTTCTTGCACTGTGAATGTTAAACTTAGAATGTTATAGTTAAAAAGTTGAATTGTTATGGGTTATCAATTAAATGTTAAAATAAATGTAATATTTAGTTTGTTATTTCAATTCGGTTCACCTCATTTCAGCTTATTTGTTCCTACAACAACTTGTTTTATTTTCAGATCAGCTACGGTTAATCAGCTCTATTAGTCAACTCTAATAAATCCCATTTAATTCTGTTCAACTCCATTCCAATCTAATGAACTACATCCAACTCACATTGTTCCATTTCATTGAACTTCATTCAACTCTCCTTAACTTCATCGAGCTCCATTTCGAGCCACCAGCTTCATTCAGCTCTATTCGAACCCATTTAACTTGCTTATTGAACTCTATCCAACAGCCATGCGTGATATGAAGCGCTCAAGCATTCGGACCACTTCAAGCACGCTGGAAGCAGGTGGACAGTTTTGTTCCGGAAATAAGGGAAGAAAGAAAAAGAAAAAAGAAATCGAAGCCATGAGCCCTCAAAACTCTCAAGTTATTGACTTCGAGCTCGCTCAATTGCTCTCGTTGTCATGCAAAATACGCCCAAAACGAATGGAGTCGCGCACTTTGTGACGGTGAAAAAAAAATTAAAATAAGGACTTCCGACCTCGTTGATGAGTTTTGATTTCAAGAGTGAAAGAAAATTCAGTGCAACGTTGACTGAACATCTACTCCAGCAAAAATGTTTTTTGCTATCTGCAGAGCGAACCTTTGTATTTATGTCTACTTATAAGCTTCAGGTCTTCTGTTAGCTATGATACCACGGGAATTTTTTTCTGTAGTTGAAATGCAACACGGGTTGAAGGTTGCATCGCAACCAACCCGACTGTAGTACTACCAACAGGATGCAATGGAAGCAAGCAATCGGCTCGATTAAACAACAAGAACTTGACGTACTCCTTATCATATCTGACGTTGCATCTTTATCCCGTGGGTCTCTGACCCTCAGCTCCTTTCAGATGCTCAGAGATAATCGTTTGCATATCAACTCTTGCCAAACACGCTGCCGCATCATCTAAACGCGAAGCAGCTCTTCGATAAAAACTTCCGAGGTGATTTATATTATAAGATTACTAAAAAGTTTGGATCCAAGCTTAATTTCGAGGAGTCATTTTAATCTTTGACGATAGCCTTTGTGTTTACATGGATGATGATGGATCGAAATGGAGCGATGGTTGATAATGATCCACAGATGAGTGAAAGACTCAACCGCCAATATAAAATTCGCAAAACGTACGAGCTAAGTATCTCCTAAGGCGAATTCGCACTGGCAACTTTTGCTCCACTTATCAGTCGTTCGGTGAAAACAATGTTGACAGGCTAGCTGGATTTCACACTTGACTGGCCGTGCGAATGGTTCGTTGCTGTTGCGTAGAACGTTCTCCATACAGCATACATTCAGAATAACCATAGATTCGCAACGCGACGTGATTGCAATTACGAGTACACTCGCATCAACTACATGCATTTTTGCTATTAATATTGCCAATGTCGCATTTCTTTAAAGAAAAAACAAACAAACAAAAAAAAAAACTTAGGTGCTCCCTGTCGTCGATTGGCGGCGTGACAGCAGTGTGTGATAACTTGTTCGGCAGTACGAAAGGATCGGTTTAATTATGACCAGCCTACACTCCAATAAAACACCAGCAACAAAATTATCCGCTTTTAATCATTAATAAATTTCCCATTACCATTAAAGTGTCATATTAGATATCCCACTGCTTTTATCTACAAAACAATGAAAGCTTAGGCTAGGTTCGCTTCATAAAACCCTGAACTGAGTGAGTTTGAAATTAGATTGAGCAGAAAAGAATTAGAATATATAAGCTCTTATTTTACTGTAAAAATGTAGTTTGTTTAACCTATTTTCATAGGTTTTTTTACGTTGTGAAATAGACTCCGCTATAAACTGCTTGCCTAAGTTAGAAGTTGTAACGTTATGGCGGAGGCATGATACCCATTTTACTGTGAAAGTGTTGGATATTTTGAATATTTTCCCTGCTCTTTCGTTTTTAAACAAAAGTAGCGTTTATATACGCAAACAAGTTACCGTTTTATGTCCAAATTATGTTTCAAAATCAACGGATTCCGTTGTTTCATAAAATGAATCTCACTCGAAATTCGCGTCGCCGGCGTCAAAAATACAAGCTGCAGCATTCTGCCGTCGCTTGCTCTACCTCTGTCAGCATCGTTTGTATGTCGACAGGCTGTGACGGCAACGAAAGTTGCTGGTGAGAATCAGCCTTTATCCGCGTTACCTTACGTGGAGTAAGCCATTGGATCATGAGGCAATATCAAACACCTTGAAACGTACAGTCATGACTCCGATTCTCAAAACTAGAAGCAGTGCGGATCCAGCTACGTATATTTCTGTCTCTTTTACTGTCCACAAAGAGAACACTTTCGGAAGAGAGTATCGTAAACACCAAGTGCACCATCTAGACAGTAATGACTTACATGAAAATATGATTTTCGACACACACGTTGCATTACTTCACAGCTGGAGTAACGTCGTCATTCCACTGTAGAATTACTGTGTCAAGGAAAGAAAGTAATATCTGGATTTTGCTAAAACCTTTGATAAGGTTGATCACGGAATCGTAATGTTAAAACTATCCTTTATTAGGTTTTTTCTCAGTAAGACGTCTTCTGGATTTTTTATTTTTTTTTTTTGCCAAGTTTTCGACAATCTTTGCGAAAATCGTTTTCAAGGCAAGAAACTTTTGTCCCGGAAATTCTTAAATGCAACTGAAATGTATCAAAGATACTCAATTCAATTTCGTTCAACATAATTAGAGCGGTTGGTCAAAAATTTATCTCAAAATAATGAATTTAAAGGTGACCTGCAAATTTCAGAGCTTTGTTAGTACCTATTATAGCAGTTTTGATTTAATGACGAAAAGCTTGATTAAAAAAAAAAACTCCTCTTCTGGTTTGTTAACATTGCTCTAGTACCCATAGGAAAGTTTATTTAGATTATTTATATTTAGAGTAGTTTATTTAGATTATTTACCGGAGAGGCAGGTGGTAAAAACAATTTACACAAGTCCGTTAAGGACGACTGCAAGTTACTAGACTAGTTTAGCAAAAGTTAGCCCCTGACTCTCCCAGAAGTCGTCACACAGCCGCAAAAGTACCCATTACAACCGCACGTACATGAACTCTAGGAGAGGCCAGTCTGGGAAGCACTACCGTCGTTCACGACCACTTTGCATTCACGTATGGTTACTTGCGCGCGCCACCACTAAAATAAACACTAACTAGGCTAACTTAACCTAGCCTAACCTCCTTACCTAACTTTCTAACCTAACCTAACCCAGCTTAACCCAACCTAACCTTTCTGACCTTATCTAACGTTACCTAACATCACCTAACGTTACCTAACCTTACCTAACCTAACTTAATCAGCGATACAGCGAGCAGCGCGGCGCACCAACTTGAACGCCACTCACACGCCCACGATCTGCGTACACAAACACGCACACAAAGTGGTCGCGTAGGACGATAGCGCGTCCGGGAATCCGCAGCCATGGAGAAAGAGACGACCGTGTTGACGTGAAGATGCTCAATGCATCTTGAGTGGAGTAGCTTCAGTAGAATTCGTCCAGGTTACGCCCACCATCCCGCCGTCAAAATTTAATATGGGACCACGAACAATTTTTCAAAATAAGATAGCAACAAGGATCACTGACAATAATTTGCGAGCTACTATATTATCTTAACTGAAGGAGAACAATGACCAATTCGAAGCCGCTACTTCATCTAGAAAACTAAACGCTCTGTACCAGGGGAACTTGTGCTTCCCAGAAAGAAAAGCATCATGAGTTAACCTCTCTAACATCGAACTGACTACAGAGAAGGAAGAACTGCTTTTACTGGGCCTCAAATGCCATGTGAAACCCAAATTCAACAAACTGAAAAAAGCAACTGAACTGGAAATTCTCTTCGCCTCGCCGCTTAAACTGGAAGACAGTAATATCATTACGATGCACGAAAATATCAGAGACCAACTGAGGGCTGGGAGTACCAAGCAATGGGACCTCTCTTCCAGCGCTATGCTGAATAAAAATCTCCGAACTACTGCAAAGCAGCTAAAACAGCACCCTGTAGTCACTATAATGCAGGGACCACACTAGGCGTTCGTACGAGCAACGCGCAACTCACTCAGAAATTATTGTTGTGTATCGGAACGACTGTAGGTGACACACTAGCGACGGGAAGCTGCTCATCCGCCATACAATTTGATACAAAGTCCCGTCCAGACTACCACGCGCATGTTCCGCAGAAAATCTTCGCTGTTCATGCTCCTTGATCCAAAGAAGCTGCAGTTTTTGTCGCTGGTAATATCTTAGTTTACTTCTAGTATCTATACAACTAGGAGTAAACAATCACTGTAAATGCAGATACTACTTGTAGCGTACTACAGCAATGCACGTACTGCAAAAGTGAGCTTAGGTTAACATTTTCATACTTTTCTCGAGCATGCGGTCGTGGTTCCGAGGGCGCGGCAATACATTCAATCAAATTAAATGATTGGCTTGGAGAGCAACTCCAACAATGATTGACAAGTAAAGGTAACTCGATAATTTTCTGTTCCTCCAGAGGTAGTGCAAAGGGTTCGAAGATTTATTTCATCTCCGAACACAAGCACAACTGTGTCCACAAGACAAAACGGTGATAAAATGTTTACCGTCAACTCAGTAGTCTCCACAAGTGTCACTACTGTAGCGAAGTTCATATTTATCGTTAAATTTGCAGTGAAATAAAAATCAGAGAGGCTTAATAGCTTTTAAAATGTCTATAAAGAAACAAGAAAGCCCCATGGAACGCCTAATTTATTCATTTTGCGGATGAACCTGCTTTGTTTGCAGCCTAAATCACGCCGAAATATCTAACAAAATGGACGCCCGCGAAAACGCACAGAGCTGTGATTTGACGGCAGAAATTCGCAGCGATCAGCGAAAACGCCATAATGTGAACAGATTTTTTATTTCATCTCAGTTTGTAGGATCAGTAACTAAGAAAACACTTTACAAATAACAAAGAAGGCGGTTTTAAAAAAACTCACAATCACACTGTAAATATAAATTCCATTTACGCGGCTGTACGACCAACTTGTTGCCTATGGAAAACCTCAAGTGACATTTCACCACGTAGGCGCAACTTGTCTGTTGCTAGCAGCAATTTTGCTGCTCGAAGACGACCGAGCTGCGCGTCCTGAAAGCAAGTTGCGAGTATGAATGCCTAGTTTGGCCCCTTCATAAGGAGGGACGACAAGTCCTGCACGTTTATCATACTCGTAACATCCTCGCTGATTCACATAAGTTCCAGAGTATTACTCGGGATCCTACTGCGCAGTTAAAAACCGAAGTCAACAAACTTATCGGCGCTGTCAACAAGAACCAGCCAACGAAACTACTGAGACCGATCATCGGAGAATTTTCCCTTGGCTACATTTATGGGACAGTGAAGATCCACAAACCAGGAAATCCACTAAGGCCCATCATTTCCCAAGTAACAACCCCAACATACAAAACTGCAAAAGAGCTAAACAAGATCATTGTTCCTTATCTACTGTTGAAATTCGTCATCAACTCCACCGATGACTTTCTCCATATAATTTGAGCAACTCAGCCATCTGGAATCATTGCCTCACTGGATGTTCACATTGTTCATGAACGTACCAGTACAAGGAACCGTAAATATAATATGTGAAGCTGTATACTCCAACACCGAACTACCGCCACCTTCAATTGATCGGCCACTGCTGAAGAAACTATTGCTGATGCTGACCTGCACAACAAAATCTCCGTTGACGCACGTGGACGGATCTCTCTACCTACAAAAAGATGGTGTAGCGATGGGCTCCCCGCTGGGAGTCGCCTTCGCTAACTACTACATGTGTCATATAGAAAATCAAGTCGTCACACCCAACTCGACCTACAAACCAGCTACTTACTGCCGATACGTGGATGGCTGTTTTGTAATAGCCAACGACATGGATCAACTCATCGCACTCAGGAGCGTACTCCAATCCGCTTCCGTCCTTAACTTCACTCATGAACTCAGCATCAACAACAAGATCAACTTCCTGGATGTAACAGTCGACTCCAACAACAACAGTTTCATCACATCGCCCTATAGGAAGCCGACGAACACAGGGACGTAGCTTGCGCATTATCAGGCCGCCCCCATTGTCCGGCCACCGGAGGCCTCTTTGTATGTATGAGCCGGCTTTGGGTTTGGGGCTCTGGGTAGCCCCTGATTTGGAGGAAATGGCACTCCAAAGGCGGATGAGACCTTTTGGTCCAACGGCATCCCTGAGAGGAGATGAACAGGCTGGTGCCATACTTGGGTACTCAGTCTTCCGCAGTGTGCTCCTCTCTTTCTCTTCCAGCAGGTAGTACCACCTGATGCTCATTCCTTTCCTGTCTCTTCTTCTTTTTTTTTCGGCCAAAGCCTGTACTGATGATGGCAGGGTCTGAGGCGCGTAGATACCTGGCCGCTATCGTAGCCGTCGTTACTGTCGATTTATTTTTTTTTCTTTATTATGCTTGACATTATCTTCCGTTAGCTTAATTCTTTCTATCTTTTCCTTTGAATATATCTGTATTTATCTGTATATTTATGTTTTCTTATTTTTTCTTTTCTTTCTCTTACTTATCAGTGGGGATGTTGAAAGCTACCCGGGACCGGGTCGAGCTCGGGGGTGAGGACTGCATGCAAACCTCGCGGAGCTCGACTTTTTTAGTGTCCAGTGGTGTGGATATCGTGTGCTGCTCCGACACATTGGTGGCTGGCAGACGGCATGACGCTGAGCTTGCCTTGTCGGGTTTTCAGTCCCCATTTCGCAGGCTGTGGGGATCGGGGCCTGGATTCCGTGGAATGGCCGTCTATGTCCGTAGCGGCTTCTGTGCTTACCGGCAGTCAGTGCATGAATGCGCCTGTCATGAGATCATTGTTGTAAGGGTGTGTATCCGACTGAATAATTATTGTTTATTCTCCTTATATCGGAGCCCTGCAACTGATGATGATCTTTATGACTGTTTATTGACAGCGATGGCCTTGATCCAGAGCACGGATTCCAAGTCAGCGTTTGTTTTTGTGGGTGATATTAATGCACACCACAGGGACTGGTTGGGATCTGTATCACTGAATGATTGTCATGGTGAGGCTGCATTGGACTTTTGCACCTTGTCTAGTTGTGTGCAGCTAGTTCGCGGGTCCACGCATATTGCTGGCAATCTGTCTCGACCTTGTTATGAGTGATGTCCCGGACTTGATGACGGTGTCAGTTGGCTCCCCTGTTGGCTCTTCAG
>LQNS02277718.1:20711637-20734962 GCA_001587735.2 Parhyale hawaiensis
ATTTCTCACCTGTTTGACGTCTGACATAGTTATTTCCATCATTCCCGAACAAGTTGAACTTTCTTTCATCACTAAAGAAAACTTTAGACCACCATTCTTGAGGACTGTTGACGTGTTTGTTGGCGAACTTCGACCTTGCAGCTTTGTTCTTCTTACTGCTTAGCGGTTTCTTTTGAGGCCGACGTGCACGAAGACCAATCTCATTCAGTCGCCGTGATGCAGTGAATCTGGAGATGGTTTCGTCATTAGTATCATTCATTTGCCTAGAAATAGAAGAGGCAGTAGCAAAATGGTCCTTTAATGCTGTGCGTTGGATGATCCTATCCAGCCTAGCAGAAGTTTTCCTGGTCCTCCCACGTTTCCGAACACTCGAAACACGTCCAAGATCTTCATAATCTTTCACAATTCTTCCAACAATTCTCTTTGAACGATTTACCTGTTCTGCGATTGCCCTGATGCTGAGTTTTTGTTTGTGTAAATTAAGAATTTTCATGCGTAAAGATTTATCAACTTTTTCCCGGGTAGCCATGCTTACAGTACTTGCAATGTTTACATATGACGTAGGCAGTCTTTTTTTCTTCGGAAACGCAAGAAAATGGGGTTACTGAAGATTTAAATTACAATATTTGAAAAGTGTCCCTTAATTCTGCTCACACTGATTCATAACTATAAGATAACTATACATAACTTTTTTCTTATTCTTCGGATCGTAATAAATTCTTAGCTTATTATTAGGTATCCCAATACCTCTTTTGTGTTAAAATTTCAACGTTGAACCTTTTACAGTTTTTGAGATATGAATTTTTGTCCCTTGATTATGCTCACAACTGTAGTCTCGGAAGAATGAATTGTTTACATAGTGTGAGCCTTACATCTACTTCGCGTGACCATAAAGTTCATAAAACCCATCCACTCCGTCTTTTTTCTACAGTGATAAGTCTAGCAATATGTTATTCGGAGGTACTATTGTTTTGCATTCTGACTCCGAGGTGTTTTAAAACAGTCTTTCTCTCAATTTCATGCCCATTGCTGTTGGTGTATAGTGTGGTTTCAAAGAGTGTTTGATTTTTCCGTATCTTAGCAGTTAAAATGTTTCTTCATTAAAAGTTATATTATTTTTACCGACCATTGGCAGATACTGTCCAAATCTCGCTGCACAGACAGCACGTCTCCTATAGATTGAACACTAGCTAGTATTCGTGTATCGTCAGCAATTGACGAAGGGACTGCATAGTTACATCCGTACCCTATGTCATCGATCATGATGAGAAAAAGAACAGGCCCAAGCCCGGTGGCGCTATCGTCGTTTGCGACAATTTGTGTGCGTTCTTGTGAACTCAGATCGTGTGCGTGTGAGCGGCGTTCAAGTTGGTGCGCCGCGCTGCTCGCTGTATCGCTGATTCAGTTAGGTTAGGTAAGGCTAGGTTAGGAAAGTTTAGGTAACGTTAGGTAAGGTTAGAAAGATTAGGTTGGGTTAAGTTGGGTTAGGTTAGGCTAGAAAGTTAGGTAAGGAGGTTGGGTAGGTAAGGGTAGGTTAGGTTAGCCTAGGTAATGTTTATTTTAGTGGTGGGCGCGTGCAGGAAAGCTTACTTGAACGCAAAATCGTCGTGAACGACGATAGTGCAAGCCGGTGCCTTGTGGTACTCCACTGAGCACCGGCTGTTTTGATGGCGCTGTATTGTTGACGACTAGAGTTTGAGTTCTATTTGACAGGAATGCTTCAAGCCACCGAAGACATTTTCCACGGATACCCTTGCGGGAAAGTTTTAACATTAGGATTCCGTGGTCAAACTTGTCTTAAGCCTTAGCAAAATCTAAGTATATTATGTCCACACTCTTTCCTTGACACAAAGTCTGTACGATAAAATCATAATGTTCCAACAGTTGTGAAGTAGTGGAACGTTTATGTCGAAAACGAATGTTGTTTTGATACGAGTAGGTCATTAGTCTCTAGATGGTACACTAGGTGTTTACGGAACACCGTTTCAAAGGTTTTCACTACGTGGCTAGTTAATGAGACAGGTCTATAGTTGGTTAGATCTGTACTATTTCTAGTTTTGGAGATTGGGGTAACGATCACGTGTTTATAAGTGTTTGATATAACACCGTAATGCAATGATTTGCGCCATATGTAGCGAAAGTGTGACCAGGAAAAAATGCCTTTACATATTCTTTGCGTCATTTTTTGATGACAAGTGCACTAGTCTTTATTATATATTTTCCTCGAAAGCCGCTTTCTAGCAAGAAAAAAAAAACTAGCTATTGTACTGTATGTGTATAATCTTACTGGGAAACTGAACTACTGAAACTGGGAGCAGTCAGTACCGGTAAATACTTTTTGCTCTCCATTAGTGGCCCTTCCTGACAACGCGGCGTCCCAAATAATTACTACACAGCACTGTGACAGCGCATCCTTCAGAGAGCATACATTATGTCCGCGCCGTCAGATGACGAATTTTAATTTTATCAGCGGCTTGACTGTCTGTGTTTGCCGGGCGCTGAAGGCTGTCGCCCGCAGTGGGAAAAATCAGCAATGTTTTGACGCACGCAAATCCGTTGCTGTCTTGAGTTCACTAATCAAATTAAAAATGGAACGTGCTCAAGCATCCGCGAGAAAACTTCCTTAATAAAAGCTGACGAAAGCAACAACAGCGCGCTAACCAGAGGCACGGGAAATGAACAACCTAAACTAAAATGGATTCCTAACGAACAGTTCCACGAACTTCACTTAGAGTGATGGAATTGAAACAATGATTTATTCAGCGACAAGCAATTTATGAACATATTCCTGATAGTCATAGAAGTTAAGGTGCAGTTTGTTTCTCCATATCAATAGAAACTACCATAACCATGTTCAGGAAGGTTCAACCATGATTGTTTATCAGGTTTAGAAAAAAAACTTCTTCCGCGTTTCGACCGGCTGCTGCCTGCGCTGTTATGAAGATCATTATCGATGTTTAGCTACCTCCGCCAAGGAGATTATGTTTTCGTCGTGTTTGTCTGTCACTTTGTCTGTCAGTCTGTTACCAAGATAACTCAAAGAGTTCTGAACCGATTTGGACGAAATTTACAGGGATGGTTAGGTATGTTAGGAGAAACAGATTATCAACGTTTGGTGAATATATGTCCATCCGTTTGTTTGTTTGTCTGCCTCATGCCAACTCAAAAGTTAGGAATGGATTTTTTTATAAAATTAACATGAGTTGTTTTGTATATAACAAAGAGTAAATGACCAAATTTTGGTAATGATCCGTTTGTTCGTTCGTTCCTGTTTTTAATTTTATGCTTGTTAGCACAAAACCTCAAAAAATAATGAATAGATCTTTATGAAATTCATAATGGTTGTTAGTAATGTTGAAAGACATAAATGATTAAATTTTGATGCAGATCGGCTGGTTCGTTTACACGTTTGACTCATGTTTGTCATAACGTTTTTTAGCAGTATAACTCAAAAAGTTATGAACGGATCTTCAAGAAATTGCACAAGCTGTTATTACTATCAAAAGACACAAATGATTAGCTTTTGGAGTTTATACAAAGAAAATTATGGTTTCAGTGCCAATTTGAATTTTTTGCTACTTTTGCCTCGCTTGGCGGAGGTATGCGCTCTCAGAGTGCTCTAGTTTGAAATGAAATTGCATCCATCAATATCAGTATGATGTACTGTAAAGTACGCATTTCTTAAAATGTTCCGAAATCACCATACTTCTTTTATCCTTTCATCTATTTCTCTTCAGTCTGCCGCTTAATAAAGTTCTTCTTTTCCTCCCGCTTTGATCAGCATACGCATGCAACTGCCAACTTACTGGAATTAATGCATTTCATTTAAGTACATCAAACAACCTTGAGCCTCCATACCTGCATCTAATATTGCTATGGACTAATACCACAATTTATTTACTGCTTCTTTTGCTTGTGAGCGCCTAAACGTGCAAGCCAAAGTGTCAGTCGTCAAAAAGAGGCATGAGATGAATTAATATCAATCCACATGCTAGAACAATTTGAGTTTTTCAAAAGTTGGCGAAAAACACTGAATTTTCGAAACCCGCATCCTCGGCTAATCTATTTTATGACCTACATATAATAATATAGCTTTATTTTGTATAACTAACACGCTGCGGCAAATTCATCTTACTCTAACACAATTACACTGTATGAAAGTGTCATACATTTTGAATGTAGCTAGAAATTGTGATTATAGGCCAGTCAAAACTTTCGTTACCATCTAATCAAATTCACACTTCATGGGTATCCGGAAACTCCCTGCCGCTAGCAAATAACTCAGTAACGTGAATATTTTACACGATTTGAGAAACCTAATGATAGCTGGCCCGAGTTGATGTTCTTTCTTTGCATTTGTTAGTCTCTATGCATCAACAGGATCTACAAATCCTCGCAGGCCATCAATCCGCTGAAAAATGTCTGTCCTAATGCGCATGTCCTTCAATCCTTGGAGATTTAGGGCTACGGTCCTGTAGAGCCTGCTGTCCATTCTGTGGCGCGCACAGATTTGCTATTGTTGACTCTGCCCAAGCCTTTTGCTGCAATTTTTCTGCTAAATTGCGGCTATTACCACACGACTAGCTGGGTTATGAAAGAAAGCTCACATCGTAAAAGTCTTGGTTTGTCTTTGTTATTCACTTATATATACAGTATTCAGTTAAACGAATTTTGTTTTGCCATATACCACCGCTAAGGATCCAGTACAAAGCATTAATATTTTTTCACAATAAGTCACTCTCTTTAAAGGCGTGTGATCGTATTTAGCATTAATTTCACCAGAAAGACATTATAGGGTGTCCCAAAGTATTGTATGAACGTTGCTACAGAAACTCACGCGCTCTATTTTTTATCTTTGCCAGATCTAGCATAGCGGTGAATTGGAAGAAAATGTTTTGTTCAGCAATTTCTTCCTTCCCCTTACCTTACGATTAAATTAGTTAGTAATACAATAATATTACATGAGAGCAGCAATCCTCATAAAATACACTTTTAGTGCTTCGGTCATAGATACGTTGTGAGAACACTTGTATTACTAGCCTTCCTGGTAACTATTTGGAAGGATATGTGTTTCACTATCATTTGTATTAACAGCTGTTTATCGTGTCAATGCAGGGTTAGGGACACCCTGTGTATTAACAGCATTACCCGATTGTAGAAACTATGGCCTGCGCGGTAAGACGTACTTACTGTGTTGCGCCTCAGGAGAAGTCCTTAGCATTCGTCGTTTAATTGCAATTAATCTCTTCTGTACCATTGTCTTCCTGCAAGCGCAACCTTGCTTGATACACTGAAAAAAAAAAACAAATCTACCTTGAATCCAAGCATCATGAAATCATTTCCTCCAAAAAAATATTGATCAACTGTAATCTAAATCGCGTTGGGCGTAGTTTTTTTGCAGCCTATGGCTCTGGAAGCTCCTTTTTTTTGCAGGGGGTCAACGTCAGAGCCCTCGATCTCTTCGAGCCAAATTATTTCAGCCATGGCCCGCGTCTCCGATAGCTGAAAAGGCTACAACGGTAAATAGGAGAAATTTATTTTGGAATTGGGTGTTTTGAAGGATTTTTGAATTTTCATTTTCTTTAATACGATAAATGTAAATGTTTCTATAATTGTTAAACATATCCCCACCCGGTATGCAAACAGCGCCCACGCGCGCAATGCGGACCGTATAGAGCCGCTAAGCCAGAATTTCAAAATGCTGCTAAAATATTTTCTATTATTAAAATAATAAAAATGTGAATTTTTGAACATTCACTGTTTATCCATTTGCAATTTACCGTTGGCCAGTGCTCGCGCATGCGTGTTTCTTTAAAATGGATACATTCTAGCGTCTGCAAGAGCAGTTTATTTGTCTCTATACGGTACGTTGAATGGAAGAAATTTAATCGAGGATTTTTTATCAGCCTCATTTGCGAGGAGTGGCCAGTCAAGGAATCCTGTGGCCCATGTGTAGGGTTAAGGTACTAATGCAAGCAACTGGGAGAAATCAATGAAAACGTTTTGAGCTATATGTCGTGATAATCGGCCCAGTAGTTTGGGAGAAAAAGTTCCAAACAGATAATACGATTGTTTAGCGTAAACACGTTTTTCATCCTTTGAAGCATAGACATCATTAAGCATACTAGTCGACCCGTGCGTGAAGAATTCACGCAATAACCTATACGTTTGCCTAATGCCTCTAGGCCGGTGCGGAATCTCTTCTCTTATTTACTTCATAATTTTCTTCTTTTCTTCAATGATCCTTTATCATGCTGGCATCCTTTGGTCTTCTACACCTCTTTGCAATTGCTTTCGATCAATTTGCAACATATCTTTGACAGTCTTCGTAATTTTTTGACAGAGTTTATTACATTTTGACACTTCTCATAATTTTATGACAAAAGAACAAAACTGTTTGACAATTTGACAAAACAGTTTGTCAGGGTTCTATCGATAAAACCTTTTNTGCTTAAGATACGTTTGCCATCTTCTGCAACCCGGCCTATTTTCTGCCTATCACTTTCAATGGAGCTTGAGAGGAGCACCAGAGCCTCCAACCTGGGCTAATTTCCGCCTATCTATTTCCTTAAGAGCGTGACACCAAACACATAAATATATATATTTATATATAAACACACGACGGTCATTCTTAGTATTAGATTTTAGGGAGCTTACTGCCCCCTTAGCCTTACACTATTCTTAAACCCCCATGACTGTGTGTGTTACGAGTAAACTGAAAAGAGTTGAGATTTGCACATAATACAAACCAGTAAGCAACTATAGTCTAACAATAAATAAACAATAAAGTTTTACGTTAATAAAATCAATGGGGTTTCCCAGCCCAGTCTGCTTGGCAGAATAACGGGCATATTTCGTGGGATACAATTATTGGTGCCCTTAGGCATGGGTATTCTATAGTAGAAGTTAGTGTTCTTTCGTAAAACTTCTTAGATTTTTCTCATAGATAATTATATTACGTCGGGCACACATTTTTCGCCTCTATTGTTAAATCTCAGCCGAATCAAATTACCTCTTACGGTCCAAGTAATGGCGCACGCAAGTAGAAGAAATCGAACCGATTACTTTGACCAAAAAAATTAAAAATCGGTCCAGTAAAAAAGGGACATTAGCAACAATTCCGATGATTTTAAACTAACATGTTGAATTATAAAAATAGTTTATTATATATGTAACAACATATATATAGATAGACATATATATATATATATATATATAACGACCAGAGCTAGGCCTTAGCTTACTGGTAGACAGCCACTTTCAAGCATCATCGGCTGCCACATGTCCCCCCCCCCCCTTCAAGATTCAGAACTGGATCCGCCCTTGCTCGGTCCTGGCAAGAAGGGTGATTAGCTTGTAAAAAATTCATCTGCCTAACGATAAGGAAGCCATCGCGTTACCAAAATTTTTCAAATTGGAGGATTGCAGACGCGTGATGGACGTCTAACTGACACTAGAGATACTAGCCCAGACCACACGTTACTTGACTGTCCACTCCCCCCAAGTGGGTCTGATGATAAAAAGTTGAAACCTCGATAAAATGTTTCCATTCAACATAGCAACCTGACATGAAAACAAACTATTTTTTGAGATGCAATAAATGCATCTGTTGGAATGAAGCACGTATACATGAGCACTGGCAGTTGGTATATTGCAAAATTGATTTTAACTGATTTAGCGCCATTTCGGTATCCTAAAGATCGAACCATGTCTTGTCGTCCACAGTTGACAACCATCTAGCAACGAAATTGTTTCTTGCTTATCACACTGCTGGCTGGAAAGATTTTGCTGAAGTTTAATCGATTTGCAATCAGCTCCACTTGTAAATTTGAATGGGCTGTCAAGTATCGTGTGGTTCATACACCATGCTTCTTTAGCGCTGAGGATGTTCTTTCCGAGGCAGTGATGTTCGAATTGAGTAACAGATCTCCGGTGCGAAGGGAGACAGGAAAAGGGAAACATATTTCGAGAACAAAAACAAGCAGAAGAGCGAATGATATTGGAAATTTCTGTCACGTTAGTTTTGCTGTTATCATTTATTGACTGTACGGCCCACTATAGCAGCTGCAGGTGGGTGTGGGTCTATTTAACTCTAAGTTTCAATGCATTTACCATTTTTCAAGCGATTTCTCCTATTTTACACTAAAACTGATATCAAAACTAATCCATCCACTTTCAAATTCGAGGCGCTAAATGTAGAATCCCAATGCTGTGCGCTCCTGACCCTGGCACTAAAGCTGGAGGTGACGCAGTAAAGCGCATCAAGGTATGCGCGCTTAACTCAGCAGATGTACAGCTAGTTAGCATAATAAGTAATATCGTAGTTCAAAATCAAAGACAGTACAACACAATAATTACACGGATAACACCCTATAAAGGTAGAGGTATGGTCAACTTTGACTGCACCCTCCACCGGAAAATCCAGTTGCACTGGTTCGTGCGGCAGGCATAGACCAACAGCCCCCAGAGGAGCAAGTGCAGCTGCAGCCGACGGATTGTCGCAGTGAGTGTAAATTCTATTTTCTGTTTGCTCCTTCCATCTTGTACTTTCTATTTAAATTTTGCCCGATTAGCTTCATGCTATCAATGGGCTTGAGACACATGAACATTTGAGAAAGTAGAGAACGTGTCATTGCCTGTATTTCTTTTTACATGATTATGTTTCAATAAACTTATTATTNGGAGGTTCCTGCCACCCCGGTGCATCTATGTGCTGTAGTTGGAGTCGACGCAGCGGGCAATGTTTCAAAATTTAAGAAACATTTGCTAGTTTGTAATTTATATTTAAAGGTTTGGAATCAACGGTATCCCTGCTACACCTTACTGGGATATCTTACCAAGATTTTCGGAAATTTCAACATCTTCAAATTCGACCATCTTCGACCTACCACCTGATGAGCCGAGGTACGGCGAAACGCGCGTCGTGGGTAACCAAATTTCTAAAATGCTTCTCATCGTATTCTTCAATATATACATATATATATAACGACCAGAACTAGGCCTTAGCTGACTGGTAGACAGCCACTTTCAAGCATCATCGGCTGCCACATATCCCCCCCCCCCCCTTCAAGATTCAGAACTGGATCCGCCCTTGCTCGGTCCTGGCAAGAAGGGTGATTTGATTGTAAAAAAATCATCTGCCTAACGATAAGGCAGCCATCGCGTTACCAAAATTTTTCAAATTGGAGGATTGCAGACGCGTGATGGACGTCTAACTGACACCAGAGATACTACCACAGACCACACGTTACTTGACTGTCCACTCTTCCCAAGTGGGTCTGATGGTAAAAACTTGAAACCTCGATAAAATGTTTTCCTTCAACATAGCAACCTGACATGAAAACAATCTATTTTTTGAGATGTAATAAATGCATCTGTTGGAATGAAGCACGCATACATGAGCACTGGCAGTTGGTAAATTGCAAAATTTATTTTAACTGATTTAGTGCCATTTCGGTATCCTAAAGATCGAACCATGTCTTGTCGTCCACAGTTGACATCATCTAGCAACGAAATTGTTTCTTGCTCATCACACTGCTGGCTGGAAAGATTTTGCTGAAGTTTAATCGATTTGCAATCAGCTCCACTTGTAAATTTGAGTGGGCTGTCAAGTATCGTGTGGTTCATACACCATGCTTCTTTAGCGCTGAGGATGTTCTTTCCGAGGCAGTGATGTTCGAATTGAGTAACAGATCTCCGGTGCGAAGGAAGACAGGAAAAGGGAAACCTATTTCGAGAACATAAACAAACAGAAGAGCGAATAATATTGGAAGTTTCTGCCACGTTAGTTTTTGCTGTTATCATTTATTGACTGTACGGCCCACTATAGCAGCTGCAGGTGGTCGTGGGTTTATTTAACTCAAAGTTTCAATGCATTTACCATTTTTCAAGCGATTTCTCCTATTTTACGCTGAAACCGATATCAAAACAAATCCATCCACTTTCAAATTCGAGGCGCTAAATGGAGAATCCCAATGCTGTGTAGCTAATACAGACTTTTAGCAATAGCGTACGGCAATAATTCAGAGAGGGGAGAGACGTCAAGTCTCGGTGGCTCTCTAGAAATGGGTCTCTAGGTTCGTCGACTGCCAACTACCTAATCTAATATCCAGGTTTCTAAATTTACTTCTGCCATCACGAATTGGCTCCTACAGTGTTGAATGGGCATTCTTTTGGATTTGAGCCATTTTTGTAACTCTAATACGGCGGATGTTTTGTATCTGCACTTGTTACGCAATACTTTTCCATTTATCGTGAAGCCTTTCCGGTTATATGTTATGACTAATTTTTTTCATCCGTTTTTCTTCAGTCTAGTTTCTGCATGGCCGACAATACTGAAAACGTTAATCAGAATCCACATAATCAACTTTTCAATGCCGCATATTTTTATCAGAATTTAAGTAACTTGAATATTGAAGTTCCCGTAAATGTGTCCATGGGTTCTAGGAAGTTTCACCGTATGCAGTTTCGCCGCAGTTTCGCAGCAAACAGATGGAACGATAGTATTGCCATCGCCATCGCAAGAACGATAGCGATGGCCATCATACCATGGATTTTTCCATCGTACCATCGTAACATACTCGAAGATGCCGACCTCACTAAGCATTTCCGACAAATTTACTTCTGTAGATAGTAACTGTCATGATTTCATTTACAGCAACATTTTTGTCAGTAATTAATGCATTATACTACGGGTTCAGTGGATTTTTCAATTGACGTGTGAGTTTTTACAATCATTGTAAAAATATAGATTAACTTATGCGTTCAACTGTTTTAACTTTGGCATGCTTCATCTTTTGTTTTAAATTTGACATAACTAAGCTCTGTTTTAACAGTTGACGTTGCGGTTCATTCCTGTGTATTCAGTGATTATCAACAATCTTTGCTTTCGGATGCTGCAATTAAAAAAAAAAATTATAGCACCAATGCTTAAAGTATATGGTATGAACATGGCTTAAATTTAATTTGACTCTATTCTAAGACTTTTCGCCGTATGGAACTTTACAGTGAAACTGTTTGAGGCGAAACTGTCGTACGGCGGAACTGTTTGCGGCGAAACTGCATGTCCGAGAAACTGTTTGCGGTGGAACTACCTGTCACCGTGTCCATGGAATTCTGTACAGTGAGTTTTATATTTTTGCAGTAGTACTTGACAGCTTATAGCTAAGCAGGTGACGCAAATGACATCATTATTATTAATGCTTCTGAGAAGTAGAATGGGGATATCACTGAGATATATTTTTCCCGTCATTTCATGACTTAGGTCGGGGCACTTAGATTTTTAGAAAACTAAGGACGTTATTAGAAAAAAAAAATTGAGGTTGCACCGCAAACTTCTTTCTTATCACGGTATTGCACCTGCTAACTTTTCCTGGGTGTCAGTAGCTGTCCTCTACCGGTAGTCATTTCATTAGGAAATACTACTTCATCCTCCCAACAGCCCTGATCATTGTTGCAGAACAGGTGCGTTGCAGTATTGCAATCTAAAGCTGCAAATGCAAAATCTGGGATAACTTTCTTATTAAAGCAGACAATAAAAAGTGTCTTATAATTATTTCCACCCTTAAAACTGTACTTTCGGTCATAATTTCTTTCTGGAAATTTGTCATGAAACCGATTATATACACCGATTCTCACGCCATATAGAAGCAACACTCCAATTTTTTATGGAAAAATGGAGCGTACTTAAAAAGTTAATAACATGTTTAGGGGATGTCTTATACCCAGTCGGAAATTATGGTTGTGATTATAGTAGAATATAGTGGTGTATGAGAGATTAAAGTCGATTATGGATGATGAAACAATATGGTAGATATGTCGACCATCAAATAACGTTAATTTTAGTATATTTAGGTCGATATTGGTAGAGGCAATATTGGTTGTTTATCGTTTGTCAAGAAACGAAGGTCTATGGTCGTACATGGATGTTTGAAGACTATATATGGTAGATGGTTGTACATGGATGTTTAAAGACTATAATATATGGTAGAGCATAACTATGGTAGCTTATCAACGGATTTCCGTATGTACGATCATGAGGGGAATTCCCCCATTATATGGGGCAGAATATGTATAGATTGCCATGGATTTTAATGATATGGCTAGAATACCCAACATTATCGACCAAAATAATATTGTATGACTATAAGCTTGAATGCGAAACATCTAAAAATTCATATCATAGTGCAAAAGTTGTGCATATTTCCAGTCTTTTCTATCCTGTCGATGAAATGTAAACATTGTACTGTATATATGGACACTAGCGGCCTTGACGTTATTTTTATCTATTGCTTCCCGATTTTTTTTTTTACGCTTAGCCACTGTAGCATAGTTACCCATCGTATCCATTTTTAATGGCTGTATTTATTATTAAATAGTATTGCAATCCTTGATCAAATATTGCCATCTATTTTTCTGTTTATTCAGTTTATATCTGTAGAGATTCATTAAGAAATTCTTCCCATTAGCTTTATATGGTAGATGTCAAGTTTGATGATGTATTTAACCTTCCGTACCCGGACAACGAGTACCACCCGAAAATTTTCGATTGAGTTGTGACTTCCTCTAAACTAGGTAAAGTCGCTCTATACCGACTTAGCATTAAAGGAGTTATATATAAACGAGCGTTAACTACACCGACTGGTTCAAGCTCCTGCTGTAGCATCGTCCTGAAGTTTAGAGCCTTGGACCATTCTCAGCTGCAGGCCTAACACGCACGGAATAATTAAACTATTATTATAAGCAACTAATCATCAACAAACGAAGCAGGCATCGACTGCATATTATAGTGCATAATACGTCAATAAATAAAAAAAGTTTATCTTGGTAGAATATAGTTGTATCATTCGCTGAACACAGTCGATTTTGGTTGTGAATGTTTTTTTTTTTACGGTTCACTATGGTAGATCATGGTTGTGCAGCTAAAACCTTAATAGTTGTAATTGGGTATTTATAGTTGGAAATTACGGTTGATATTATTGTCGAAAGTTGTTGCATATCTCTACCATACTGCACCCTATAAATGGTTGAATATGGAGGATATATCGATAATAAACAACCAAAGTCTCGACCATAATCATAGTTGTCCTACTATAATCACAACCATAATTTCCGACTGGGTACTCATTTCTAGGCCTACCACTTTACATATAACTTAAAAAATATACCCTATATGTAAGTCACTGCATTTCTGAGAGTGGTGTTCTCCATCTCAATATCTTTTTATCTCTCTTCCATTTTCAATTAATGGGTGTGCACAAAAGTGTGAAGGTTTTCAAGACAAATCACACCGGGTTTAACAGTATCTTAAAGTGGGCTTACACGACAATTTTTTTAGTCCCCAAAAGTACCATTCAGGGTCCGAATATTTTCTCTGTTTCAACGCAATAGTTTGTCTACCAAAATATGTATTCTCTTTATTTCTCGCTGTCACGTAAGATGGCTTCCAAAAACCCGCTAATGTCGTGCCAGACAGCTCTTCCAAGTTGACGTGAACTCGAATTCATAAAGACAGAGCTCTTTTCTTCTGCTGAAATGGCCATACAATTGTAGTCATACTCCGAGTAATGCATGTTAGTCCAAAAAATAACTGTTGTGTTTCTCGCCAAGATGCTGCTAGCAAGTCACCTGAAAGCAGTCGGCTGCTGCGCTATTGCAAACTTTGACACCACTTGGTATGCTTCACACATACTTCAGCAGTCTCCCATAAGCTCAGAATACTCAACATCAGCATTTTTAACTCAATTATTTCCTTTCTTTGAAAACGTTGTGTGCAATTTCTAACGTTCATTAATAAACGTATCTCTTGTTTCATACGTTTCTAAATGAACCAATGAACCGCGATATCTATTATGAGGCTTGCTCGCAAGAGCGCATTGTGTCAGTTGTATATACTTCACCGATGCATTCAATTCTCGATTTCATCTCACAGTAATTGGCAATTTCCTTCCCTGTACAGAGTTTTCTATTTCAATAACAAAGTATAAGCCGTATAGAGCAGGCAATATGTCGCGTTTGGTTCACATTGCATGATTTTGTTTCAAAGTTGCAACAGCGAACAATAAACTGAGGCGGAGAGAGCCTGTAAACGGATCAGCTTATTCGCGATACGATAAAGTTTGAAGTTGGATCTCTGTTTTACTCGCATAAAGTTACGGCGGCGCTGTTTGTTCGTAGTTTAAAAATCAATTCGATATCGTGTTCCCGTATGTTCTCTATCAAGGGGAGCACACTGGCGTTTTATCACTGATTGAATACGAGGCGCGAATGTAAAGAATGACCCACTAAAATCTGGATGGTGATTAGAGAGGTGATAGTTTTTTGAGGACTACAAGTGTTCACCGAGCAAAAATTCATGATGGCGGCTTACGTAGTACTAACCAAAGTATTGCGTATTCGCTAGCCCACAGCTTGCGTGGAAATAATGCCTCTAGGAAAATAAAACGAAAAATTTGCCAGCCAGAAGGAAAAATACCAGGCAGAAAATTCCTTGAAAAAGCAAAACTGCTTGGCAGAATATAGAAAACTTGTAAATAGTACGAAAAGAACACACATTATATTATTTCCTGCCCTTAACTGACCCAATGTAACCTAAGATGACTACCGGAAAATTTTCGACCTGGTATTTTTCACCCCACAAGTTTCCGCTGTACATGACAAATTTACTACGGGCGCAGAATATAATATATGCAGCACGAATAGAAACAGTGTGATGCGTGTCAATTTGACTCTTCACGGAGTTGGACAACCTACACCCACTAGTTTGTCCTTTAGATATATGCCAGCTGGCTTCAGATACGTGCGCAGCCGTAGTGGACCTCAGATCGTTAAGAGCTATGTGATGGCAACGGAAGGCTCTCATGCGACGACCTGCTAACTCCCCACCATTCCTATTTCTGGACAGCTTCAATACTTCCAAAATAACATCTAGGCATCAAGTACTGACTCAACAAGCGAAATGCAAGAAATGTCCTCCTGGTAACAGTCTCGAACCTTCATATTCTGAGGATGTCAGCAACACTCGTGCATCCTGCCGCAGCAGCTGGCCCAACATAGTTGGGATGGGGTACACGTTGTATTCATCTAATTACTTCCGCCAAGAAGGTTTTATTTTCGTAGAATTTGTCTGTCTGTCTCTTAGTCTGCCCGTCAAAAAAAACTAAAAAGTTATAGATAGGTCTTTACGAAATCTACAGCGGTTGTTACCTAGGAATGTTAGAAGGGACAGATGATTAACTTTTTGGGGCAAAAACCGTTCATGATCTTGTTTGTTTGTTTACTTCTTTTTTCCTAATGCCATAACTGAAAAAGTAATAGCCAGATTTTTATAAAATTTGCATGAGTTCTTAGGTATATCACGAAGAGTGAATGGCTGAATTGTTATGACGATCTGTCAATTCGTTTGATTGTCTCTCTTTTGGAGTTTATGCTTGTTAGCAAAATCACTCAAACAGTTATGAACTGATCCCTATGAAATTTACAGGAATTGTTAGTACTGTTGGAAGAAGATATAAACAATGGTGATGATCGGTCGGTCTGTTTGTGTGTGTGACCATTGTTTGTCTGAACGTGTGTTAGCAGCATAACTTAAAAAATTACAGAAGCTGTTTTTACTGTCAGACAAATGCTTAGATTTAAGGGTTGATACATAGGAAATCACAGTTTCAGAACAAATTCGAATTTTCAATTAACAGTGCCTCGTATGGCGGAGGTATGTCCTCTCAGGGTACTTTAGTTCTTGATGCTACCATGCAATTTGCCGGCAGCTATATATAAGTTGAAAATACACAAACATACACTCTAAAATGTCTGTAATTTTACGGAGTAACTGATGGCCGTAGAAATGCCAGGAAAGTCCCAAAATAATTATGGAAAAGTTTGTAAATTGTTGCAAGGTACAAGGGTCCAGATAAAATGCTGAGCATGCTGCATACCTCGGCTAAGTATGTCTTTACCTCCACCAAGAAGGTTATGTTTTTGTCGTGTTTGCTTTTCTGTATGTCTGTCACCAAGATAACTCAAAAAGTTATTGACAAATCTTTACGATATTTACAGAAATTGCACATGTTAGCCATGTCACTAATGATAGATTATTAACTCCTAGTGAGGATCCGTTCAACAGTTTGTATGTTTGTCTGCCTCTCTTTTCTTATTAGTCTAACTCCAGAAGTTATGAACGGATTTTTTTTTTTAATTTACATCAGATGTTAGGAATATCACAGAGTAAGAGACCAAATTCATGTGGTAAGTTGTTTGTTCGAGACTATGTTTGATTTTACGTTTGTTAGCAAGATAACTCACAAAGTTCTGAACGGATCTTCATGAAATATGTAGAAATTGCAAGAAATGTTAAAAGACCTAAATGAAGAAATTTAGGTGATGATCGGTTGGTCTGCTTGTGTGTTTGCCAGAATGTTTGTTAGCAACATAACTCAAAATGTTATGAACAGATCTTTCAAGAAATTTACCGAAGATGTGCTGTCAATAGGCACAAATGATTAGATTTTGGTGCTGATACAAAGGAAATCATAGCATCAAAACCAATTTGAATTGTTACCGTTGCCTTCGTTGGCGTAGGTATGCGCTCTCACAGCGCTCTAGCTGTCAATATGTTTGAATCTTACCTGGTTCAGCAATGTTTGAAATGACGCCCTGAAGATCAAATTCTGCCATAGTCAGTACACATTCTTCTTTATTTTCAAATCATTGGAGGAATCAGCACCATATAACCAACATAGTCGTGTGTTTATTTATTTTTATGTTTATATATTTGTATGTTTTGGGTCACGCTCTTAGAGAAATAGATAGGCAAAAAATAGGCCAGGTAGCAGATTTTGTAATTTGGTTGCGTTTTCACGGAGTCCGGTGACCTGGTTGCAGAAGATGGCTATAGGTGGCTCCCTATTACTTTCCCTCAATGTACTTCTTGCTTGAAACATTTCTTGCAATCCAAGAATATAGAAATATTACAGCCCATCTCTTAGCGCGGCCATGCAGTTTTATTTCATCAGTTTCTCCTTACATCGAACAACATATTTGTTCTAAGTTTACCACGTACAATTTCAGAAGGTAATCAACCGAAGGGCGGGTACTGGGCGATGATTTTTTTCCTGTAGTAGACCTTTTTTTTCCGCTTGCCCTGTTCATTTTGACAAAGCTAATTTTCTATATTGACGGCCTCGGCTGATTTCACTTCAACACAAAATCTGCGATGTACTGAAAGCTGGTTGGGTATCATAAATAAGCGGTGGGTAATTCATTTAAATTCACTGATGCTTGCAGCTTTTAAATGCAAGATTTTTTCGGTATGTAATCTATGGTGGGAGACGAAATTGTGGTTCTTACTTGAATTGAAAGAGAGAGCACTTTCTCTTGTCAAAATTTGACACGGCTGTTGCAGCGTATCCTTCAGAAGCAAATTTGTGGCAAAGGTATTTTGAATGACGACGGGTAGAAAATTCTTCGTTTTTTTGACAGCACGGGCACTATAGTATATTAATATATGCATACTCAATGATCCTGTATCTATTTAGCTCTGTAGTTATATAGGTGCCTATGTTCTGAATAAAATGCAGTGCATAATCATCACCGTCGTGTCTTATATCTGTATATATTTTGGTGTTTACATTTTTGCATGTCTTGCGTCGCTAAAAAAGTAAAAAAATAGGCCAGGTTGCCGATTTCCTAATTATGTAGCACGTTGATGAAGATCGATAAGCGAAAATTTGATCACGTTGCTGAGGATCGCTACAGTTGGAACTTTCGCCAACGATGAAATACAACAAAGATGATATTAGCAGCTTTTCTTAGCGCTACAATGGAGTATGGTTTTTATCATTTTTTCCATCCATCGAAAATGTGTGCGCTCTCAGTCCACGAAGTACAAAATGAGCAAATGATCAACGAAGCGCAGGAGAAGCTGTTTTTAAGATGAGCAGTAATTATTTCTTCCAGTTGACTACCTTCCTTTGACGAAGCAGTTATCACTTGAGAGAAATTGCTACATACTGAAGTTTTATCATGGCGTATGGAAGATGCGCGACAGGGATTTTAATTAAATTTACTGGTGCTTCACTGCTTCTTAAGATAAAGCGATTTTTTTTCATATGCCGTCTAAGAGAAAGAATCAGTGTGCTGGTCAGATGAAGTGAGACAGAGAGCACTCATCTCGTGTGACAACGAAGTTGGCCGTTGTAGAGCATCCCTCAGCAGCATATGTAATTGGTAGCGAAAGTATGATCAATGAAGTGTCATCTCAGATTCATCTTTGCAAATTTTGACAGAGCGGTCACACATACAACTTCGCTGATGCTAAGTTTGTCAATTTTTGTATAGTTTATGGATTCTGCTAATATTTGCTGTGTTGAGTGATGATGTAAAACTTGAATCAATACTTTAAAAAATACAGCAATAATTTTCAAAAGAAGCAAGCGAAATTGCCTACAAGATCCCAGGATACATATCGAGCCAAAGTGAGAGTTTACACGACGCTGCCATGTGGTATTTACCGTGTGAAGGAGGCTTTAGTAGTCGGTGGCTGAGGGGAAGATAGGCACTTCTCCCCTAAATAAAAATACAACGATTTCATGTAGAAAATATACAGAGAATCCTTCGGAAATTGACGGACTTTTGCAGTGTGTAGAGGTGGCCCAGCATAAATAAGGACGATAGTCAACTTACTACAGGTAAAGTTGCTAATTCGTCAGTATCTTTTGTTTGTACGATACCTCCCTCGTGGAAGGTTTAGTTTTATTTGGTATAATTTATATTGCTTTGCTACTTGTTGGTACATCTAGTTTAATAACTTGAGTTACATACGGTGTGTATCATGATTAAATTCATATCCTTCATAAATAGATATACTGTAAGTACAGTAAATGCATGAGTTAATTTCATCATTTCTAGTATACTCTCAAATCAGTATAGGCGGACCTCACAGCACGAACAAAAGTGGACCGACGTGTTATGAGGTAAGTGCGAGTTTTGAGGTAAGTATTAGGGTGCAGGAAATTGTCATTCGAGGGATAAGTAGTTGAATGCTCCGTACATGAATAAATTTAAGGAAATACATATTAACAGACTTCTACATTCCTTAACACGTCTAGAATATAATGAAAACTCATCTGTAGATATCGGTTTATAAAACGGTTTATTGTATTTGTTTCATATACTGTATATGAAATGAATCGGCATGTTTATTAGTATTGCACAACGATTAACCTGCGATCTAGTATTTATTCCTTTCATAAGACGTCTAACGTGTGTCACGCTTCGGGTTCTAACAGAAGACAGTCAGCAGAGCAGGGCTCCGTTTTTCTTTCCACCTGTTTTCCATCGACGTTATAATATGATGGAATTTCTTCCCATGTTCGTCACTCACACCTGCAACATTCTCTTGGAAAAAGGACAGATGAGAATAAAAAAAGTGTATCTTCAGTAACATGTTGCATCCAAGATCTTTGTAGCATTTGATAAGCCTCTCCACTTTACGCTCTCGCAGTGACTCCAGGTGCTTTCCCAGAAGCCCTTAGCATACATCTTTGAAAGCGTGTCAGGCCGGTAGCTCAGGTCTATCCATGGTCGCCACGCAGTCCTCATCATTTAAAAGCTTACGAATTAGAGGGTCAACAATATGCCCTCTTTAATCTTGACATCACTTATTTTAGGAAAGATCCTTTTGAGATACTGGAAAGATGTTATGTTACGGTGCTTTGGTAAATTGCTTCATTAATCCTAGGTTTATATGCAGCGGTGGCAAAATGATTTTCTCCCTCTTAACTAGTGGTTCATAAATTGTATTATGGCATCCAAGCGTCACAGATTCCCTCGGTGGCCACTCTGATCATATGTAATATTCTGATCTGGCCCTACTCTCCCACTTGCTAAAAAAGAACACAACCTTGGTGTTCTCAGTTTGTGGTCTAGTAAGCATGACTACTGCTTTCAAGTCTGCTCAAGTTAACAACTCGTGCTCTTTGAAACGTATGCAGTCTAGATTAAAGGCAATGTTCTCATATGCCTCTTTTAAAATGACTGCGTGAGCAAATGGAACGGAAGGCGTGGTGTTCTCAATGTGCTACAGAACTGCATTTATGCTGAAAAGAGATCCCCCATCTATGACTGGCCTCCATTCATTTAGTTCATAGGACAGTTCGAGGACCTTTGATATTATTACAATAAGTCGTTTTCCAAAGTGGAGAATCCCTGTTGACATGTAAAACGTATCCCAAATACTGTCAATGGAGGGTCTTCATCCAACAGGTGCCATTTATGCCAACGTGAGGCCAGCAGTTCATTCCGTGGCTTCGTAGGTGTACGTTAGATCACGAACTAGATCATTGCGTTCCGTATTCAAGCTCTGAAGCCAACGCTTGGAAGTTCAGAGGGGGCTTGTGCTACAGAAATACCACTTGAATGGAATGTAGAGATCACCCACTTTACATCCAAAGTACAGCTCATAAACTTCCTTTACACGTCGAGTCAACGCTCTTCTATTGCCTTAATTTAACTGATCCACATATATAACAAAATTTGTCTGCCGAATTCTCTCATCCACTGGGCATTTTAAATCTGTTTCCTGTTAGCAAGCTCTTCTAACTCTTCACTAAGAAACACGCAATACTTTTGAAAAGTATAAGCTTGTCTTTAGTTTGGTCATTGGACTTTCTCATGCCCCTGAGGGGGAGAACAACCTTTTGAGAAATGTCTGAAATATTTTTAGCGTCGCTGCTGTTGCTGCTACAAGAACAAACTACTCAACAGAGAAGAATGGGCAAAAACACCACAGTTTGCCTGACCAAAGAGCAACAGACACCGATACGCTTTCATCGCAGTGCCCACAGACAGACCAAAGCGGGTTAATTCTATTACACCTTCTTGAAGCAGACTAAAGGGTTTACTCGATGCGCTGTCTGCTATGGTATCTAGGTACTAACTTCCTATTGTAGTTGCCATAAGCAAGAGGTACAGTCCAGAGCAAGTGGTTCTTAACCTGGGGGCGTGTCCCCCGGGGGCGTGAGCGGATTCCAGGGGGGGGGGGGGCGAGCTTCCGCAGTAAGAACTTCTACACATACCTTAATTACCTTTGCCAAGGAGGTTATGTTTTTATCATGTTTTCTGTTTGTCTGTCACCAATACAACTCTAAAAATTACGAACGGATTTTACGAAACAGATGAAGATGATTAACTTTTGGTGGAAATCTGTTCATCTGTTTGTCCACTTATTTTTTTCTTTGCGCAATACTAAAAAGTTATGGACAGATTTCATGAAGTTTTCATGAGTAGTTAGGTTTATAACGAAGAGTAAATGACCTAATTTTTGTGATGATCTGTGTTCGTTTGTTTGCCGCTATGTTTCATTTTCTTGCTGGTTGGCACAATAACTTATAAAGTTCCGAATGGATCTTTATGAAATTTACAGTAGTCAGTAATGTTAAAAGACCTGATTAAAATTTTGGTCCAGACTGGTTGGCCCGGTTGTGTGTTTGGCGTGTGTTGGTAATAATAATTGTTAGCAGCATAACTCAAAAAGTTATGAACGGATCTTTAAGAAACTTGTAGAAACTGTTTATACAGTGGCCACAGAAACAAAGTTCGTCCCTGTGCCGCAAAAGCAGTTATATGTTAGCTACATAATTCCCGTAAGTTTATTTTCGCATTGACCACCATATTAGAAGAGAGAGGAGGGTGGTATGAAAAGTGTTGCTCCACCCAGCCCCACACACAAATCCTCGCTACACAGTCCGTCTGGTATCCATCGGAGCTCGAGCAGAGTACACATAGGCTACGTTGTGTTGGATCACGAGCATCTACGTTCCTACCTATTGATTTATTTTGGCACTAAGAAAAATAGCCTGAAAAGCAAAGAAACGGTTGAATGGATATTCACCAATAGTTAATTATCTGTTACTGCTTGCATGCCAGCAGTCCATGTAAATTTCGTAAAGACCAGTTAATAACTTTTTGAGTTATCTTGGCGGCAGGCAAACAGAATAACAGCCAGACAGATAGACAAATACGGCAAAAAACATAACCTCCTTGGCGGATGTATTTACTCTAAAGAAAACCCGTTATACACATCTAGTAGAACATGCTTCCTCTCAGTGCTAGGTCAACAGTAAATACATCAATGCGAGCCCATTACTGCTCGAACGTTGTGTTTTCATATTACATCTTTCGTAATAAAATATGAAACTGAGTGTGAAGGCCGTTGACTCTTGATTTTTATTTTCGCCATTGAATTGAAGAAGATATCACCGAGACTTGACAGGAAGCGGTTAAAAATTTTTAATTGAGATTTAGCGAAATGAAGAAAGAATGAAGTTTAAGTATAATTAATGAACGCAAAAATTTGACATATTAGAGTATGCGTTGGCTACTGTGAAATAAAGCTGTAACTGCTACAAAAAGAAAACTTTTAAAAAGTATGTTCTTTATGATAAAAAAAACACCTGGTTTTTATCACTAACGGAAAAATATGTTAGCTAAAAACCAATAATAATTAATCGTAAATGACAATGTTGTTCATCACAACGCTCTTGCTTATCTGTTGTTATTATTGTTATTAAATAACACCAGACTACCGACGTGGGAACGGAGAAACTCCATGAGGTTAACAAACCCCTACGCAACCAGCCCAGCGGGTGAAAAAAAAAACAAACAAACAAAAAAAAAATCTGAGATCACAAAATAGCTCTGTGTATAGATCGTTTAAAGCTACCAGTACCCGCACCAGCAAAGACAGAGCCATCAAGGCCATTCCAAACATCCACACACGATTGAAAAAAAGAACGGGAATACTGACCCGTACGGCATCGTAACGGTTACAAGGCAAACTCATGAAAAGCACTAGTACGCCGAGTATACTTCACCCGAACAAATGGATCCGGAAGAAACTCAGACAGTGGATGACTGGGGCAGTTATAGATTTTATACAAAAAACAGACCCTACCGACTCTGCGACGATGCGCCAGATCACAAGGCACAACACCATCTAGCATGAACGCATATCGACGAACTACTTTGTCAAGCAAACGCAGATGGCAATCGGCAGCAGAACCCCAGACTACAGAGCAGTACTCCAGAAGAGGAAGGACAAAGCAATTAAAGCAGCGACGTGTCAGTTCTGCAGAGCCAAACACCCTCCAAGCACGCCTGATAAGACCAATTTTCTGCGTTGCACGTGAGGCAACCGAATGAATGTGGGGCTCAAACATCAACTTTGGATCGAAATTGACACCCAAGATTACCAAGTCATCAACCACAAGAAGTGATACACCATCCAGTATGAGTGCAGGAAAAGGAGGTCCCACTGTACGCGACCTGGAC
>LQNS02277718.1:20736178-20756911 GCA_001587735.2 Parhyale hawaiensis
CCCTGGACATCAAATTGTGCTCCCTCTCAGCTTCCTCATAAGTAGCACCAGCCCGACGCCACTGTTCCCTGAAAAGCTGAAAGTCGACAGCAGACCGGCTAGTACGCCAACGGGCATATGCCTCCCGCTTCAACTGGTGAGCCCTCCTACAGGCATCATCAAACCAGGGCCTATCGACCGTCATCACAAACAACAACAATGTGCAATGACGCAAACTCAAACGACAAGGTTACAGTAAACTAATTTTGCTTAATGACAAACAACCATTTTCTGGATGTGACTGTCCGAAAAAAATTGTGATGATGGCTCAACTCCTTCTGCCTTTTTTCGGGTGGACAGACAATAAAATTCAACGCCCTCATTTTTGATGGCCAGCTAGCTCTAGCTTTTTGGTATTGGTCACATCTAGGTTAACCCACCTGACTCCTTACAACAAATTACAAACATTGCTCAACTCTTCGCATTTCTTGGGTGTACAGACAATATGCAGATATACTGAGATCTCCAACGAAACATTATCACCGCTCTTTGCTCGCGGGTTATAACAAGCCCTGTAAATTTAATGAAGAGCTGGCCATAACTATTTATACTACACTGATAACAGACAGGCAGTAAAACAAAAAACAAGTAGATAGACAGAAGAACTTCCGACAAAAAGCCTATCCTCCTTGGCAGAGGAAATAAACATATACATGCAAATCAGTTTTTATCACCCGCGAGCGCAGAGAAGAGCGGTGATAAGTAAAGCCCGGATTTCTAGTCCTAAAAAGTGGTCAAAATAGCGCTAAAAATCTAGTCAAATATCACTTAAAAAAAGTTAGTATTGCATGTATCAGAGCAAAATAGGTTTTATTTCTAGCAAAATAGCACGTAAAACTTTGCAAGTTTTGGCTAAAACTGAGCAGTTTTCCTTCATATGTGGCTATAAATAAAAAATTGAGAGGAAGTTATTATTTAATCGAAAACCATATTTTTTTTTTCACTCAACTTATGCGCATGTTGCATGAACAGGAACTTCTATAGCTGTGAGCGTTCTCCATAGAGCTCAGTTTTATAGTATGCATAAGATTGAAATAAAACAAATTTACAGTTAACAATCAACGTAACCCTAGGTTACCTCCCGTCAGGGTCAGGTCAGGGTTACGCCAGGTTATGTCAGGTTGTTCACTTAAAGAACTCCCCTGCCCCTGCATAAGCCCCCTTGAGCTCATTTCGTCAATGCCAGTGAAATAAAAACAATGACAGGAGTGAAGGCTAGAATCCTATAGGAGATTCCAGTCTATAGAACATTGTGTTATATTAGGTACCTGAGTAAATACTCGGTTTCTAGTTAATACCAGCGATGGACTGTTCTAGGAGCTTACCAAATAATTTAGTGTTTTCGATGAAATAGAAGATAATTCATACTGCTATTATGTTTCATAAATACAGTGTTTCTCCAGATAAAATGAAATGATTGCAGTAATGCATATTTTTCCTACGTTCACGACTGTAAAATGTCTAGAGTAATATACTGCTGCTGTTATCCATGTACCCCATCTCGTTCAATAGGCTGTGGGGGAAGGGGCACATCAGGAGCCTTCTCTTTGAAGAGTTCGCAGCTACTTGGGGCGTTCACGATTATAGAAGCTGGTTGGCACAATAACTTATAAAGTTCCGAATGGATCTTTATGAAATTTACAGTAGTCAGTAATGTTAAAAGACCTGATTAAAATTTTGGTGCACACTTGTTGGCCCGGTTGTGTGAGCTGGAAAACAGCGAAACGCGCGTCGTGGGTACCAAAATTTCATCAACTGCTTCTATAATCGTCATCTACATTTTGCCATTTCAAGAAAAAAAATATATATGTATTTGCCGTTTGATATTAGTTTATTAACGTCCTGAAAGTGCGTCCGTGCCTCTTCTGCAACTCTGTGCAAGCCGTGTGCAGGCAGTTAGATGCAGCATATTGGGGTACAGAATTTGTAGAGAAGCAGCGATTTTTTTATTTTTGCTGCAGCGTCTGTCACCAGCAGCAATATGTTTTCTGGCCAAAGAAGCGATAACGATGATGTAGTGAACTGCGTAATTATTGTACAATTAGTACGTTCTAATTGAGCTTAATTTAACAGAAACATGTCGTTTAATTCACGTATGCCTATTATTGCTGTCGTAATCTGTCGTACCAGTCGTAATCTGTCCCGTCGTACCAGTGCACTCGCCCACTAGTAGCACTTGTGTAATTGGTAATGTTGTGACCAGAATGACTGTGAATAACACAATTCTTTACGTTTTCTTTAATAAGAAATTTATATAAAGTTGAAACATGGCAAATTTACTTAGATGTTAATTATTTATTCAGCGTTTCCTAATAATTTAATAATTTTATGTTTAATGGTACAAACACGTACTACTTTGTGAAGGTTTTATCGTCATTTATTGCATAATGACTACTTTTTGGCTTTGTGTCTGTTCAAAATACCGTGAATAGTAGAATATCATATTTTGCAATAACTGCAAATTTTTATTAGCAGTTATAGCCGCAATAGCAATAATCCAACAAATTCTAGAAATCTGGGCTCTAGTGATAATGTTTTCGTTGAAGATTTAAATATATATATATATTTTTTGTAAATTTGCCTGTCCATCCAAAAAGAGGTAGAATGGGTTGAAAAATGTTATATATATATATATTTTTTTTGCTGGGGACAGGTGGGTTGACCCAGATGTGAAAAAATGCCAAGCTCTAGAGTAAGCTGGCCATAAAAAATGACGCTGTTAAAATTCCCCCACCCGCGGGTGATGGTCTTACGCCTCGAAGCGTTCTAGTTACAAAAATGTTTGGTTACATCATTGGCTGTACTATTACTACATTAATAAATAAGTCATAATCGATCCGCTTTCAGTACTGACGAGCTATTGGATATTAGAGGGCGCAGGGTGTAGAGTGACTGGAACTTGAGGCGCTTTTTGATTCGCAATAAGCGCCGGTCGGCGGGTGCTAATCAGTGCAGCGGCTGCTCAGGAGACGTGCGGCGGACACCGCAAGAATGCAGGCTATCGACCGGACCCGCTGTGGGGCGGCCAGGAGCTTGTGACTGCTGCTCTTAGCTCTGCAGTTAGTATTTCATTGGGCAGTAACGTGCGCTTGGTCAACAAAGAGCATACCTCGTCTTGCGGGGAGTGTTTTTCACTGGGCCAATAAACAGTTTGTCGACATACTTCGTTTTGCGGGGAGTATTGCTCATGCGGCACAGCAACTGAACATGTTTTGTGGGGACCCACCCACCTTGATAATACATCGATGATAATACATCAAATTGGCGTACTTTGTGTGTCAGAAAAGGTTTTGACTTTGCTTATTTTTTTAACTATTCAGTATCCATAGTAATATTAATATAGTTTACTAAGACTATATAGATATTGCGTTGTTTAACTAGTGGTAGGACCATGTGTAAATACATAGTGTAACATAGCCTATAGCTGATTTTTGTCAAGTCGTACGTCTTACAACGAAACGTTCTATGCTGTTATAGCAATAGTGCGGCACACCACTATGTTCCAGGGCTCATCTGTTCCCGCCGCCACGAGGTAAGGACCGTAAGGTTGTCCAACAGTGAGCTCGTGAAGTTAGCCTGGCCAGGGTAAGTTTCACTGGCACTGTGTTAATAATTTGTGATGTCTTGTAAGTGGATTACCGATACAGATGACGTTCCGTTCGCAATCTAAAGCGTAGGATCAAAATAGTTTCAATATTACTCTTTTTTTAAATAGTTTAAACATTGCTATTTTTAGATGAAGATGTCAGCTGCATATTCCTCCACAGTTATTACAGTTTTGTTTAACTCTGGAACCAGTGTCAGGATATAACATTTTATCATTATTGCTACAGCAAAGAGAATTTGTCAAAAAGTAGATCGCGATTATTGCATTTTTAAATAACAATATACCAATATATATACGAGGCAAGAAAATTGAACAATTATGAATAGGTGAATATTCCTTGCGAACTTGTGAGTATGGTCTGCTGTCAGTACATTCTTGCCAGCTCCACCGTACTCTGGCTTAGAGCATATGTAAAATTGCTCATTTGGAACCATTATTGTGAAATAGTGAACTATGATATGATGATACAACCTCACATTATTGCTTCATTTTATCTCCGCCAAGGAGATAAGGTTTTCGTCTGGTCTGTTATTGTGTCTGTTACCAGCGGATTTTGACGAAATTTACAGGGATTGTTAGGTATGTTAGGAGAAACAGATGAATAACTTTTGGTAAAGATCCGTCCATCCCTTTGTTTGTATCTCTATCTGACATATTTCTCAATACCATAACTCAAAAAGTTAAGAACGGATTTTTATGAAATTTGCATGAGTTTTTGAGTATATCACGAAGAGAAAATGACCAAATTTTTGTAATGATCCGTTTTTTCGTTCGTTTGTCACTGTTTTTAATTTTATGCTTCTTAGCACAATAACTGAAAAATAATGATTGGATCTTCATAAATTTGTGGGAGTTGTTGGTAATGTTAAATGACATAAATCATTGAATGTTGGTGCACCTCAGTTGGTTCGTTTGTGTGTTTGACTCATGTTTGTCATTACTTTTGTTAGCAGCATAACTTAAGAAGTTATGAATGGATCTTCAAGAAAATTACAGAAACTGTTAATTCTATCAAAAGGCAAAATGATTAGATACAAAGAAAATCATGGTTTCAGAGCCAACTTGAATTTATCGTTACCTTTGCCTCGCTTGGCGGAAGAATGTGCTTTTAGAGTACTGTAGTTAAAAATATATTTTATTTTTGCCTCACACTGAAATAGGAGAATAATGTAAAATGTCCATTCAATTAAGCCTGACGCCAAATGGGCTATATCTTAAATATGCGGTTATAAATTATCAGTATTCTTCGACAAATAAATACAAGTTAGCATATTTTTCTCTAGTATTGTAATAGTATGCGGATCTTTCTCTGCAGGTCTGAATTCACATATCCGTCTCAATCCAGAATAAGCCAGAAACTATTATCACATGCAAACACTCGTACTAGAATCTGTACACTATGAGACTCCTGAAGTGCACATTTCGCTCGTTCAAAATCATGTTCGTTTTTTTTTTCAGCCATGTGAGTCATATTGCCCACGACACCAGTTCTGTTTCATAGTCATGAAAGTGAGTTTGTCTGCAGATCAGGTTGTGCTTCTCAACCATTAGATCAATCTAATGACGAAGAAGTAGCGTTTTTCTAGGCCATGTGAGGGATATGACCTTCACAGCCAGATTCCTTTTCTCCACCATGTGAGCAAAACTGGTGAAATCGAGATATCGGTTGATAGCCCTGCAAGAAATACCAGCCAAAGAATGAGGTGCCTAGCATCTATGTACTATTTGGGTCATGTTAACATTTCTACTCATGCGCACCGAAATTTTTATATGCTTAGGTATTTGACGGATCTTGACGGTTGAAAACTACGAAATTTGAGGGCGGTTGAGAAATGTGTCGAAGTATAAATAGCACAAAATGGAACAATTATTCATTATTTTCTTATTGCTATCTTTCCTGTCAGAATTTTTAAATTTCACCTCACCAGCTCCAAACTGTGATGTCATCAGGTTTCATTTCAATTCCATTTTTATTTCGTTCTTTAAAATATGCATCATAATGAACATCCTTAATTCCTACTGATTTCCACCAAAAGCCGCTATTGCATGGGCATGAAATAGCAGAATGCTGCATTTGAACGGTATCGTATACATGGATTATTTCATATCAGCAGTACCTGGTAGTTCTTGCTGCGGACCAAAAATAGAGACTAAGTTCTGATCATGAACGTATTATATCCTTTTTCGAAATATTGTTAAAGAGCTACAGCTTTGAAAATCGCTTCGAGTCTCCGGGCCAAAGCAAAGTCCTGCCTAGTTCAAATCGGAAGTCTGCCGAGCAATAACACACTTCTGTGAAATGTCACTGCTTGATCATAAACTGTATTTCATTTCTAAACCGTGGAGATGAGATATGTTGCTGTTAAGTTCCTACAAACAGAAAATCATCGTCAGAATAGCGACTTTGATCAAACGGTCGGACTATTAAATAAAAATTTTACTGCGAAAGATAATTGTCAAATTAGCATGCCGTGCCAAGCCAGCTAGTAAACTAACTACGGTGCATATGACAAACATGAGATCCTGAGAGTTAAACTAAAGGCGATAACTAAATGTGTAATTTCCTCCGCCAAGAAGGTTCCGTGTTTCCGAATTTGTGTATCTGTCCGTCACCAAGATAACTCAAAAAAGTTTGAACGGATCTTTATGATAATTACAGGGATTGATAGATATGTTAGAGGGAATAAATGGTTGACTCTGAGTGAAGATCCGTTTCACCGTTTGTTTGTCTACCTATATATTGGCTACATAACTCAAAGCGTTATGAACGGATCTTCATGAAATTAGCAGGAAATGTTATGCACGTTACCCGAAGCAAATGGCCAAATCTTTGTGAACTATTAGTCCGCTTGTCTCTCTGTCTTTATGCTTGTTTTTCTGTTTGTTAGTAACGTCACTCAAAAAGTTATGAACAGGAACTGCCAGGAATGTTTCGAGGAACACCTGATCAAATTTTCGTACTGATCGAAATGAAATTTTAGATTCATGAACAATTTATGAGTTTTGTTATCAATGTTTTGCTTAGCGGTGGCATGCGGCCGCAGAGTACTTCTCTGACTTCATTGCTGCAAGTCTTCTAGTTTCTCTGAACAAAGACGTGATACAGCCGAGGACGAACTTACATAGAGTTCTATTGTTTCCCCGAAGATGACGCAACACGGACACTAATACACTGACCATCTTGACGTATTTCGAAAATAAACTAGGTCTTATCTTAACTGTAACTTTCTTTCTATCGAAATAACTCGTTTCAATTTCACGTCTGTTGTCTATGAAATCAGAGAAGATTCTGATTCGCTAATGGGTCGGCAATCCGGGCAAAGTTCCTTGCATATCGGCATTGGGATTTCATTGGTCGCCAAATTTGGCCAATTGGGCGAACGCAATGCAAACTCGTGCAAAGGCCTAATGAGCAAATGTGCAACCGAAGATGGCACAGATCATGTTGACGATAGAAATGGCAGCGCTCGAGAGATGCATGTACCTACTGGAAAAATGGTTGGTGCTCAGTTCTGCGGTCGATGTTCCCCATATTCATAACAGGAACCGCCGAAGCTACGCTTTTCAAGGTAGGCTAATGCATTTTTCAACGGCAATACCATTAGCTATATGGGCCCGTGGAAATTTCACGGTTAGTGAATGTTTTCACTCACCTTACTTAACCTGAGGCAGCGTTCATTTCCTAACCGGGCCACCCCGTATGAACTAACGTCCGCCGCTTATCCTTGTTCGTTACGCAGTCCATCTACCTTACATCTCGTCTAACCTTTCCTAGTATTTCGAATTCACCACTGAATTACGCATTTGTTCTGTAAGCAAAGAATTCGTACTTGTGTCTTGATAAACACCGAGAAAAACTACGGTATATTTTTTAATGTTCTACCATGCAAATTTACACATCTTTTCTATGCTCTGTTTATTAAGGTTTACATATAATTCAGCCCTCCATAAGGTTACACGTTTCAATTTTTTGTCGGTTCATCCGATTTTTTTCTCCATTTTGATACCCGCGGATGCTGATCAGTAGCCCATCATTTTTCTGCTTTGTTCTACTATAGTTTTATATAAATAGAAAACAGATTCGGTCAATTTCTTCACTCGCCAGAAGGTAATCTTCTTTTCTCGAGATGTCATTGCATTTGCTCAGACATCGCACTGTAATGGCGGATGCTTTCCCAGCAGTACAATCGATTAAAAAAAAGACTTCAGAGCAGAGATGCCCAACAATACCCGTTCTTTTCACCCGTGGCGTATTCTGGCTACGCAATTCGCCCTATTAGCAAAGTCATCCGCTACCAGCAGGGCGAATAGACTACTGTAAAAAAATTAAAAGCGATAGGTAGATATGATACTGGTCAAATGATTCACGCCTGAAGTAAAATCTCTAGTTTCCTTCTATCTATTATGTATTTGCAGAGCGTACCACACAAAGTTAGGAACAACGCTATTCATATTATACTAGCGGGACCTGTGGAAATTCCTCGGTCGGTTAGTTAATGTCCTCACTTTTTATAATGAAACAATCTAACCTAAAGCTGCGTTCACACTATCAGTATGTACTGACAGTATTTTTATCGATAGTATCGGGTATTGACAGTATCGAGTTCACACTATCAATAAGATACTGTCAGTATTTCCTTCAGTAGTTGCATAGACTCTGTGGCAAGCGGTACGTGTCACTGATCGCTCTCTATATACAGGGAAAATGAAAGACAAGAACTAATTCTTTTGCTAGGAAAAAAGAAGAGACAAAATAGAAAGAAATGGGTGATGGAATGGATCTCAAAACGTGAAATACATACTATATACATGTAAATCTTTTAAGTGAAATAAAACTCACTGACAAGGAAGACTTTATAATTACTTTCGAATGAATGAAGATATCTATGATAAACTTCTAACTATTTTGGGACCCTAACTTAGCAAGAAAGACACGCATTTGAGAGAAAGCATTTCATCTGATGAAAGACTTGCTGTTACTCTACGTTTTCTAGCGACTGGACACTCATTTAAGGATGTCACGTTCTCGGCCATCATGGGTGTTTCTACAATTAGCGGAATCATACAGGAAACATGCGAAGCAATTGTGGCAAAATACTGATTAGATTTCTGAGCACTTTTCATCTCGTCAGTATTTCCATCAGTACATCAGTATGACGTTCACACCTTCAGTATACTGACAGTATTCCTGAATACTGTCAGTAATACTGATAGTGTGAACGCAGCTTAAATTACTCTATTATAACTCACTTTAGTTCACCTAATGCAGTTTCTCAACCTAACCTAATAATAAATAGCGCCTGTTCCTAAATCCTAACGAACTGCCCCAAACCTCAAGTGCGAGAGTCGAAACATGGCAGCACTTCTCCTTATCCTTCCCCTTGCGCTACTGCGTATACAGCTTCGACTTATCTTATATTCAACTAGAGCACTCTGAGAGCGCATACCTCCGCCAAGTGAGGCAAGGGTAGCAAAAAATTCAAATTGGTTCTGAAACCATAATTTTCTTTGTATTAACTCCAAAATCTAATCATTTGTGCCTTTTTANTGCTCGGCACTGTGGCGGAACTGCTTTCCTCAGAGATGAGGGGGGTGGGGGGTCTCGGGTTATTTGTTCCTTCCGTCAAATTGGCGCCATAGTTCGTAACCCGAGGGCAACTGCGACTACACTTGCTCGTCTGGGGCCAGTGGGCTTATACCCGCAGCACAAACCAGTGCATGTGGGTTTCCCAGGTGAGGGTGTGGTCTAAGTTGACTTTACTTTACTTTACTTTAAAAGAAAACAGTTTCGGTCAATTTCTTCACTCGCCAGAAGGTAATCTTCTTTTCTCGAGATGTCATTGCATTTGCTCAGACATCGCACTGTAATGGCGGATGCTTTCCCAGCAGCACAATCGATTCAAAAAAAGACTTCAGAGCAGAGATGCTCAACAATACCCGTTCTTTTCACCCGTGGCGTATATTGGCTACGCAATTCGCCCAATTAGCAAAGTCATCCGCTACCAGCAGGGCGAATAGAATGCTGTAAAAAAATTAAAAGCGGTAGTTAGACATGATACTGGTCAAATGATTCACGCTTGAAGTAAACTCTCTAGTTTCCTTCTATCTATTATTTGCAGAGCGTACCACACGAAGTTAGGAACAACGCTATTCATATTATACTAGCGGGACCCGTGGAAATTCCTCGGTCGGTTGGTTAATGTCCTCACTTTTTATAATGAAACAATCTAACCTTACGCTACTATAACTCACTTTAGTTCACCTAATGCAACTTCTCAACCTAAACTACCGATAAATAGCGCCTGTTCCTAAATCCTAACGAACAGCCTCAAACCTCAAGTGCGAGAGTCGAAACATGGCAGCACTTCTCCTTATCCTTCCCCTTGCGCTACTGTGTATGCAACTTCGACTTATATTATATTCAATAACTGGTTAAACTCCAAGTCACTGAAGCTATTCCACAGCTGCCGGGGCCACGTGCTCACTTTAGACTCTGTCTCTGAATTACTTCTGAGTTTCAATTCACAACTGTACATACGTTTTGCAATCGATGTGTCTTAATAAATTTCAACCGTTATCATGCGCACAGAAACAACTATTCCAAGAGCGTGAAGCGCTCCTGTGTTCCAAATTGAAGGTCACGTAAAAACTATGCGTCATTGCAACTCTAAACTTCTCAAAAGTAGGAGTAACATACTCCCAAAGCTTGGCCATTGCTGCTTGTTGAAACGTACAAACTGCCAAAAACGACTCATATCTTAGATATTCTTTTTAGTGGCATAGCAATGTCCGATCAGATACAGAATTACGTGGCACGTAGGCGTGCGCGCGCCGTAAGTCACCTTGTACATGTACAGCATAGACACTATATTGCTGGTGAATCTCGCAGATATCTTACCAGCAAAATTTTCTCCCTGTATATCATGATAGAGATATAAGGACAGCATCAGCAAATATTACAATCTCGCTTTTAGGAGGTACTTTTCTCATTGCTCTCTTCTATATTTACACGCCTTCACTATCCTTTATTTCTCATCGTCTGAAGATAACATTATTTAGACTTTCATATTTTTAACGTTTAAATTTTCAACGTCGTATTTGATGATTTCAATTCTACAGCGGGACCGGGGCTGCTTTACACTTGATGTGCGATAGCCTGCCAATATAATATAACACTCAGCCCATTAAAAAACATTGATTCATGTCGCTGAAAGTACTTTTTCTGTTAGTTTACATCATTTCTCTAAACATCGCACTTGAAAAATGCAGTTTAGAATGATGCAGTTGAGAACAGCTTTGTTTGGACCGTATGATGCTAGGAGGTTCTAATAGGGAGGAGCGCACCCTCTCTATTTACCCAATGGGAGCGTTTCGAGTCAATTTTGCCCTTCAACTGGCTGAATGGCATATCCACTCGGAGAGCTGCATTGCCTCACGCAGCCTACATAGGAAGGAGTTATGAGCTCAAATTTTTATAGCCATTAACCATCGACGAAATTCCGAGCAGATGGAAGTATGTAAAGGAAATTTGTATTCTGTATACCATCTGATGATGAAACTAACAGGGTGAGCACAGGGTTATAAATCTTCAGACACGATTGTCTTCCAAAAATATTGAAGAACTGCCTGTCTGTATCTTCCTTAGTTATAAGTGCTGACCACTGAAGCTTCAGCCACTTCAAGGATTCCAAACGCCAGCTTCGATCACTTGAGAAAAAAACGTATTTACTCGCTCAGAGAGTGCTTGGGCTTGCTCCTCCCATTAGAAGCTCCTTGTATTAAGGCTACAAACGGATTTTCCTATATTTGGATCGGTACCCAACCCCAGCAACGTGAATATTACAAGAAATGAAATTTGGTATCATGGTAGGTATGATACGTGCAAAATGAACTTCATGTCATTGCTTCGAAACTGACTGAATTTTTTTCAAGTGCGAGCTGAAAGAAAACAGCTGTGGTTGAACTTCCTTATAGCGAAAATCAGAGCTTCTTACAAGTTGAATTTTCCCCTATTCTTTATTGAAGAGCGTAACACACGAAGGAACGAACGAACGAAGGAACAACGCTATTAATATTATAGATAAGAACTAGAGCACTCTTTGAGAGCGCATACCTCCGCCAAGCGAGGCAACGGTAGCAAAAAATTCAAACTGGCTTTGGAACCATAGTTTTTTATGTAAACTCCGAAATCAAATCATTTGTGCCTTTTGATAGTAATAACAACTTGTGAAATTTTCTTGAAGATCCGTTCAAAGCTTTAGGAGATATAGTGCTAAAAACGTTATGACAAACATGAGTCAAACATACAAACGAACAAACTGATCTGCACCAAAATTTAATCATTCATGTCTCTTGAAATTACTAACGACCCCAATAAATTTCACAAAGATCCGTTCAATATTTTTGAGTTATTGCGCCAACAAGCATAAAATTAAAAACATTGACAAACGGACAAACGAACAAACGGATCATAATTAAAATTTGGTCACCTACTCTTTGTTATATACCTAGCAACTCATGTTAATTTCATAAATATCTATCATAATTTTCTGAGTTATGGCATTGAGAAAAATGAGGCAGACAAACAAACAAACGGATGGACATATCTCACCCTAAAGTTGATCATCTGTTCCTCCCAACGTACCTAATAATCCCTGTAAATTTCATCCAAATCGGTAATTACCTTTTGAGTTATCTTGGTGACAGACGTACAAACAGACAGACAGACAAACACGACGAAAACAAAACCTCCTTGGCGGAGGTAATAAGAAGAATGCAACGCGGTCTGAGATGCACGGCCTTTACCGTTAGTGATGGATTGCTTAGGAGTGAAAGAACTTGTTCGTAAGCGCCGAAGAGAGGCTTATTATAATGATGCACGACGACCTGACTAGCTATCTTTCTGAGTCCTGAGCCATGCAAGTATCGATTGGCAACTGAACTTGCAAAGTGTTTGTGTGAAATGTAGATTGGTAAGAAGTTATCTTCTAAACCTAAACTGCGTTTATATTCTGAATATATAGTGCATCGTTACACCTCGACGATAGCAACTGAATCTTCTCTGTTAGCTAATGGCCAGCTTTCAGTTAAAGTCCACATGACCTGTGAAAATTAATCAGTGAGGTACTGCAGAATATTCTACTCTATAAGATTTATAACCCAAAGCACAGGCTTAACCCTAAATTGCAGAGTCTCAACTTTTCTTAGCGTTTCAACAAATGTTACTCCTGAAATAAAATCGTGTTTTGATTTGGTCTTTATGTTATGATATATAACAATATTTTATGACTGGGTGGATGTGAGCGAAATCGACTCTATATCATCGCACTCAATTTTTAAGCACTAGAATTATTCCAAGTACTTAAAAGATCTTGGAATTGGTTTTCTATACTAATTATTGCCGACTCTGGAGCACATCCTGCGTCTGGACTTTTTTAAACAGATTGGTTGATTCTTTTTACTGTTTTTCAACTGTAACCAGGTAAGTATGATTGTTATTATCAGTATTATTTGATATGTTCATTTCCTTCTTCATGGGGATCTAGGAATGTTGTACAGTACTGCGTAATCGATTAACATAAGGATTTCGTACTGAGAGATTTATAACTGAAAGTAAGAATGTATCATTGATGCCTATGCCGTAATTAGATACAATATACATCTTCACATTAACGCGGCATCCACCTTAGTGGTAGTTAATTATAAAGGATGTGAATCTTATTACCTAACACGACTTCTGAAACTTTGCAACTATTCTACTAGGATGAACTACAACTTTTCTTGCTGCTACAGCCCCGTGAAGGCACAGGGCCTAAGTTCAGGGAGGACGTGCGAAGCTGCGATATTAACGAAGCAGCGCCAGGCGGTCATTAAGAAGGAACTTTCTTTGCCCAAGTGTTCCAGAATCACGTTCTTGCTTCTTCCCTGAGCCCAAGACACAAGCTCCGCAAAAACTAGCTAAGCAGCCCAACTTTTTATATTAAAGCTTCTAACTTGCATCACTCGCCTTCTTAACGTGACAGTAGAAACAATCCAGCTTTTTAAATGCGGTATTCAGGCAGCATGGAGTTTGGGTCAAGTTTTCGTAGCCTTTAAAGCCGAGGCGAAACGATGCTGACACCGATGGATGTGTTGTTGGAAAAGCCGAGGCTCCTCTGAGCTGAGAAACCTTGACTTCTTAGAAAATGGAGGGTGCCAGTTCACCCTTGTGAACGCTTAGACCACAACGGTCAGCAAAAATTTAGTTTCCTGTAAGAAGAGTACTGTTAGGAATAATTTACACTCGGGGAATGAGGGCTAGCTGAGTGGTTCTCAACCTTTTTGGCCCATGCATGCTTCGCCTTCAGAACGTATCGCATGCAAAGTCTTTTCCTCATTCTATTACTACTAGAGTACCCGCGCTGTCCAAAATGACAGCGAGGAATCCATGATGACCCTTCCTCATTCATCATATTTACGTGACTAATATTTATATTTGGGAAGGAGATTCTAGGACAGCCGACAAAAATTGTCATAAAAATGAGTGTACTTTGTTTCAATGTCTTAGAGCAGCACAGTCCTCCTTCCCCGGGGAACATGCAAAAGACAATCAATTTGGTATTCGCAAGGAGTAAAGCATCACTGAATTTTATTAAATTTCAGCCGCGTATCCTATTTACGGTATGAGTGAAGTCCAGTATATACTACGAATTTTTTTGTTTAAGGAAGAAAGCAAGTACTGCGTCTACTGCACCGTGAAAAATCACTTCTCCTGTGCTTCGTTGTTCGTTTACTCAATTTATACGTTGTGAACTGAGAGCAAATAAGATTCAATGCATAAAGAAGACAATATAAAAACTTGAATCTATGGCAGCACTTTGAACAGCTGTTCACATCTTCCTTGTTTCGATTTCAACGCTTAAAAAGAAGTGTATTCAATTAAATGGGGAAGAAATGCAGGTTACCCTAAACACAGAAATCGGCCAAAATCTAACAAGATCAGCCGAAATCTACCAAAATCAGGTCACCCTAAACACCGAAATCGGCTGAAATCAACCGAAATCAGCCGAAATATACAGACTAGGATACGAAAGGGAAACCGCTTAGCAACAGTAAAGCCTGAGTTAAAATCAAAATAAATAATAACCCCCACCCCAACACATTCACACGTCTAAGAGGTGTGCACACACCTATAAGTTGAAAGTGACATGCTAAGGTTTAAGTTGCAGTTTTACCAGGCAGATTGATGTTGTCAATATTAAATGTATGCAGTAAAAAAGTACTAAAGGAATAGTCTGTATTGTATCGTAATACATTTGTCTTGTTATTTGCATCTCAATTATACCTGCAATAAATCTATTAAATTATGGGTTGAGATATGTTTCTTGTGCCATGGATCATGAAATTGGCCTTAACTGAAGTAATCTTGAATTGAATAGATAATAAATGGTGTTTTTCATTTATAATGAGTAGTTTTTCATTGGTAGGCCTATTGAGTGACTTTACGAACAAATGTGCGCACGAGCCCTTTACTCGTGCCTCTGACATCTGCAGACTGTTTTACTAATAGTTTAAGTTTAGAGAATGCCTAGTTAGATCTCTATAAAAGTCTTATTTATGTGTCATTAGTCATTACCTTCCAGTGTTGCCTTCACAGCTGTACGTACAGTGAGATGCAATGAACCTCATGTTTGATTAGGTTTGTTTTATTTTTGAATATTTTACCACCCAATCAAGTAACGTGAACTTGTTCACCACTCCTGGGAAAATTTGGTTAGACAACTGAATTTACCTACCTGCATGTATATTTTACTGATTTATTTCCAAGCTTAAAGATATTTTGCCACTATTTTCTCAAGAATTGCATAGCTGACAGCTAATTATTACTCCACCATTTACTACCCTAGATTTCGTAGCTACTTGATATTTTTGCAAGCGCCTTAGTTTGTGATTTTATACTGTGTATTAAAATTTTTGCGCAAGAGGAAAGTAATTGTTTTATAAGTATTATCTTTAGCACACTGAAAAAGAACTATGAAGAATTATTGAATAATTCTACATTAAGAAGGTACTAAAAAATCAATCAAACATATAAATAAAGTAAAAAATTCTAGATTTTTTAAATAAAAAAAAATCACCAACTCTGTCGGTAATAGGCGTCGTTTATTGTGGGAATGTGAAAAACTAAGTATATTTTAGGTGGAGTTCAGTATATTTCACCCGATTTCGGCCGATGTCGGCCCATTTCGGTGGACTTCGGTCGATTTCGGTGAGTAGGTTAACCGAAGAAATGCAGGATTGGCCATTTTGTTGCAACCTTGTCTCATTTTCGCATAACCGTTCTCCATCGAAACGCAACGTAATTACAAAATTGTAACCTGTCCTACCTTTCGCCTGTTTCGTGAACAGCGTTAGACGAAACGTAAAGACAAATAAATTTGTAAACAAGTAAGCACACGGCGGTGTTTATTATATTTTTCTGATCTGTCTGAAATCTTCCTACGGGGAGCTCAACAATAATAGTTTCAATCTTCTTAATCCTTAGATATAGTTCTCTGTATCTGAAAACTCTTCTCCGGGAGAAATTACTCTTGATTGGAGGCCCAACCGCAAAAAATTACGTATTTGTCAAGTTATGTATAAGTTTTTTTTATTTAATGTAATGTGTAATAGGGGAATTACCCAATTGCCGAACTAACTCTATTTCCGAACATATAGCTATTATTTGGTTGGGTTATTATACAAACCTATCAAATAATACCGCTTTGTTCAGATATAGAGTTAGTTCGGCAATTGGGTAATTCCTCTATTCAGAAACACGGTACACTTCAATGTACCTCAATACACTATAAGTGATAGTAATTTTGCCACGTAGATGATGCTTGATTGTGCGTTACCTGTCTGGGAGGCGCATTTTTTCTAGAAAATAAATTATGAAACAGTAGAAAAGCACTCTGAGGGCTCATACCTCCGCCAAGCAGGGTAATGTTAACAAAAAATTTATATTGGTCTTGACCACAATTTTTTTTTATCCACACCAAAATCTTGCTTTTCGTGTCTCTTGACGTTTTAACAGTTCCTGTTATTTTTTCAAGATCTGTCCGTAATTTTTTCAGTAATGCTCTGACTAACACTTAGACAAAGCATCATCAAGATTTGATCATCTTCGTCGTTCAACTTTCGGACAACTCCAGCAAATGTTAAGAAGATACGTTCATATCTTTTTGGGTTATTTTACTTACATAAAAATAATCATGGACACCCACAGCCAAATAAATTGGCATTTCATCCCGAAAATTTAATCAGTTTTTTGTAAGATACCTAACAACTCCTGTAAATTTTATGAACATTCGCTCATTACTGTATGAGTTATGTTATAAATCGACAGGAAGACAAAAAAAAATCTTGTACGGATCTTCACTAAAAGTTAATTATCTTTCTGCCTAACATTCTCTGTAAATTTTACAAAGATCTGTGAAACACTTTTTGAGTTCTTTTGACAACAGGACTGCATGCAAACCTCGCGGAGCTCGACTTTTTGTCCCGTGGTGCGGATGTCATCTGCTGCTCCGAGACATTGGTGTCTGGCAGAAGGCACGATGCTGAGCTTGCCTTGGCGGGTTTTCAGTCCCCTTTTCGAAGGCTATGTGGATCGGGACCTGGATTCCGTGGGATGGCCGTCTATGTCCGGAGCGAATTCTGTGCTTACCGGCAGTCAGTGCACGAATGCGCTTGTCATGAGATCATCGTTGTAAGGGCCTGTGGCCGACTGAATAATTATTATTTATTCTGCTTATATCGGAGCCCTGCAACTGATGATTCACTTTATGACTGTTTATTGACGGCGATGGCCTCGATCCAAAGCACGGATCCCAAGGCATCGTTTTTCTGTATGGGTGATGTCAATGCACACCACAGGGACTGGTTGGGATCTGCATCACCGACTGATTGTCATGGTGTGGCTGCGTTGGACTTTTGCACCTTGTCTAGTTGTGTGCAGCTGGTTCGCGGGTCTACGCATATTATTGGTAGCTGTCTCGACCTCATTATGACTGATGTCCCGGACTTGACGGTGACAGTTGGCTCCCCTATTGGCTCTTCAGACGACTCACACCTTGTTGTGTCCTTGGATCTTAACCAGGTCATTCCTTTGGTAGACACCAGGAGAGTGGTATTCGTTAAGTGCAGGCCTAACTGGGTGGCTATTACTCTATTACTCGGGCAGTAAAAACGTTGCCATGGCGACAGATCATTCACAGTGAAGATCCTGTTTCTGAGCTTAATGACTTGACTGTGTCCATTTTGGAGAGGTTTGTCCCTAAGAGGACTATTCTTGTGAGGTCTCGGGATAAGCCGTGGTTTGACGACCAGTGTCGGTTAGCTTTTGAAGCTAAACAAGCGGCTTATCAGGCATGGCGACGTTCACGTGACCACACGTTGTGGCAGACCTATGTTGGTCGTAGGGCTGAAGCTAAGCGTGTGTATGAGGAGGCACAGCGTCGACTGAGGCAGCGGTCCAGGGAGTCTCTGCTGAGTATTGACCATCCACATCGTTGCTGGAGTGAGCTAAAGGGTTCGGTGATTGGTGCTGAACCTTCTTTGCCGCCCCTTGTTGGTCCAGGGGGGGGGGGGCATCATTACTGATCCCTTGGCAAGGGCGGAGCTTTTGTCGGCTCACTTCGACGGAAAGCAGAGTAGAGATGTTATCGCATTGCCTCATGGCTGCCAACCTGAACCTCGCTTGACCTATTTGGCGTTCAGATCTGGTGCAATAAGGGTGCTGCTTGATTGCCTTGATCCGTATGGAGGTGTGGATCCGGTGAGCATGTTTCCTTTGTTTTATAAGCAGCTGGCTGATGTTCTTGCCTCCAAGCTTGCAGTGATCTTCCGGCGCCTGATACGATTTGGAAGTTTTCCTTGTTGTTGGCGAACTGGGAATATTACTCTTATTTCCAAGGGTCCAGTGTCGCCCCATGTGGTCAACTATCGACCCATCACACTGACGCCTATTTTGTCGAAGGTGTTCGAGAAGTTGATCGCTGGTAAGCATGTTAGTTTCGCTGAGGTTACGGGGTTGCTGCCGGCTGGTCAGTTTGCGTACAGAATTGGCTTGGGTTGTTGTGACGCTCTCTTGTCGGTGTCACATCATTTACAGTCTGCGCTGGATTGCAGGTCGGAGGCACGCCTTTTCCAGTTGGACTTAAGCGCGGCGTTTGACAGGGTTAACCACATGGGTTTACTTTACAAGCTGGAGTGCTTTGGTGTGGGTGGTAGGGTTTTGTTAATCATTCGCGATTTTGTTTCTGAGCGAACGCAGAGTGTGTGTGTTGACGGCGTTTTGACCGCCTCAGTCGGAGTGGTGTCTGGCGTCCCTCAGGGCAATGTGCTTGGCCCGCTGTTGTTCGTTCTCTATACTAGTGACATGTTCAGTTCACTTGAAAACACGTTGATCAAATATGCCGACGATTCCACTTTGATGGCAGTGATACCTGCTGCTCTCCTGCGTGATGCTGTCGCTCAGTCTCTAAATATGGATTTGTCACGCATTAGTGCATGGTGCTCGGCCTGGAGTATGAAGATGAATGCCAGTAAGACCAAGTCGATGATTGTCACTCGGTCTCGGATACTTGTACCGCTGCATCCCCCAACTGGAGATTGATGACACTTTCATTCAGGAGTCTAGCTCCTTGGACATTCTTGGTGTTGTCTTTGATGAGAAGCTTACTTTTGAGCCGCATATTAGGAGGTTTGTGTCACGTGCTTCCAATAAGATTGGGCTCCTGCGTAAGGTGAATTCCGTGTTTGGTGATAGTCAGGTTGCCCGCAGATGTTTTTGCTGCCTGTGTTGTAGTATTGCTCACCGGTCTGGGCTTCAGCTGCTGACACTCACTTGCGTCTGTTGGACCGACTTGTTAGTTCAGCCAGAAGGCTGTGTGCTGATAATTATAATGATCTAGTGAACCTGTCCCACAGGAGAAGAGTAGCAGAGCTATGTATGTTTTATAAGGTGTACAATTATTAGAGGCAGTGGTTGTATTCTTCTCTCCCTGCCCTCAAGGTTTTTGGGAGAGAGACTCGTGCTGCGTGCGGAGTGCACTCTTTCACTTTGGAGGGTGTCAAATGTCGAACTAATCAGTTCTGTCGGTGCTTCGTGCCCTGGTCGGCTAAGGTTTGGAATTTGTTGCCGGCATGGTCGTATTGGCCTGCAGGCGTTTAAGTCAGCTGTTGATGTTTTTTTGCCGGATTTCCTTTAGCAGCGTTTTAGGCTTCCCGGTGCTGCATTATGCTTCATTTGGGTTGTATTACCTGTCCGTCTGAGCTCAAGCGTGGAGTTTTAATAATAATAATAATAACTAGTTATACCTCTCATTGTTCCACAACAGAGTTGAGTGAGCTGAATTTGTAAGAAGATTTGTCTCCAGTTTGTTTGCCTACAGAGTAATTATTTGTGATAGAAAAATTTTGGTACGAAACTATGTAAATTACATAGTTTATGACACGGCTATTAATTAATCCCGCAGCAGTTAATTAACCAATTAACTTAAACGACCTATCACACACACATGCATACATATGCATCACGATATCCTAACAGAACCAAGAAAAGAAAATGTTCATTGGCGATGACCCACGATGAGATAACCGTGGGCGATGGCCATCGTAAGGCGTCACAATCGGCGATGGACTATCGTATTAACTCATTTTAAAAATGCAAGCATCTCAGACCACAAACAACGATTAACAGCATCGTCTCTTATAACCTCGGCTTGTGTGCGATTTTCAAACCGGTAATGCTTTTCCTAGCTGATAAAAGGTGCGAAATGTAAGGCCAAGGCTATTAATTGATACTAGCTGGACCCGTGAAACTTTCACGGCTTTGTAAGGCCTTTCAGACAGACCCGTGAAACTTTCTACACTGGTACTTGATGTGTGATATAGTAAGTCTTGGTTGATAATATCCATAATTCCCTGCAACGGAGTAGCCAGGGGAGGATCGTGGGGAGACACTCCCTCCCTAAAGAGTTACACGCGCCCTTCACTGGAAATCAGGCCTTGAAAAAAATGTACAGCTTAGGGCCTAGCTTTTGTGTCTCGCTGCGCCCCCCCCC
>LQNS02277718.1:20787871-20801372 GCA_001587735.2 Parhyale hawaiensis
GCCAGAGGGGGTTTTCCTGAAGGGCTAACTTACTGCCGTCATTTATCGTACACGTGCACCAGTCATTAATAACCCAATATGCCGTCATTTACAATGACGGCTCGGGACACTAGTAGAGCTTATATAGAACATTACGCTGGAAGCTGGCTCAAGCTAGTTATTTTTCAATGTCTGCTCTATGGGAATGACGACTTTAAAAATAATTTAGGATGCAATACATTTATGTAGCAAGTACTTTTTGAAGTTGTTTACTTCATAGCAAAGTCGATTTCAAAATTTGAAAAAAAAATGAAAATATGATAAACTGCTTTAACTTTCTTCCAACTTGTCGCTGAACCGCGCTGAACGAGCTTAAATTGCTCGCAGAGCATCATTACATATTAGTACTAACCTGAACTAATTTTTACATCCTTATTTCCCATCTTGAGTCACTTGAATAATATATCTAAAAAGAAACTAAACGACTGCTCATCGTAGATATAAAAGGTGCGGTCCTTTATCAGAGGTGGGCGTTCCGAACAAATGTTCGCGAACCTTTATTCGCGAATTTGTTCGGACCGACCAAATCCCGGATTTGGGTTCAGAGGTTAGAATTTGGACTGATGTCAAAAATGATTCGGACATTCGGGTACGGAATGTCTCTTTTTCGCGAATCCGAACCTTCGAATCCCGAGAAAAATTCTAAAAAACAAAGACAACCAAACATTGATTTTCAGCTTTTCCGCGCCATACAATGTGGTGCCGCCTATGTTTCTGTAGCAAATAGAACGCTTATGACCATTAGCATTGTGCTTTACTTTATCACTTCTCTCTACTTCTATTCCAGTATGGGCGTGTAAGGCCGTGTTCACACGTTCCTCATCGTAACGCGTTCAGTGAAACTGATGGACGCGGAGCATTGATTTGATAGAAACAGTTGCGGCAAACGCGGTAGACTGAGAGATGAAACATGGCCATTTTTTCAACGCGTCGCGTAATTCAAGATTAGTAAAGAAAACCAATAAATGCTTAATTTATCCTCTATTGCGGTTTCGAATCTCAAAATAGTTCACAAAAATTTTTTTACCGTCACTTTAACGATCAGAATCACTGTATTCCCGTTAAACACAAGAAAGCTAGGTGAGCTGTAAATGTTGCAAGAACACATACGCCATCTTTCATTTGACGATGAAGCTCATTGCTGCGTCCTGGTATCACTTCTATCGATTTATCAGCTATAGACATTTGGAAAATAGGCAGTTCGTATCAAATTCAGGCTAAAAGATTATAGAATACGAAAGTGATTTCAGACGGACGTAAAATATTAGCAAAAATTTAAAGCAGCGAAATCATAACAGAACGCGCGGCGTCATTCATTTGAATGACAGTTGCTTCTAAGCGTGGACAGCGACAGAAAAAGTTGACGAAAAGCTCGTGTTCATTTTCGTGATGAACGCGTTACTATGAGGGATGTGTGAACACGGCCTTAATGAGTGTGTATGTGTATCAAATGACTACTGCTTGAAATGTATTCGATATGCAAGCCTGTTTGACTGTGTGTAGTATTGTGAAACAATGATTAGTAGTAGCTTCTGCCTGGGCTACCCTTCTTTGAACTTGGAAATAAGCTCGTGGTGTTGATCCGTTATCTCATTGCTTTATCTGTAATACACAGACTCGTCATGTTGTGACCGCAGCTGGCTGCCAACCAGTCAGAATGCCCGTTTGGGAGAGTTCATACGTCCTTCATCGTAACGCGTTCAATCACAAAAATGAATACGAGCTATGCGTCATTTTTTTCTGTCTCTGTCCAATAGTAGAGAGCACCTTCATTCAAATGAATGACTCCGCGCGTTCAGTTATGATCGCATTTATTTACATTTCGTTTATATTTTGCCTTAGTTTCGTCACATTCGTATTCCAAGATCTTAAAGATTTATTTTCACAGGAACAGCCTATTTTGAAAATCTTTATAGCCTGATAAACCGATGAAAGTGAAATTAGCACGAAACACTTCGCATCGTTGTCATATGACAGATGGCGTTAGTGTTCTTATAGCATTTTCTGGTCACCTAGTATTCTTGTGTTTACCAGGTATACAGAGATTCTGATAGTTTAAGTGACGGTAAAAGGTACTTTTGTCAACTTGTTCATTATTTGAAAACGCTATTGAGGATGACTTTCGTATTTATGGGTTCTATATACTGAACTTGAATGACGCCGATCGTTCAAAACTGGGACGTACCTAATTCATTCTTCAGTCTCTCGCAGTTTCTGCAATTTTTTCTAGCAAATCAATTCGGCGCGTCCATTATCAGTTTGATTTTACGCGTTGCGATGAGGGGAACGGCGCGTTGATATTATAGAAGAAGCAGCAGCAAACGCGAGAGACTTAAGGATGAAGCATGTCCTTTTCTTGAACGCACCGTGTCGTTCAAATTCAGTAAACAGAACCTATAAATGCTTGATTTATCCTCTAAAGCGGTTTCAAATGATGAGCAGCCAAATAAAAATGTTTTTTACCCTCACTTTAACGATCAGAATCACTGTATTTTCGTTTAACTCAAGAAAATTAATTATGCTGAAAGTTGTAAGAACACTGACGCCATCTTTGATTTGACAATGAAGCGGATTGCTGCGTGCAGATTTCACTTTTAGCATTTCATCAGGCTATATAATTTTTCTTAACAGGCTGTTACTATCAAATTCAGGCTATAAGATCATGGGATACGAATGTAACTTCAAACCGACACGATATATAGGCTAAGCAAAAATGTAAGGAAACAATATCATAAGTGAACGTGCTGCGTCCGTCATTTGAATGAAGATCGCTTCCACGTGTCAACAGCGACAGAAAAAGTTGACGCACAGCTTTTGTTCATTTTCGTGATTGAACACGTTACGTTGAGGTACATTTGAACTCGGCCTTAGTGATGCGCAGCCACCGGTGGCTACAATAGTCAGATATTCTTCAATCGTTGTTCTAAATACTGCAAATAACTTAAAAAAAACTATTTTAGTCGTAAAGATTTAAACTTAGATTCGTAGTGATTGAAATTTAGGTTTGGAAATGTTCGGATGGTATTGGATTTAAGGTTCACTTTGCCATCTTGTAACGTTTCGGAGGTTCACGAACAAAAGTTCGGAATCAATGTTCGCACCGCTATTTTGAAAGTCGGGTTCGTTATTCGGAGGTTCGAAATTCCAAACCGGCGAAGGTTCGGGTTCGGATTCAGAACCCCCCCCCCCCAAACAAAAAAAAAAAAAAAGGTTCGCGCACCCACCTCTGTCCTCTACATGTACAGTAACCGACTTGTTCGTTCAGCCAGCAGGTTGTGTGCTGATAATGATCTGGTGAACCTGTCCCACAGGAGAGAAGTAGCTGAGCTATGTATGTTTTATGAAGTGTACAATAATGAGAGGCATTGGTTGTATTCTTCTCTCCCTGCCCTCAAGGTTTTTGGGAGAGAGACTCGTGCTGCGTGCGGAGCGCACTCTTTCACTTTGGAGGCTGTCANGCTGGATTTCCTTTAGCAGCGTTTTGGGCTTCCCGGTGTTGCAAATGCTTCATTTGGGTTGTATTACCTGTCCGTGGGAGCCCAAGCGTGAAGTTTTAATAATAATAATAATAGTAATAACCATGTATAATTTCTGTTGACGTCAGTAGAATAACTCGTGCATATTTTCATCATGATAATTATTATCATAACCCATAAGGTTTCAGTACCTCCCATATAGCTATTCCTCTATAGATATGCTTATATGGATTCCATAAGAACATAATACTCCAAACTTTCACGAGATTTAGTCATTGTGGAGCCCATTTGGCTTCTCTTTGAAAGGCAAAAATTCCGAAGCCCATTTGCTTTCTTTCGCAAACTTAGATCACTACTTAACATACTTTGCGCTGAGTGTGTGTGTCTCTCTCGTTCAGCGCTCAACAAACTTTTCGCCATCAAAGGGAATTGAATTAAAGTTACGTACTGTGTTAACATGAACTTTAGCCTACTATATGTGAAATTTACCTGATTCATGTTTGCCTAAAAATCTAAAGAGAGCTCTGTAAAAATCATCTCAAATTACAAATTACAATTTCTTGTATTATTTAAAAAAAATGTATTACATGATGACAGTCCGTACATGTCGGAGGTACAAACAAAGCAGAAACCAAAGAACGCTTACTTTTCCAACTCATAATATTTTTTGGCGCTAGCATCAGATTATCTTGCTGTACACTTTGTCTGCGTTTGTTTTTAAAGACAGAGTACGGTGAAGTGGGTCGTGTCCGTTTGACGACCGCATCTGAAACTTAATGGATATATATAATTTGGGTAAGGTGAGGTACTGTATCTAGTTAGGATAATTTATATACCTTAGAAATCCTGCTAGAGGGAAGAAGATTATATTGAGCAAACGAGGCGGTCTGAAGGAAAGAAAGTCCAGTGAAGTTTATGGCAGCATGTTTGAGTATCTCAGAGACATTACATATTGCGCAAGAGCCTTGGGCACTGCATGCAGTGCTGATGCTTCATCCTAGGATTTACATATTTCACTCATGAAGTCTTCGACATTCATTCCCTAAATAAAATTTAGGCCTCCACAGAGATAAATCCTCAAATCAGCGTCTAAGGCGGTCAAGACAGTTGATTCGTTGCGAAAGTGAGACTTAACAGCAATGCGGTGAATTATTTGTACTGTTGTGCTAAAGCATGCGTTAAATTTACAGTAAAACAATCTAGATATGTTGCCTCTGTTTGAAGCTTGTTTCCATTTGCAATTTCCTGTCCATGGCATCTCACAGGCACTATGTGCCTATCCATGCAGTCCTTGGTGGAAATTGAAGGTAAGAGTACCTGCTGTTTACTAAGTACAATATTCTGAACTAAGCCATAACATTCTTCATTATAGAAGCAGTGACACAGAGGCTTATGAAAAGGTGGGCTCTTGCACATGACTACCAGCGACTGCAGGCCGTCGATGTCCGGCCATTATGCTCACTTCGCTAGATTTCAAGTAACCTATTTCTGCTCTTATAGCAGCTAATTAAACTCTATCATTCATACTCAGATTCAAGCAAAATATAAAGCAATGTAGTATCTGCTCGACATACCTACGTCGTCACATATTAAGTGGAGAACTTCCATTCACTTAAGTCGTTCAGGGATTCCATCAAGGAGCTCCAGTAGAGAAGAGGGAGCCAGGAGCCTCGTCTGTGAACTTCAAGAGTCGCTTAAGGCTGCAGCCAGTCACGTATGCACCAATCGTATATCAGTAAAGAGTCACTTATGGCTGCAGCCAGTCACCGTATGCACCAATCGCATATCAGTACATCGGCTTGTCTGCTGTTTCCCAGTATAACTCGCTGCTCCCTAGTCACTTCCACCAATGATATTTATGAATGCGTCTCGCAGCCACAAAAGATCTGGTTGACTCGCTGGCGAATCTGTGAATGGCCCGCAGGGTTTCCTCCTCCTGTATTGTAGCTCTTTGGATTCTATGACAGGTCTTACGGCCATATAACATCAAGAAATGTTCGCTAGTGGTATTCACATTTAATAGGTTTACCACACACGAAGGCAAATTACAGTAAATTTCTCCAATTCACGACCAATGCGTTCCAAATAAGATGCGTTCCCAACGGCCCCAGCTGAATTCATCAACCGTGTCAGTCTCCCATTACGGCAACGAAGAAATATGTACACAGCAAGTTACAAACAAGTAAAAAAATAATAATTGGCAGAACTGAGGAAGTTACGTAGCTCGGTAAAAGTCTGCTAGGGTGAGAGTTCACACGCCAGTCACATCAACTCGTTTGCTCATCCACTTGTTCGAATGTGTAACTGCAGTGTGACATGGAAATAGCATAAAAGTGCACTATTTTGCTGAGTTTTATTTCACTCCAAATTTGAGGAGATATCCGTAACTTGCCCACTGACACTTGTAGAGGAAGCTAATTTGTCGGTTAACGTTTTAATATTTTTATGTCACACCCAGAGTTGTACTGACTACGACGCCACAAACATTCGGACGAGTGGATGAGTGAATGCGCTGAGGTGAACGACGTGTGAGCTCGGCTTAACTCGTCACATCAGGCTGCATGTAACAGCAACAGACGAATAAGATTAACAGCGCTCTGTGTACTACGTTGTTCTATTTCTTTTGGGTTATTTCATATAAGTTAGAGTAAATTGACACCAAATTTTTTCTATATATGTATTTGATAGGGAACTTCAAGAAACATTTATTTCAGTTTGGATTTGCAACTTCTTGCGTATTGTCAATGAGAATCGTATTGCATGCCTCCGCTAAGCAATCCTTATATAATAAAACTCTTCGTGTACTTATTTATTTCGCGTTCCCTTTGCAGGAAATACATAGGCGAATAATAAGTCGGGTTGCAGATTTTGTAAATCGATGATCAGGTTGCAGAAGATGGCGACGGCTGACCCTCATCCATTTATCTGAAGACACTCCTTTCTTGAAACACTTCTTGAAATCGAAACACTATGTATATAACTTCTAGAGTCCGATAATGAAACTTTTTTCTTCTGGGTCACGACGTATAAATTCGGCAGATGGTCAACGAAGCGCTCTGGAGAGGTGATATTTTCACGGGCAGTAGACTACTATTTTTTTCTAGCTTACTATCTTTCACTTCTTCTTCTACAGCAGTATTATCCCGGTTCAAAGGGGGGTCGCTGAAGCAGATTTTGCAATTCCATCGTATTTCTGTCCATCACCATATGCTCCCTTAGCTCTATTGCACTCACATCATCCCTCACACTGTCGCTCTCTGAAGGAGAGAATTTTGTTTCATCGCCCAAAATGTCAAAGTTTTCTGTGCAGCAGATATTTAAGCTCACAAGACCGTATCTTGGCTACGGAGCCGTGATATGCGTACAAGCTGGCTGGAGTCACAGTCAAGTTTATTGCAGTGTTTTACTCTAGATTACTTTCTGCCTCTCACTATTGAAGACACACGCCTAATCAAGAAGGAAGATTGGGAACGTATAAGTAGTACGAAACAACTACAGTCTCAAGATCGTAGACGCGCCACGAATGCATGGAGAGAGATGAATCGCCTATGTGATGCAGTCAAGAAAGACTTGAAGCAGAAAGTAACAGAAGTGAATGAGAGCTGCTGATATGCGTGAGCGGGAAAATGAGGAAACGACAAGTCTAAGAAAAAAATCCCTGAGGTTGAAAGCACGACAAAGGATCAATGAAGCAAGTCAGAGAAGAGAAGATTCAGAAACGGCCTATATTAATAAAAATATATATCAATTAATCGATTATTGCGCAAATTTTTTCACGCGCGGGTCCACTAGTGCGATAATAACCAAGAATTCAATTTGATCATGAAACAATGAAAATATTTTCTAACATTACCGAAATTTCGTTAGTTTTGTCTCCTGACATGAATAACAGTTCCTTTAATTATCTTGACGATACGTCGATAACGTGTTTAGTTACGTTCCGACAAACGCTGAGACAAGCGGATAGTTAAACACACGATCGGACTAACGGATCATCACTAAAAATTTAACCACCTGTGCTTTTCGTCATTTATAACAAATCATGCATTCTGTGACTGACAAACGTAAAAAAAGCAAATACTGAATCAAATAGATAAATAGACTGACAGATCATGACATGCTCTTCGCAACATTCCTAACAATTCCTGATAAATTATGAAGAGCTGTACATAACTGTATGAGTTATGTTGCCAAAAATAAATAAAGTAAAAAATCAATAAAAAAAATCAACGGCACCACGGCTCTTCACCTAACAATCTCTGAAAATTTCGTAAGATCCGTCCACAGGCAAACAAACTCCTACAAAAACGTAACCTCCTTATCGGAGATAAAAGTATTTAATTTTGTAATATCGTTCACTCTGGTAAACAGATATCATAACTTGAGCGCAGCAGCTCCTTAATAAAACAAGTCTACAGCAGATCTCTCTCTCTCTCTCTTTAAAGAAAGTCTGTGGTCTCAAAGAAAATGCAGTCATGCATTTCTTGAAGATCTGTTCGTAACGTTTTGAGTTATGTTCTGACAAATGTAAATTTTAACATAGACACAAATAGATAGACAAACAGATTACTAAAAACTTTGATAAGTTTCTCTTCGTAAAATTTCTGAAATTGCATGACAATCCGTTCATAAGTATTTAACTAGCGTTCAGAGAAAAATAAGCTGACAAACAAACTGTTGGACCAATCTTCAACAAAAAATATCATCTGTTCATTCTATCATTTCCTGTAAATTTCATGAAGATCCATAAAAATTTTGAGTTATCTTGGTGACAGACAGACAAGCTCTGAGAAAATTGTAACGTCGATGGCGAAGGTAATGATTAGAACCCGGACATTAAGCAACAACGGTTTAAGCGCATTAAGCAGTAAAAATAAGCAAGTATAGCATCCAAAATAAGCGCTTATGTTAACGAATTTAAGCAGTGTACTTTAGGCGGGAAAAAATACAAAGCAAAACAAGCACCGAAATTTTCCTATTATAAGCGCTTGAGGATTTCCGACATTTTTGGAGCTATGTCAATACGGAAAACAACTCTAAGCGGGCATTATTCAGGGCATAGACCTTCGGCGTTACGCTCTAGAAAGAGTAATTTCCATCATGGAATTTTTTTTTTTCACTGTAAGCCGCTGATAGTTTCGGTATAGGAATAAAAAATTAACATTATTTTCAAGATAAGGAACAGTTGCAAAAGTTAGTTAGAAAGTGTAAGAGAATTTCAGTCCTTCAAAAACTCGTCTACATAAGGTAGCTCGAAAAAAGTTTGTAAGCTTGTTGGGAAAATGGGGCTCTTCATGTGAAAAGCTACAGAAGCCTCACCATCTCACTTCTTTTTCTTTCTGCAGAGTTGTGTCACAGCGCAACGTAAAGTGCATGGAGTGTCTATAGGCGTCTTTTTGTGACCACCTTGCAGATCATTCCGCATGATCCGGGCGTTTTTGTGACCACTTTTTGACGTGATTCTGATAGCAATCAAAGTGATCATTGGTGAAAATTGATCGAACTATGATTTCACGAGCGGGCTGATCGTGCATGATCAAATAGTAATTACAGCCTTTAGACGAGCAAAATTGCAAAAATTGATATGCAAAGTGCGCGATGCTTTCTTCTATTTACGGATAAATTGGTCAATATCATTGTGATTGTTTGTATTACTGACTTGCAGAATTATAGTTTCGTTAAGCCATATGCAGACGAGCGATATCTGCGCTGACCTTAGACAGACAAAATTGTTGAACTGTCAATGGACACGTAGCGGCGGAAACGTTTTTGCAGCGGCACTATCCTAGAGTAAAGTTTTTGAAAGTTGCATGGAGAAGAAATTGAACATTTATCAAAATTGTTATTGGTTCATTATAGGTCAACGTGCATAGTACTCAGCAACTAAATCTTTTGTACTATCTACCGTCACTTTAACCATCAGAATCACTGTATTGCCGTTTAATACAAGAAAACTAGCTGAGCTGTAAATGTTGTACTTTAATTCGACAAGGAATCGGATTGATGCGAGTTGAGTTCAATTTTATCGGTTTATCAGACTCTAAATCTTTTGAAAATAGCCTGTTTCTATCAAAATAAGGCTGTAAATTTATAGGATACCAATGTAGCTTCAAACCAACGCAAAATATAAGCGAAAATGTCAACAAACGAGATCATATCTGAACGCGCTGTGTCATTCATTGGTATGAAGGTCGCTCCTGCGTGCGGACAGCAACCGGCAAACTTGACCCACAGCTTGTGTTCATTTTCGTGACTGACCGCGTTATTAACAATGATTGAAGTGTGAACTGGCCCTTAGATTCTTAACAAAATTTTCAGACGTGAGATTTGTGCGGCTATCATCGTTGTAACCTGGAGACATGTGCTTCATATAATGCATATTGATATTGCAGTTACAATCGTCATAATTTACGTAAAGTTTTAAGAAAAACGGAGGTGTTATATGCCATAGTAGTCAAAAGAAAATAGGAAAAACTGGAATGTAAGTTGCTTTGAGTTGCTCCAAAGCTACAAAAAAGATTCGCCTAGACGCATCCTGCTGAACTCGCTCTTCAGGCAACTTTTTCGCAGAGCCTGTAGTGGAGCAGGTGTTGGCGAAATGCTACTATCGACAATTTTTGCTTCTCGTCTGCATTGGGCATTATAACGTGGGCACAATATCGCAAAAATTGCTCAGTGACGCAACTTTTCCCTTTGACCGTCACGTTGCCGTGGTGCTTGAATGTCAGGCAAAAACTATGCGTCATTGCAACTTTAAACTAACACAGAAGTAGGAGGTATTCTAAAAGCTTCACTATTGCAGCTTGTTATAACGTGTAAACTGCAAAAACGACTCAGTATTACCTTATATATTCTTTTCAGTCCGAGCCGAAGCCAAGGGCGCTGCAGCGCAATCGAATACTAAGTTGCGTAGCAAAGCAACTTTGGCCTACGTGTGCCCACGCTCTTAGTTTTATGCCGGTGCATGTTCAAAATACATTAAATACTGCTAGTTCAAGTATGCACTGTCTTCAAAATAAATAACAATTTCCGAAAATCCATTCCTCGCCGTCTTTTGTGCAAATACGATTGAAATCCAAATTTTGAATATAGACATGGCGTCTCTGGTTTGTTTACAAAATCATTGGTCATTCTTGTGTTTTTCTGTGATTACGATGATCACCGTGATTCTTATTACGAAAAAGGCCACAAAAAGACGCCTTATGTACGCGATATTCTCGTATGTTGTTAGCCTGTTGCGCACAATAAATAGGTAGGTAGAAGATAACTCCCAATATTGGAAAAGTTCTTCGAACAATTTAAACATAGGTTAACAGCTGAAACATCTTGAGCGCTAGCAAACATTTTTAAGCACTAACAAAAATTTTTAAGCGTTAGTAAAACTTTTGATAGCGCTTACAAGCATTTTAAGCGCTACAAAATCTTTCCATTTTGGAAGCAGCTTAAGCAAAATAAACTTTAAGCATTTATTTTAAACAATGTCCGGGCCCTAGCAATAGTAAATCTGTTCACCCTATTGAAAGTTAACAAATTTAGTCTCACTGTCCGGTCCGGCAATTTCTGACGAAAACAGATGCAACGTGCCAAATGTTGCGGGGTCCAATAATCAACGAATCACTGCTACAAGGAATTTCAGTTAGTGATTCTTCATTAGAGGTTGTTCTGCAAAAGTTATTGATATTGATGAATGAATTTTCAACTGGGTAAGAATTAAAAAGACTTACTCCAAATGCAAGCAAATCTAAGTTGATGCTATTTAGTGAAAGAAAGGTCGATAATCTTCTAGTGGAATCTTTTAATGGTGTAAGATTAGAATGGGTGAAATCTTTTAAGCACTTGGGAGTAATTATAGATGACAGTTAGAAATTCTCGTTACATATATCTATGTTATGTAATAGCATAAGCAGGGTAAAGGGGGCAATATATACTGCCTCAAAACATTTATTAAGGGAAGCATTAATGTTACTCCATTATTCGTTATTCTATTCCCATCTTATATATGACATAGCAATTTGGGGATGTGCAACGGAAAGCCAAACGAAACAAATATGCACAATCATGAATAAAACGTTAAGGATAATATTAAATGTAAAAAGGGATTCTAACAACATTCCTACTGTGTCCACTAATGATAAGTAGTTGAAACTGAAATGTTTAAAATTGAAAGACATTTGTCGATATTTCTTTTTTTTTTAATTTTTGCGAATGGCCATTTCTGGTGAGATCACATATTTTGAAAGCCATTTAATCATTTGGTTGGGACAGATTAGTATAGTATTAGAGGTAATAGATTTAATTTGCCACCGACGCGATTGGAAGTTGAAAAGAATTTACTGTGTTTCAGAGTGTCAAAATTTCTGATCAGCTACTTGATGAACTTATGCAGCCAATGAATCACCAGACTTTCAAACAGGAATCTAGGAATTATTGTATACGTAACTATAGTGACATTTAAATGATCTGTGCCTAAGAAGTGTGCAACACTTTTTATATTTTTTTTTTTCAGTTCTAGGTTTTAGTTTTGTAGCCATTCTTTTACTGTATAATGCTTGAATTGGAAACAATAAAGGTGTAAAGGTGTATTACCACCTCCGTCATGTTTTTATCTGTCCATTTGTCTTTCTGCCGCCAAGATAACTCGGAAAGTTAGTGACAGATCTCCATGAAGTTCACAAGGGCTGCTAGGTTTGCTAGGATCGATGTCGAGGAGCAGAAGATTAATTTTTGAAGATCCGTTCAAAGGTTTGTTTGTCGGTCTACCTGTTTTTTGTAGTATAATTCAAAAGGTTATCGATAAATATTCATGAAACTTGCAGGAAGTGTTAAAAGGCCCGGATGAGCAATCCTAGTAATGATCTGTTTGTCCGTATGTGTGTGTGTTTGACTATAAGTTTGTCATGAAGTTTGTTGAAACAGGACTGAAAAAAGTTATGGGCTGATCCTTCAACAAATGACAAGAACTCAAGAACGTCAAGAGGGACCTATGACCAAACTTCTGATGATGATGGAAAAAAATCGTAGTTTCAGAATCAATTTGAGTTTTTCGATAATACTGCTTTGCTTGACTGAGGTATGTGTTCTCAGAATACTTCTCTTGTTACCAGTGCTAAGAAAGCTCTGTATATCTCATTGTTTGTTTGTCTGTCCCATAGATAACACAAAAAGTTATGGGCGAATCTTTATGAAATTTTAAGGAAATGCTAGGTATGTTAGGAGGTACAGATGATTAACTTTTGGTGAAGATCTGTCCAGGCATTCGTTTGTTTGCCTACCTGATTTTCCTTGGTAACTTAACTGAAACGGTTATGAGCGGCTCTTCATGAAATTTACTGGAATTGTTGGGACTGTTACGAAAAGCAACTGACAAAATGTTTGTGACGATCAGTCAGGGTGTTTTTTTCTATGTTTATTTGTATGTTTGTCAGCACATAATTCAAAGTGTTATGTATAGATCTTCATCAAATTTGCAATAACTGTTTGCAGTGCCGAAATGATAAAATTTTTTGAGGCTCGTATATACTAACTGAACGGATTAGGGATGGATCTACAAGAAAATTACGGGAGTTGTTATTGATATCAAGAGGTAGAAATGACTACATTTTGATGATGATGATGAAAATGAAATCCTGATGCTCTGCTTTCAGTAATGAAACGGTGAGCACTTCTTTAATAATTCTCACCATTTTAGTGAGGTTCAATGACTTTTGTAGTTTTTCTGTAATTACCGTACTGTACAACATTTCCTCTTTATCTAATGAATTGCAATATTTAGCTTTAGAAGAAAATTACAAGTAACCGCCGGGAACACTAGTGAAGTAACCCTTTCCGCTGCCAATGCACAAAAGCAAGATATATTAATCTTACTTGTTAGTCAAATGTACTGCACCGCGCAGGAATTGCAGACCTACTCAATTTGTTTCAGTGATGCATCGATCAATGCGTCATCAGTTTTCTATTCGAAAGTAAGCTTAAAAAACTTGGCTTCA
>LQNS02277718.1:20829625-20841065 GCA_001587735.2 Parhyale hawaiensis
AAGACAGCCTAGCAACATCGAATGTGCAGTTCGTGGCAAGGTTGCACGCAAAATGATTATTTTGTAATAAATCGCTTTTTTCAAGACCACTTGTGAAACTTTCATGATTATGAGCAGGTTGATTAGTGAACAATTCTGCTTCATAATAAGCAGCAGCCATTTGGATGATTTCACACTCAAGTTGCGGTGCCACTCTAAACGCAAGATGCGTTGCCCAGGTGCATTGAGTGAAAATAAAGTCCAAAAACGGCCCGAGAGTTTGGTCGTAATTTTTTTTCATAAAACTGAAAATAACGACACGAACTTGTCCCGGTCGTCGCACTGAGCGAAAACCCGGCAATAATTCTTCTCTTTCGAATGGACGTTCTTGCAAAGACACGTAGAAAGGTATTTGGAAGCGCCAATATTCCTTAAGTGCCCGCATCAACACGGTGAAGCTTCTAGAGAAGGTTTGGGAAATGTGGGAATGCGCAGATTTGATCACTTTAGGGCTAAAGGATATTTACGAGGAAATGAGGGTGGAGTGGGGTGAGGAAAACACGAAGGTACCTTATCAGCACGGTATTACGCTCGGATCATGGGTGTTGAGGGACAGTCGATGGGCCCGATGGATAGAGAAAATAGTGGTATTGCAGGGGGGACAATACTCTCCCCCTCGCTGGCAAGTGTGTTAGCAGCGGGATGGAAGCAATATTTACCTCCGCCAAGGAGGTTTTGTATTTGTGGGGGTTTTCCCTTCGTTTGTCTGTCGCCAAGGTAACTGAAAAAGTTGCGGGCGGACCTGTGTGAAACTGACAGAGGTTGTTATGTGTGTTAAGAGGAATAACCGTTCATCCGTTTCTTTGTTTGTTTGTGTGTCTACCTTTTTCTTACTCGGAACATACTGTAAATCAGAAAGGTATTAAGAGATTTCTATCATATTTTCAGGATATTTTTGAAATGTTACGAGGAGAAAATTCCTACTTCTTGTAATGATGTTTTATTCTGTTTGTCTGTTTCACAGTAATTTTTTGTTTTTATTTATTATTTTTTGCTTTGTTGTCAGCAACATAACTCAAAAAGTCACAAAAATCCGATCATAACTTTTTGGGTTATGTTGCTGACAATACAGCCAGATCAAATTTTAGTGATAACATATCTATCCGTATCTGCGTTTCCCTTTCTGTATGTCTTATTGTTTGCCAGATCGTAACTCAGGAAGTTATTAACGGATTTTTAGTAATTTGCTGGAAATATTGGGAAGGTTAGGAGAAACAAATGACCCAGTTATTATGATGATTAAGACGAAATCTTGAATTCAGGACCAATTTGCTCTTGTAATTAACATTTTAGTGCTGGGCGCAGGCATGCACGCTCAGGGAGATTCTTTAGCTATTATCTATCCACCAAAGGGCCCGCGCTGTTAAAAATGACAGCGAAAAATTTGTGATGACTCTTCTTCATTGATTATACCTTTGTTATTAATATGTGCGCTACCACGGCCAACTCAAATTGCCGTAATAACATATGAGTGTTTTCTACTGAGCGGTACACTTCAATTCTTCTACAGCACACTCCTTTCTGCCCTTAGATAACATACAAGAAACTTCACATTTTTAGTAAGCGCGGAAAAATTCTGAATTTAATTTCCGCTGCGTATCCAGTGTACACAGTGATAAGATTTCAGCAAAACGAAATTTTTTAGCGCCCAAGAGGAAAACTTTTCGTCAAAATTAGACAGCAAGTTGGAATAGATAATTAATTCGTCTATTACACCGGGGAAAATGGCCTCTTTTGCGCTTGGTTGATTATGTACTGAATGTGTATATCATAAACAAAAAGAAAGTACAGTACCGTTCAAAACTACGGGACAAATTTTCGAAACGGCATAACTTTTTTTAACCATGCCAGGTATTTCTTAGTTAGCACACTATTAGCCAGTAGCATGTTGATTATTGTGTTAAAATTTGAGACATGTATCAAGGATAATAAAAAAGTTGTGAACGAAAAGCTTTTCTCTTAACATTTATAACGTCCACAACTAAAGGCCAAACTAGAGAAAAATGCATAAGATTCAATATTTTGCTAGAAATATTTAACAAAATGGTGGTGAACAATCAATATTTGGTAAATAGTCCCCTGCTTTCGATTACAGCTGCACATCGTCTACTACATGACCGAATGAGACTCTGACAATCATCAACAGTAATTTTCGCCCATTCCTCTTGAAGTTTCATCCAAAGATCTTCCGTATTGATAGGGTTTCTTGCGATAACCGTCACGCTTAGTGTTTTCCAAAGATTCTCGATTGGATTTAGGTCAGGACTTTGTGGTGGCAATCCATAATTTCGACATCTTGCTGCTCAAGGTAACTCATGATTGTCTTTGCCTTGAGGCAGGGGCATTGTCTTGCATGACGATAGGGCTGCGGACACCTGGGTATACAATATTAGGCACGACAATACCTTCCAACAGATTTTTATACACCTGAGCATTCACATGCGTTTGCAAACGAACGAGAGGCGATGTCCCTTGACTAGAGAACATACCGAAAACCATCGCACTCCCGCCCGCCACCAAATTTCACAGTCTTCTTAGTACACTTTATGCTTAATTTCTCACCTTCACGTCTTCTAACGAAGTTCTTACCTTCATTACCGAACAAATTGAACATGCTTTCATCACTGAGAGACACTCTAGCCCAATTTTCATGGGACCCGTTAACATGCTTGTTTGCAAATTCTGTTCTCTTTTTCTTGTTCTTATCACTCACAAACGGTTTCTTCTGTGGGTGTCTTGCAAATCACCCTATTTATTGAAGGCGCCGAGAAACGGTTAGACGTGAGACGTTCATACATGTTGTGTCATTCATTTCCCTACTATCGCAGCTGTGGACTAAAAACGATCCTTCAATGACGTACGCTGGATGACTGCCCTCTCTAACTGACGTTTAACGGGGCCTGCCGGCTTTTTTAGAGGCAGCAATGCAGCCAGTTTTATCGTACGAATTCACTATTCTATCCACAACACTTTTCGAACGATTTACCATCTCAGAAATTTCTCTAATAGTGAAATTATTTTTGTGCAACTTGATGAAATCTTATCGCAGGATATAATCAACTTTCTGTCGTGGTGTCATCATGTAACGAACAACAATGTTTACAAATGGCAGTGTCAAACTTTGCTTTCGATGTAAATAAAGAAATACGGACTGCATAAGAAGTTACTGAATTTTAATTTTTTTGTCCCTTCGTTTTAGACGTCATAAACATGAAGAAACAAGCTTTTCTTTCATAACTTTTTTATTACCCTTCATATGTACAGGTCTCAAATTTTAACACAATAGGCAACATCGTACTGGCTAATAGTGTGCAAAAGAAGAAGTACCTGGCATGGTTAAAAAAAAGTTATGCCGTTTTGAATTTTTGTCCCTTAGTTTTGGACGGTACTGTATCATTTCGCTGTAAAGAAAAAGTAACTAAAATCAGATTCCACGAGAACGGCAAGAGAAGCTGAAGGAGCAAGAAGTGCATTCAACATTAATAACGTTAAGTATTCCCAATTCGGCCATCTTCTGAAACCTGGTGTAACTATTGCCTTCTCAATTCCATCAGAAGGGAGCAGGATCGCCAAAATCTCAAACTTAACCAATTTCTCGCGTATCTATTTCGTTAAGAGGGGGATATGAAACATTGAAATGTAGCTATAAATAAGTCAACAAACACACGACGGTGTTTCCTGTTTTATCAATACGTTTGTTCCTACCCAACTTGGCTACCAAGGCTACCTACCTTGGTAACTGCGGGGTGTGTCACGCTTTCGGAAGCTGACGAATCTATGTATGATACGAGGATCAGCAGTCGGAAGCAGCTGCGCAAGACCTTTGTAATAAATTGCCATGCAACTGGGCTCTGCTAAACCGCGAATGTCTTACGCATGCAGCTAGTTACTATTAAAACTTTACACTCCGCCCACCATAGACAGGTAGCGCCACCCAAATGAAGCATCGCGGAACACCGGGAAGCCCGAAATGCTATGATGGAAAATCCATCAGAGGACGATTAACAGCTGACTTCGATACCTGCAGGCCAACACGACCAAAAGCTGATTCCGGTAATGAATTCCAAACCGAAACGGACCAGGGCAGGAACCACCGACTGACTTACCGAGTTTGACCCCTAACAGCCTTTAGTGTTTAGGAGCACGTACGTAAAAGCCGCAGCACATGTATGTCTCCCAAATGCCTTGAGGACTGGGAGAGGAAAATACAGCCAATGTCTTTCATTAGCGTACACCTTATAAAACATACATAGTCCCGCCACCCCTCTCCTATGGGACAGATTCGCCAGATCACTCTCACTGCACAGCCTGCTGGCTGAACACTAACAAGACTGTCCAGCAGACGCAAGTGACTATCAGCTGCCGAAGTCCAGATCGGTGAGCAATATAACACAGGCAGTAGTAGGGCGAAAAATTATTTACAGACTGCATATTTGTCGCTAAATACAGAATTTACTTTAGGCGGAAGTCTAATCTTACTCGAAGGCTTTTGATACGAGACGCCTAGTATGGGCCTCAAATGTAAGCTTCTCATAAAAGACAACAAGAAAAATATACAAGTAGCTAGATCCCAATAGTGAAGTATCGTCTATCTTCGGAGGTGAATGCTGAGGTAAAATGTCCAAGACTGTTTGACAATCATAGTGTTAGTTCTGCCGGCATTTAGCTCCATACTCCAGGCGGAACACCATCCACGCATGCGCGACAGGTTTGTATTTAGAGACTACACCCAGGCTGGCGATTGGTATCATGGCTATCAAAATGGAATCGTCCACGTAGTTGATCATCGTGTTCTGCAGTGAAGAGAGCACGTTACTATCGTACAAATCAAACAGGAACGGGCCGAGTACGCAACTCTGTGGGCGCCTGGAACCACTGCGACTATATAGGACAGTCGAAAAAATCATCAACAGACACAGTTTGTGTTCCATTAGAAACAATCACAAATATAGAGCAGTATGGTTGACGCTGTCGAATGCAGCGCTGAAGTCCAATTGAACAAGGCGCGCTTCACTACGACGATCCAGCGCTGACTGTAGGTGGTGTGCCACAGACAACAATGCGTCGAAACAAGAACAACCGCAAACTGTCATGTAGGCAGCAGACCAGCAACTTCAGGAAAACAACCCAACTTAGAAGCCACTGTGCTGGCGCAGCGCAGGCACCACTCCCTTGCACTCCTTTGTGCGATCTGTCTATAAAAGGCCCCGACGACTATGCCGGCCAGCTCAGAGACCCGCTGGAGTTATACGTGGGACGTACCCTATCCCCACGCCCAGCGGTGTATAATCTGTGTCTCAACCGAACACACAGTACATTATCTGCCACTACACCTGAGTCTCCATACCCTTTGCTTTGAGAAGCCATCATCTGGTGACGATCGAACGAACCCGACCGAATACATCCGCAAGGAAGTTACTATCGTATACATACACAGGCATAAGGAAAGACCGGCTATCACACCACCAGCTTCTTAATTTTACTTTTGACAAAATGGGTTCTAGCCAAATGACTACATTATTTTGGTGAAATTGGACCTATGGGAATGTGTGTAAAGTTCCCAGTACGCTGGCAAAGGGGATAATTTCCCAACCGTATCAGACGCCGGAAGATCACTGCAAGCTTAGGAGCAAGAACGCCAGTAAGTTTTTTTACAAAATAGTGGAAACATGCAGACCGGGTGCACCCCACCATATGGAGCCAACCAAATTTTTGGCAAAAATAACCAAACTTTTTGATTGAGAGGATTAGTAGTATTTACGAATTTTTAGTAAAAATTATGATAAAAGGTTTCGTAACTTTAACCAAGCTCTTAAATTTGTTTGTATTTACCAAAATCTAGTTACAGTTACCATTCTATTCATTACATGTACCAAGTTTTGTCATAATAACCATATATATAAATGTATTATTAACAAAAAAAGTAGTAACTGCAACAAAGCATCATTCTCCATATGTTGAGTGTTACCAAAAAATTTAGTGATTCCAAACAAAATGCTGTAACTAAGACAATTTAGTCAATATTACCACCCTGTTCTCTGTGTGTACTGTTGCCATCGTTAGTCCTGTGCAATGCATTGCGCGTCTGAGACAGATTTTGGGGGAAGGCCGTTCTGATAACTATCACTGTCACGTCGTCGGATGACATTAAAAAGGGACCATCATTCAGCTTATCGAAATATTATTTCTCTCGGATCTAGTCATGACATTCGTACAGAATAAAACTTAAGTTTGCTACGTTTCAAGCTTAGGCCATAAATGAATAACGAATTTTCTTCCGTCTCATATTTCTAATGTAGGCGGTTATTTCTATCGCAACAACTATAACTGATTTTGCCATAAGTGGTAGTGTGAACTAACAGACGCATTATGCAATTGTTTCTGCGTATTTAACTAATGCACAGACAACGTCATCTGTTTACTCGTGTCTGGATAGAAGTGTAGCCATACTCCCATGAAATTTCACAAGCATTTTTGAAGAAAACTGTATGAGTGTTTATACAGTATGTAGACATTGGGACAAATGAAATTTTTAGAGTATAGTCAGTCATGTTCAGGCAATCAAGGTAGTTTATCTAGGGTTTGTTTCCTGTGCACTTGTATTTTTACCTCTGTCAAGGACTTTATGTGTTTGCCGGCGTTTCTCTGTCACCATTAGACTGACGATGTGGGAACGGAGGAAACTCCATAAGGTTAACAAACCCTTGCGCAGCCAGCCAAGCAAGCAAAAAAAAGAAAGAGAAGAACAGAGATCACAAAATAGCTCTGTTTACAGATGTATAAAGCTGCCAATACCCGCACGAGCAAAAGCAGAGCGATCAAGATACTTCCAAACATCTACAAGTGATGAAAAAAAAACGAACGAGAATACTGGCATGTACGGTATATCGTACCGGTTCCAATGCTAACTCATGAAGAGTATCAGTACGCCGAGTATACCTCACTCCAACAAATGGGCCCGAAGAAAAACTGACTGTGGATGACTAGGGCAATTATATATTTTATAGATAAAGCAGTTCCTCACGAAGTCTGCGACGATGCGCTAGATCACAAGGCACAACACCATCCAACATGAACGCACATCGATGAACCACTATGTCAAGCAAAATCAGATGACAATCCTCAGCCGAACCAGAGACTAAGGAACAGTATTCCAGAAGAGGGAGGACATAGCAATTGAAGGAGCGACGTGTCAACTCTACCGAATCAAACACCTTCCAAGCACGTCGCACGAGACCAATTTTCTGCGATGCTCGTGAGGTAACCGAATGGATGTGGGGCTCAAACGTCAGCTTTGGATCACAATTGACACCCAAGATTACCAAGTCATCAACCAAAGGAAGTGACACCCCATCCAGTATTAGTGCGGGGAAAACAGGTCTCACTGTACGTGACCTAGACACGGTTATGGTTTCAGTCTTGCCGGCATGTAGCCTCATCAGCTACCAAGAACACCAGGAATCAATCACTTCCAAATGACTCTGAATGGATTCTGAAACCTCCAACCTATTACTAGAATTATCGCACACAGCCAGCAAAGTAACATCATCAGCGTAACCAACAAGTAAATTATGAACCAGATCAAACAGGTCCGCTGTTTATACGATGAACAACAAAGGGCCCTGACCACTACATTGTGGGAAACCGGAAACTACATCCAAAAACTCACTCCTCTTCCCATCGACAACTACACATTGGCGTCTACTAGATAAAAATTGACTAATAACCGCGAAAACTGAACCACCAATACCAATCAATCATAGCATGTGGAGCAACCCAAGGTTATTCACGCGATCAAAGCAGCACTGAAGTATAGCTGGACCAACCTTGCCTTATGACCTCTATCAAAGACAACTGCAACACATGAGAAATGTGAAGCAGAGCATCACAAGTTCCCAAGCCCTTACGAAAACCATGCTGTGTTGGGGGATGGACACCCTGCTTCTCATTAAAGCGACTCAACAGCGACGCAACCAACCTATCGTACACTTTCACCAAAACCAGGTGTGATCGAAATGGGTCTATAGTCCGAGGTTCGAGATGAGACAGAGCCCTCGGAACAGGCTTCACATAAGCGACACGCCAGCATTCCAGAAAAGACCCCAGCCGTATTATCCGACGGAACACAGAAGCAAGCAGGGCTGTGAGCACACAAGTCACCCTCGGAAGAAAGAGAGGAAACATAGTCGAAATTTCCGGGGCTTGTTGGGTATGTTAGGAGGAACATACTATTAAATTTGGGTAAATGTCCGTAAAACTGTTTCCTTGTTTCTCTGTCTGATTTTCTCGGCAATAAAGCACAAAAACATAATAAGAATCATCATAAAATTTACAGGATATGAATACTGTTCACCTCTTTGGATGCCAAGCAAACGGAAAGACTTAGAGCGCCTCAAGGCGATCCAGAGATCGTTCACTGCCAAAATCCGAGGCATGAAAGATTTAACTATCACTAAAGACTGGCTCAACTTCAAATGTACTGAATTCAAAGGAGATTCGAGCGCTTTACGATCATATATGTCTGGAAAATTCTAGAAGGAATTACTGTCAATGTCAATGGGCCTTAGGTCCGGTCTGTGAGTTTGGCATAACCAGCGTGAACACTCCACGCGTAAGGCTAGTTTTGACCACCACTACGCTATCCCACAAAGTATTCTAATAGTTTTGTAGTCCGATGGGCGAGATTCATCAACTAAATGCCTCGTCACATTCGAAATGTCACCGGTACAGAGACTGCGAAATTTAAAGACATACTGAACGCATGCTTACTGAAAGTGCCAGATAAACCTGTTGTAAGCGGCTAGGTGAACTGTGGGGATAACTCACTGTTAACCACCCCGCTGATCACGGACTGCAGCATCACCTTTGCACAAGATGGGCGGCGTGCGTAACGTCGCCTGACCTCGTCCGAAGTATTATCAAAGGCAAGGTATCAAAGGTAATTTAGGAATGCTACGAGAAGCATATGAGCAAATTTTTGCCACCATCTGTTTATCCGTTTGTCTGTTTTCCTCTATGTTTACGTCCACTAGGCGGTTACGTTTTTGTGCGTGTTATAGTATTTGTCTGTCACCAAGATAACTCACAGAGTTATGAATTGATCTTTATGTTATGGACAGATTTTTAGGAAGCTTTAATGAATTATTAAGTTTATTCCGAAAAGTAATTGCCAAAACTCTGTGTTGATCTGTATATTCGTTCGTTTAATTTTGTGTGCGTCTAATTTTATGCTTGTTAGCACAATAACTCCAAAAATTATAGATGTATCTTTACAAAATTTACAGGAATTGTTAGTTATACAAAAATAAGTAAATAATAAACTTTTAGTGATGATCGGTTGGTTCCTTTGTGTGTTTGACTTATGTTTGTTATAATGTTTGTGAGCAGTATAACTCAAAAAGATATGAATGTATCTTCAAGAAAATTGCAGATACCGCTAATGCTATCAAAAGGCAAAAATAATTAGGTTTTGTTGTTGATATAAAGAAAATCATGATTCCAGAACCCATTCGAATTTTTCGTGACCGTTGCCTTGCTTGGTGATGGCATACGCTCTCAGAGTCCTCTACTTGTTAGCATATTTGTCAGAACATCACTCTAAAAGTTATGGACAGCGAATCTAGAAAATTACTAAAATTATTGCTAAGGTCATGTATCAGAAATGACTAAAATTTGGTGACGATAAAAAGGAAATCCTATTTTCAGGTCTAATTTAAATTTTTCCTCAACACTAGCTTGCTTGACGGAAGTATTCAATTTCAAAATCATCTTGTTCTTTATGTTTGCCAGTAGCATAATCCAAAACGGATGAGCGGACGTTCATGGAATTTTTAGTAACTGTAAGGTATATTAAAAGGAACAAATAAGCACATTTTTGTGATGATCTGTTCACCTGTTTGTTTGCCCATTACTTTCTTGTTATATTTGTCAAAACATAACTGAAAAAGTTATGGACGGATCATCACGCAAGTAAGAAGAAATACTGATAGATGATTAAAAAGAAATCCTGGATCCAGAACTTAACTTTTGGTGAAGATTCTTTCAGCCATTTGTTTATTTGTTTGTCTGCCTCGTATCTGTGAGTACCATAACACAAAAATTATGGAGTGAATTTTTTAAAATTTATTTTCATTGTTAGATAGATCCCGAGGAGTAAATGACAAGGTTTTAGTGATGATTTGTTAGTTTGTTTCCTTGTTTGGCTCCGTTTTTTATTTTATGTTTTTTAGCAAATCACTCAAAAAGTTACGAAAACATAATTATAGAATTTGCTAAAATTGTTAGTTATGTTCAAACAAGTAAATGATAAAATTTTGCTGATGAGGGTTTTTTGTGTGTGTGTGTGATTAATGTTTGTCAGTAATATAACTCGAAAAGTTATGTACGGATCTTCACGAAAATTACAGAAGTTCTCATTGCGGTCAAAAGGCACAAATGACCAGAATTTGGTGCTGATAGAAGGGAAATCAAAGCATCAGGCTAATATGAATTTCTCGGTAACGCTTTCTTGCTTTGACGCCAAGGAGGTATGCGCTCTCAGTGTGCTCTAGTGTTTCATGCAACGTAAATGTAACTGGTTACTCATATCGAGGCGTTGATCCTTGCTTCATGCCCCAAAGTGTCCCCGTCTATGAAATTGACCGCGCACACACACCCTACCAATATTTTGGTACACACTGCTGAATTTGTTTTTACCGCTATCTGAAGCAAAGCTCTATTTTAGGATATATAGAAGTACAGGTTAGCAAACAAAAAATGTTGCTGGACATCTGTTGCGGATTATTATGAATAGTTATTAAAAGCATATCCTAAATACATGCTCAGGCTCATGTTGACCTACATAAATTTACAAACTTACTGTTAAATATAAACTTAATACTCCTCTGGAGCTAGTTGGCGTATATCTGCAGCACGAACCACTGCGTGTGGGTTTACCAAAGACGGATGCTGTGAAAGTTGGATTTATCTGACGGCACGGTGATATCTGTCACTGTGCCTGCCTAGCTTAGGCAGAATATATACTACTAGAAAATATACTAGTAGCAGAGAAATTAAACTTAAAGTAACCAAGCCCTAGACAAAATTGGGCATAATTTTTCTTTTGAGGGCGGACGGATGTGCCTGCCTAGCTTAGGCGGCACCATTGCCTTGCACCCTCTGTGCGATTGTCTATAAAAGGCCCTAGCGACTATGCCGGCCAGCTCAGCAGCCCGCTGGAGTTATACGTGGGACGTACCCTATCCCCACGCCCAGCGGTGTATTATCTGTGTCTCAATCTAACACACAGTAAACTGTCTGCTACTACACCTGAGTCTCCATACCCTGTTCCTTGAGAAGCCATCACCTGGTGACGATCGAACGAACCCCCGACCCATACATCTGCAAGGAAGTTACCATCGTA
>LQNS02277718.1:20874745-20895737 GCA_001587735.2 Parhyale hawaiensis
CGGTCTGCCTGCTCCGTTCCAGTTATTATACGCAAGTCTACTAGCTGTGTGAAGCTCACGCACCTTATCATTCCATCCAGGGATATTCTTTCTTTCTTTATGAGGTACAGTGCCAGGGCTCCCGGAGAGCCAGTGCGGCTTTAGAAGGAATCGCAGCACAACGGATATGGTATGTGTGGCCCGTCAGTTGCAGGAGAAGTGCATTGAGTAGCACCGCAGTCTGTGCATGGTGTTTGTTGATCTAACTAAGGCCTTCGACACGGTCAACCGTCTCTTACTGTGGGAGGTATTGCGGAGGTTTGGATGTCCACCCAAGCTGCTGGCCGTGATTCGTGACCTGCACAACGGAGCTTCGGCGAGAGTTGTGGGTCAAGGGACAAAGTCTGACCTCTTTGAGGTATGTACCGGGGTGAGACAGTGGTGTGTTATCGCGCCTGTCATATTCAACTTATTTATGGCGGCAGTCTTCGGTGCTGCTAAGCGTAACATTGATCCGCGTGACGATGTGCTGTTGAATTATAGGCTGGATGGTAGCCTCTTCAATCTTAGACGGCTTCGTGCAGCTTCGAAGGTAACGCAGGATAGTGTTGTCGAGCTCCAGTACGCTGACGTCTCGGCAATAGTAGGATGCACTGCTGGTGCCCTCCAGCGAAACATCAATGCTGTACAAAAAGCATACTCATAAGCTGGACTAGTAATAAGCACCAGTAAGACTCAGGTGCTTGTACTCCCCCCCCCCCCCAGAGGAAGAGCCTACTACTTTCTAGGTGGGAGCCGTGGCTTTGAAGAATTTGAACAGTTTCACGTACCTTGGTTCTGTATTGAACACTGCTGGAGATGCTGCGGATGATGTACAGCGCAGAATTGGTCTTGCATCGGCGGCTTTTGGAAGATTGGCTGGGAGAGTGTTCCTCAATAGAAATCTTCGTATCCGTACGAAAGTGGCAGTGTACAGTGTGCCTGTCTATACTTTTGTACTTTTCTGAGTGCCGGGTACTCTACAGAAGGTACCTGAAGACCTTGGAAAGATTCCACACGCAGTACCTGCAACGTATCCTGGGCCTGAAATGGTGGCATAAAGTGCCACACGTGGAAATGCGAAGGAGGGCGGGAATCGAGCCGCTTGAGACCATACTTATTGGCCGACAAATGAGGTGGGCTGGCCATGCGCGGAGAATGCCCGAGAACAGGCTCACTCGCTGCGTGTATTATGGGGAACTCGCAGAGGGCAGGAGAACTGCTGGTGGCCCGAGGAAGCGGCACAAAGATATGATAGCTTCACACTTGAGAAAGTGTGACATCAGTCCTGCAGCATTTGAGCAGCTTGCAGCGGATAGAGAGGCGTGGAGAACTGCAAGTACGGCGGGTGTGGAGGAGCATTACCGGAAATACGACAAGGCAGCGGAACTGCGGCGAGCCCGCCGTCACCAGCCACGTGCTGCGGGAGAGCAGCATGTGTGTGGCACTAGTTGCGGATGGGTCTGCCTCTCCCGAATCGGACTCGTCAGTCACCTACGTATTCACCAACGCTTTGGCAGAGAGTGACGTCGTCGTCGATACCGACGGACCGCTTTAAGCAGTAAGTAAGGTTAACCTCGGAAACCCGAGTTTTACCCTCGTTAACCCTTGTTAACCACGGTTTACTGAAGTTAATCCTCGTAAACTCCGGTCAACCCTCGTTATGTCTATACAACCCTCATTAAGCCTAGTTAACCCTCGGTAACCCTCATTAACCCTCGACAACGCTCACCACCCCTCGTTAACCTTCGATAATTCTATTTCAACTTCGATAACCCTGTAGAGTTACAATTAGTTAACCCTCGGTTACCCTAGTTTACCCTCATTAGCCCTAGCTTACCCTCGACAATCCTCGTTTACCTTAGTTAACCCTCAGTAAGCGTATTAAACACTAGTTAACCATAGTTACTTCTAATGTTTTAATTTGAACTTGACTTATTTTAATTTGAAATTGATTTATTTTATTTTGAAATTGTTATATTTTAATTGAAATTGATTTATTTTAATTTGAAATTGATTTATTTTAATATGAAATTGATTTATTAGCTCACTCAAGGAAGTTATGTTTTCGTCGTGTTTGTCTGTCTCTTTGCCTGTTGTTTGTTTATCTGTCTTTATTTCTGTCTATCACCAAGATAACTCAAAAATCAAGAACCGATTTCGACGAACTTCACAGGGATTGTTAGGTATGTTAAGAGGAACAGATGATTAACTTTTGGTGAAGATTCGTCCATGGATTTGTTTGTTTGTCTGCCTCATTTTTCTCAATGCCATAACTCAAAAAGTTATGGATGGATTTTCATGATATTCACATGAGTTGTTAGGTATTTGACAAAAGAGTAAATGACCAAATTTTGGTAATGATCCGTTAGTTAGTTCTTTCGTTTGTCACTGTATTTATTTCATGCTTGTTAGCACGAGAACTCAAAAAATAATATATGGATCTTCATGAAATATATAGGAGTTGTTAGTAATGTTTGAAGAAATGAATGGTTAAATTTTGGTGCCGATTGGTTGGTTCGTTTATATGTTTGACTCATGATTGTCATAACGTTTGTTAGCAGCATAACTAAGTGGTATGAACGGATCGTCAAGAAAATTGCACAAGCTGTTATTACTATCAAAAGGCACAAATGATCAGATTTTGGAGTTTATACAAAGAAAATGATGGTCTCAGAGCCAGTTTGAATTTTTCGTTGCCGTTGCATCGCTTGGCGGAGGTATGTGCTCTCAGAGTGCTCTAGGTTTAATTTAAAATTGATTTGAAATTGATTTACTTTAATTTGAACTTGACTTGACCTATTATATTTTGAGTTTGACTAATTGTAATTTGAACTTGACTTATTTTTATCTGAACTTGACTTATTTTAATTCGAAGTTGACTTATATTAATTCGATGTGGAAAAGGTATAGTAGATACGATACGGTGAGGGAACCTTGCGTTAAAATAAATGAATAAATAAAATAAAAAAATAGAGTCTTGCATGAATTGAAATGATCTACAGTACAGTCATGAAAGTCTGTATTAGATCACAAGCAGAAGTTGATGTAATTTTACCGTTGAATTTCAGGTTAACGCTAATTGAATTTCGATCTCTGTCCCTATTTTAGGAGTGAGTTATAACGTAAATTGTGCTATAAAATAACACCTGGCATTAAGTGGTGGAGACAACACCTAAACTGATGAGCTTTGCATTCGCTTGTCATGGAGAAACTTGATCACTTTTTTGCATCTATCAAATTTTTAACCAGATACGTTACCTTTACCGAAGTTCATAGCTAAGTGCCATATTCAACATTTTCTTGTTCCAAAAGAACACTACTGTTAAAGCATATACATCATTCCACTTTTTACTGGAAGTTACCAGTCCACTCAATGGCGACAATGCAGTCTAATATACTGATCTACAGCGATGATTTTCTGAGCGTTTCCTACTCAATATTTTAAGGACTCGTAGAGCAGCAGCTTGTCGACCCACCAACACGCTAAGCCTCTCAGAAAAGCTCCTGAACGCATCAGAGCTCTGTTTGATCACACTTATCCAGCGACAAAAATCTCTTTGGCGTTGGATTTCGAGTTTCTCTTACTTAAATAAGAGCGGAAAGTATGAGGCGATATTGCATTGCACCCGGGGAAGGTTTTAATGTTTTAACAGAGAGCAGTTCTTTGTCGCTCTCCCCGCAGATTGTTGGTTTTTGCTTCCGTCCCCTCGAACCATTGAAAAAGACTCAATGTTTCAGGGCGAGGGGGCACCAGGTTGCCACGAGCCACCCCACTTCGCTTGTTTGCGTGCTTGTAGTAAGTAAATGATAGAGCGTTTAATACTAGGGTAGTGCGCGGGGATGTATCATTGGAAATTAATGAGACTAGTAAGGTAAGTAAATGATACAGTCTTAAATGCTGGGGTAGCGTACCTGGATGTTGTGTCGCTGAAAATGATGAAACTAGCGTAATATATAATGAAAAAGCTCGTAATGCTAGGGCAGAGCATGAGGATGTCGCATCATTGGAAATTAATGGGGCTAGGGCAGTAAGTAAATAAACAAGTCTTCATGCTGGTGTAGCGTACCTGGCTGTTGTATCTCTTGATATAACGAAATTAGCGTAGTAAGTGAATGAGAGACCTCTTAATGCTAGGGATGGCCTTTAGTCATTTGACATTGTTGAGACTATCATTTCAAGTTTGATACTTATATAGCGGTTTGGAAATTAGCGAGACTCACACAGTAAGCACACGATATACGTGCCGTTCAATCCTATGGTAGCATGTGAGCATGTTCTACGTGCGAGTCAACTAATTATGGGCTAATATAACTAGTGCAGCAACGCTATAGTAAAAAATTAAAGCGTCATTTTACTTCTCGTATTAGCTCCCCAAACACAACAAGTTTATCTTCTTCACTTCAAAAACAAGTCTAGTAAAATAGCGTAAGTCAGCAAACGTTTACATCTAGCTTCCCTATTCTGCTAATGTGAAGTATACTAGGCACGACCGAAATGTTCGGAGTGAGCCGAGAGCAGCCAGGCACGACTACTGTACAGCGCTTGCAGCTAAATGATTGAAATACTCGTACTATATGGGCTACTTACGCATTGGTGAGAACTTCATTGCTGACAAGAATATCATAATAAGTAAATTGCACCGCACTCTCACTTATTGCTTTGCGTTTTAGTAGAAAGAATTTGATGTTGCGTCAGTTGTGGGATGACGCAAAGTTAGCGAATAGTTCTCCGTTAACACATGCAGAAAATGTTGGAGCTGCACTGCTCTGATCCTCGGCTTACTAAACAAATAGCATTTTCGTTACATTCTTATAAAGACTCTGAAATAAATAAAAAAAATACTTTCTTTCATTTTCAGAGTAATAAGGGAAACTTTCAGCCGATCTTCATCTGCGTATATCCTGGAGAAAAGCCCACAGTCTTCGGCAGTGTTTTCAAATTAGATAATTACACGAATGGAGGTTGCCAGGTATAGCAATATTCTAGGCCTTTCCTACTTATTACATTGAACTTTCGAAAAGTTTTGGCAACAGGGCAATGAAACACAAAACTATCAGAGATATCATTTATTGAACCCCGCACTCCTTAATTCAATATATTCTCCTTAAAGCTTTGTGCTTTTCCGGAGCCGTGTCCTCCACTTGACAAAGCACTCAGAGTACTTACAAGCAGGCATACTTTTCAGGCTTGAGTTCTAGAGCATCCTGCTGAAAAGATCCTGTTCCTTGTAAAGCTGATGCGAAAATATTTTTGGGACGAAACTCACCAATTTGGGATACAAAAGAAGAAGCTGTAACTCGTTGATATACCACCTTACATTCCTGATCTCGCAACGTGCGATTTTTGGTTATTCCACAGAGGTTACAGTAAAACTTGCCGGGATCTGTGAAGTTAAAATTGAGAGTCGACATGTAAGAGTGTACCTGCTTGTGACGTGAGTACTCTGAGTGCTTTGCCACGCAGATGAAACGCTAAAGAAAAGCGTAGCTTTGGAGGAGGATAGGTTGAAACAGGAAGTGTGAGGTTCAATAATTTAATGTGCGCCTCCACTAATTAAGTTTTTGTGACCCTATTACCGTAGCGTTTTTAACGGCCTCAGTAAGCTATGTAATTCTGAAAGTAACTGCTTTTTCTAGTACAGAACTTTTAATTTCCATAAAATGATTCACTAACACGGACAAAAACTTTATTTCTTTCATTCTAATTTATGCCACGGGGGGTGCAGTCATACGTAGTTTTGAGTACACATCCTCAGTTTCTTCATAGTAGTTCTCGCTGTTGAATTTTGAACAGAGTTTTTTTTTTTTTTTTTTTTTTTTTGCGGGGGGAGGGGGCTCACGATGCACCGATTACATTATTTATAAGGTAAGCTCATGCTCTATTATATATCATGAAAAATTGAGACAAATTCCTGCCTTCTGCACAGCAAGATCTGCGCATAACATCGTTCCGTAATTTCCATTGTATGCATCATTTATTGTGCGCTAAAGGACGCAAGTTTCCTGTTGATTCATCGATCACCGAGCTGTGTGCCAGCCCAGCAACGGTGTCTGGTTTGTTTACAGGCCCGGTGCCTGTCTTATTTGAACACAAGAATAATTCAGGCTTCCTAGTTAAAGGCTACAGTAGCGCGATTACGTATGCAGTGGATTTTTTCATTCTCTTCCTCGGGATACGGCCAAGGCTCTGCGCTCCGCCTAACCTTTCCATTACTTTAAAGTGCAGCGATTTTCCGCCTTTGTTAGCGTGAAATATGAGGCTGCAAATTCTTTAAGCCAACTCAGAGGGCCACTTCTTTGAAGGGACACGGCGGGCATTTCCTAACCGGCATTCTTGAACGCACAGATTCCTTTGCATTTCCTAAAACGAAGGCAGCTTTTAATTTCCCCGAGACACGGCACTATGCCACCTATTGTGAGCCAAAGCTTAAAACTTAGGTGCCATTGACTCAAAAGAGGTCCTATCATTACCATTAGTTGAGATGATGAGTTCTCTCACCGTTTCTGCCCACGATGGGCAGCGTCTGCATGCATTAATAATGGCAGCTCATTTAGGCCACAAAGATCTTATGAGAGCGAGCAGAGATTGCTTGTTTAGCCCTTGTTTCAGAGGCCAATGAACATGAATAGCATCAGCAAGTTTTGAAGCGTTGCCTCTTTGCGAGTACATGGACTACGCGCAAGGCTTACAGGCAGCGACGAGCTGGGAAAGTAAGAATACCGTTTGCAAGGCGTAATTACTGAATAATGAATGAGCAATATACTGGAATGAGATCTTCGCTGCACGATGGTGTGAATTCTGCACAGCTCGAGTCTGATGGGACACAGCATAGCAATGAACTAGCTTCGTCAGTGCTAACAATCGTTTGCTTATAGTAGATAATTATATTTGCGTTATCACAGAGAATGCGTTGAGCGCAACAGATAAAAAGTTCGTCACTTCCTTCTTGATAATTATGATGGAGATGTTGGAGAAAGTGGGATCAGTATCCCTTTGATTGCATGCACTTCTTACTCAGCCAATGTTGGAATCAAAACAGTAAAAATACTTACCGCTTCTCTTAGCTCTGCCATGGAGTCTAATTTTGATCATTTTCTCCTCATTTCAAAACTGTATTTGCTCTCAGTTTATAACGTACAAATTCAGTAGATGATCAACGAAACACAGGCGAAGCGAAGATTTTCCACGGGGCAGTAAACACAATACTAATTTTCTTCAGGTTGATTTCTTCTTATGACGGACGAAGCAGTTTCCAAACACAAAAATTTCAGTGCACTGAAGGTGTATCATACGGTAGATAGGACACATGGAGGAAAATTTAATTAAATTGCTTGCTTGCTTATACATATAAGCTCATTTTTTGCATATCATCAAAGGTGGGAAAGTTCTGCTGTTTAGATGAATCGAAAAAGAAGCCATTTACGTCTTATGACAATTAGAGTTGGCCGGTGTATCTTTCAGAAATACATATTAGTAACAAAAGCATGTTAAATCAAGACGGGTCTTCACAAATTTCTCGCTGTCACTTTTGACAGCGCAAGAAATATAATCTATATAGTAATAAGCGTTCCTATCTACTTACGTAACTGTGGTGTGTGTCACATTTTTGGAAGCTGACATATCTATGATTCGGAGCTCAGCAATCGGATGCAACAGGACAAGGCCATTTTAATTGTTCTTATGCTCGTGAGCGTTTCTGTATAAGTGTTTTGAAACCTGTTTACCACCATGGGATTTTTACGGGTCCAGTTGAATATGAGTTTAGGAAGTATCAGCAAGGAGACTGGAGTTAGAACTTCTGGCATGGAGTTACAGTGTTTTAACCGGGGGTGCGCGCACCCCTTTGGTTTGCGAGATTACCTTCCAGGGGGGCGAAACTTCAATAGAATAAAATTGGATACATAAATTTGTACACAAAATGGTATGAACTCATGCTTGATGTCATCAGGTAAGTTTTATTTTTCCATGGGGTACGAGAACGTATCAAAGGTTTTCTAGGTGTGCCAGGCTGAGATAAGGTTGGGAACCACTAATAGAGGGAAAGACGGTGCATTTAGCAAGAGTGCAGAAAACGTTTCAAAAGAAAATTTGAGATCAAATGGACAAATCAATCCTATGAATGCACTGAAATTATCTAAAAAGGAAGAAACTGACGCTTAAAGGGAAAGAATAGAACCATAATTATTATTGTGCAAATGGCAGCCGTTACAGGAAATACTATTGGAGCAGCTGCAGCATTGAACAAAATTGGGGAAAACGTTTCGAGGGGAAGTTTAAGATGAGATAGAAAAATGAAAATTGAATATGCACCGAGATCGTGCCAAAAGAAAGAAATTGACTTTTAAACGAAAGCAGTCTAGCCGTAATTGTGCAATTGACAGCCATTGCAATAAATATACAAGCCAGGGGCTCCCAACATTGGGTAATTCGCATTCACTAGGGATGCGAGATGACCTTCCAGTGGATAAGAAATCTTGGATAAAATAAGGTTAGACATTTAAACTTGTTCACAAATTTTGAGTAAATTTCATTCTCGATCATCAGATGAGTTATAATTTTTGTAGCGGGTGCGACAACATCGTAAAAGTTTTCTAGGGGTGCCAAAAATGTGAAGGCTCACGAGTCCTGCTGAAAGGACCTGCTGCACCATGAAAGTTTCACGGATACAACTAGTGTTATAGATTTTGCATGCGGTCCCATCAGTCCCTTCGCTCGCATCCAGGATTAGATAGTTGAAAATATGGTATTACCGGTATCGATACAGTCTCGGGAGGTTATACCCCTACTCGTAACACCAGTGTAAGGAGAATTCGTTCGATATTGCTCTCACAACAATTTCAAAGAAATTTTTGTACTAATGATTTTGATGCTTGATAGAGGCTACGCTATCTCTGAGTGTTCTCGATAGCCATGCAGTTTCAGTTACTTGAATACACCCATTTCATCGGTTTCTAGTACTCGCAGAAAAAGAGTTGATCTTACTCCTCCTAAGGAAATTATTTAATTATAAATCTAATGCCGACAGCCTACAGATGATAAAATTTAACGTTTCGGGATAGTTCAGCATCCCATCATCAGAAAAGAAAATTGAAAATCTTCAACCTATATATAAACTGTTTTCCTTATTATCTAGATACCGGAGCATAGATGTGGTCGGGGGCAAATCTAAAGAGCAAATAAACTAAGCTGCGTGGAGGAGCCGGATGTCAGCTCCTGTGCACTCGGCAGATGTGGGCTACTCAAGGGTTGTGTGAAGCTGTACAGCTGAGGTCATAATGTTAAGGCTGAGTTTAGTTATGCTGATGTAGAGGGATTCTAATCTTGTGAGCGCGATTGGATTAGAAGAGTGAATGATTGAAAAGTCATTCCTGCTGATGGGATGGTTGTTTTGCTCAGCATGTAGCCGGGGAGCTGAATGTGAATGTTTTGCAAGTGGTAAACCGGTTCGGCTGGATACCCGTAAGTGTTGGTCAATGCGGGCTTTGAAATGTTGTCCAGTGATACCGATGTACGAGGCATTGCATCCTCTGCATTTGAAATGGCAGATAACACTCGACAGAAGTGTTGTGGGGGGTTTGTCCTTAAATTTAAAGTAGGACCCTATGGCAAAAGTGTTTTTGAGTGAAAATCTGAAGTTTATCATTCTGTGGGTAGGCTTCAGAGAGGAACGTTTTCAATGTGTTTACTACACTAACAGAGGCTTTACTGCAGTACGGAAGCGAATGAAAGAAGTCTAATTTACGGACGGAAGGTTTGCTAATGCCGGGATCAAATAGCTTATCTAGGAACAATTAGCAGTAGTGGTCCAGAATATATTGCTGATAACTGTTTTTAAATAAAGCCCGGAGACAGTCAACTTCTTTCGAGAAGATAAGGTAGGAGAAGGACAAGTGGTATGCCCGAAATAGTAAAGTTTTTATAGCATTGATTTTGAATTGATCGTAGCAGTGACTGAAAAAAACTTGTCCCGAGGCCTGAAAACGTGGGTTTTCTGTAAACCCCGGTGACACGCGTTGAGTCTTGGTTGGTTATTAGAACATCTAGAAAGGCTAAAAAGTTATCTGGCTGGTTTTCGGCAGTGAACTTGATATTTGGAAGTTTATTATTTACATATTCCCGAAATAAATCAGAATCCAACACTTAGGGGTATCCAGTCGCACCGGTTTACCACTTGCAAAACCTTCACATTCAGCTCCCCGCCTACATGCTGAGCAAAACAACCATCCCATCAGCAAGAATGACTTCTCAATCATTCACTCTTCTAATCCAATCGAACTCACATTAGAGTCCCTCTACATCAGCAGAACTAAACCCAGCCTTAACATTATGACCTCAGCTGTACAGCTTCACAAAACCCTTGACTAGCCCACATCTGCCGACTGTACAGGAGCTGACATCCGGCTCCTCCACGCAGCTCGGTTAGTTTGTTCTTTAGACGTGCCCCCGATCACATCTATGCTCCCCTATCTAGATAATAAAGAAAACATTTTATTTATAGGTTGTAGATTTTCAATTTTTTCTGATAATGGGATTTTAAACTATCCCGAAACGTTAACTTTTATCATCTGTCGACGTTAGATTTAGAATTACTCCTCCTATATTAACTTTATGGGGTAAAATGCCACGCAAACGCATTCCACATTAAGTGTCGGCATTGTTACTGCTAGAAAAAAATACGTGTATACCGCTAATTTGCATGTGAAACTTTGGGTGCAAAGCGCGACTTGCTGAAGAAATACCTGTACGTCCTCTCTGACGCTCAAGAGGAGTACGTCAGGTAGTACGTAGAACTCTAGCACGGCTGCCTGCATCACATCACCCCAGGGCTGCTTATGTTGCATTACGTCAAGCTCGCCAATATGACATCGCCATACATGGCAGTGTATGTGACGTGGCTTCATGACTGCCGATGCTTTATCACTTTATGGCTGAAAGTGCTACATCACTTTATGGCCATCAGCTGCTCCAACTCACCCTTCAGCTGTGGGGTTTGCTCTGATTTTTGTAGTACCTATACCGAATGATTTTCATTAACAACTCTATTAGCTGTTTATTTGGCATTGCGTTCCAATACTGCTTATACCTCCAAATTCAGAAGTCTCCGTTCTACAATATGAATCTACTCATTATATAAGTATTGCGAAAACATTCTATTTTGCCACAAAAAAACTAGGTGTGTCATAAGCAGTTTGATATAAGTCATTACCTTTCAAGCCTATATGTATATATATTTGTGAAAATGTTAAGTACATAAGTTTTAGAAACATGAAAAGGCCTATCAATCATGAATGAATATAAAAGAACTAAATAAAATATCTTAAACAAGCTATGAAAAACTATTGGACCAACATACATGAACATATCTGCCGCATCGTACTGTCAGGCACACTTACAAAAAGCCATATTTGCCGTTTGGTCCAGTGGGCACTGAATCTCCATGAGCTCTGTGGTTTATAAGTTCTACATTAATATAATTATCGTTGTTTCCCAGCATAGCCAGATACTGTAATTGGGCGATGATGCGATAACACGCATGTGGAACTAAGCCCTCCTCCCCCCCTCCGCCTTCTTTCAATTCTAAATGCACTCATGCCGTCACCAACAATGCTGAATTCTGCGGTTTTCCACAGGCGAATTTGAGAAACATTTGTGGTGAAAAATCACAGGAAAATTACTCTTTGAGTGAATGAAGAGTTGATTAAACCAAGGGGCCAACTCAATAAAACTGCATATCATACAGGAACTGCCATCGGGAAACCTTTGTTTTCTGAACAAATATTTAAGAGAAGTTGAGCTGATGTAGACGGGGAGAGTAGACCAACTGATCAGTGAAAACCGTGACATTCTCCGATACGTCCAGTTCTTCACAATAGTGAACTACAATTACTGGTGGACTCAACCCACAATATCAGATTCTCAAGATAATTATATCTGTGCATTTCTGGCTTGTCTTGAAGCTGTAGCCGCTGCCCTCTACCCGTGGTCTTTGAAACAGCTGGAGTAGTTTTTGCAGGAAGAATTGGTAAGAATTTTGTCTATATGAATTTCAAACCCTGCATAAATCAATTCCTAGCTGTTAGTGTAGTTGCTGCGGAAGACCATATCCGCATTCATTAAAATTATCAGGTGTTATAGTTGTTTTCTCCAAGTCCAATAAGCGTTGCTGCAGGAAAGACAGCAAGGATAATTGAAATCCACTATGTTAACTCCTTTGTAATTTATATTATGGATTTTACTTTAGTTTTAAATTTGCTACTACTTACGTTCAGAACATAACTTGTTTGTACACAAGTTGAAATTCGTAATACATACATAGTTTGCAAAAAGCAACTTCCGTGTAATGTATTAGTTATACGGTAACTAAAGTTATAATGAACCTCCATTTTGGACGTCGACGTCTGCTTAATTGTGTGTTTGAATGCCTCTCTGTCTCATAACTCAAAAGCTTATGGATGGATTTTAATGAAATTTTCAGGGCTTGTCAGGTATGCTACGAAAAACAGATGATTAACCTGCTTTTTCTTCGTAACATAACTCAAAAACTTTAAACTTTTTTTTAGGAATTTTGCCGGTAATGTTAAGATTGTTTATCCGGAGTAACTGAACAAACTTTATAACAATCTGTTGCTATGTTTGTCTGCATGTTTGCTTTACTCTTTTCTAGCAGCATAACCCACAAAGTTATGAATGAATCGTCACAAAATTTCGAGGTCACTTACTATCAATGCCTTTTGTCCGAAAATAGGAAGTTTCTACCCTTTTCCTGCCGTTCAAATCTCAAATGATTTACGTAGACTTTAGCATGTTACATTTTCGTATGTTCGATGAAAGTGTACCGCGAGTACTCTGAGAGTCCTCGAATGGAATCCAGGTGGTGTTCTTCACACCATTCCATGAGAAAAGAGTCATCATGGTACTGGCTTCATCTGGTAAGCTCAACAGTGCACGTCACTAAGTGCTCGCATGTCTGGCTTCCCTTTTGAATAAGAGTTCAGCATATTTTCAATCTGAAATTTCACATGGACGGTGTTTCCAGGGCGCTGCGGTATTTTGCTAAGAAGCCTGGCTCCCCGCACGGTAAAGATGTTTGACAAATTTATATTGTTGCCATGGCAACGGCGCCATCTCCGCTCGGAATGCGTACCTCACAAATCCGTCCAGTTCTTTTCTATTGTCTGGCAAGAGTTCGCTCTTTCATATTATTTTCGATGCATATGACAATGAAGCACTTGGATGTTCGCCATGAATAATATTAGTCAAAACGAACGTGTTGCACGCGATAGTCGAGCGTTTGCATGCGTCGCATGTTATCAGCGAATGATCTCAGAATAGCCTTTGCTTCACCAGGCTTCGCTATCTCGCTGCGCAGGCTTTTTTCCGTAAGTTTGCAGGTCTCATCGCAAAAATTGTGTCTGAAAAACTGAAGGAGACGCTAGCATCATGTGTAAAATGTTGTGAATATCATTCAGGGTTGTGCTGTCAATCGCTGATTTTTCCGATCCTGCTGTGAAGAAATAGCTAATGAGCACACGGTCCTCTTGGGCCACACTGATGCGGAAGTGCGGTGGCTGTCCTGTATCCGAGTTCTGCGTGGCGTGTGCGAACTACGAGAGGACTGCACGCAGTTTTGTCGTGGCTATAGAAATGGTTTGGCAGAGCTGATTACGACTCGACAGTTTGTACAACAGCTGACATACAGCAAAAAAATATTCCGAATAGACCTACCTCTTATTGGACAAACTCCTAATAGGCAAATAAATCTGTGAGACTCTACACTGAAAAGAACTTTAAGAGACGAAGTTTAATGTTGGTGCCTTGTGAAATTTCTGATAAAAGCATACAACGGTGTTATCTACAGTGTTTCTCTGGCTATGAACAAACCTTTTTAACTTATATAATATGACATTTGTTGAAGTTTTAGTGATAAAAATCATAATACAGGGAAGCGGTACCATATCGAAGTATGAACTTACCATATTTTATCCGATGAATGAAAGAAAACTTTTATATTTACCAAATTAAAATACTCTTTTTTTATTCTATATTGGATATGGAACCTCAATATTCACACTGCTGTTTTTGATGTTAAGTCTGGCAACATTCCGCCTGTTTATATATTATTCATGTGAATCCACTCTACGTGGTAGTGAGGCGCCTTATGAAATTTTAGCCCTATTTTTTTATTTTTTTTTTTTTACCCCCGCCTACACTGGGTTTGCTTGCTTTGTTGAATTGTTTATAAATTTAGTGCTGTAAAAGAATGTCTTATATTGATTACGTTCAGGATTTTGAAGTAGCTAATAGCAGTATTGTTGAAATAAGTTTGTAAGAAGTGTATCTCGTTTTCTAGAGATATTAGAGATTTGAACTCGTGTCGTTTGCTTTGAACTAGGTTTTAATTAGGTTTATTTTTATTATCAGTGACGTTGAAAATACATGGGGAAGACAGCGTTCTGTGTTTTCCCCGGACACTGGCCGATGCCTCTAAAAAAAGATAATACAGGAGCAAACTCTACAAGTAATCTGAAAAACAATATGGGTATTGACAAGAAAGTGACCATTCAGGATATACAGTATATAGTGATGGTGTGACGGACTGTGATTAAAGTATGATAGTGCAAAGTATTCTATCTTCTCTGTACACACAGTTTTTTGCGACTAGAAAGAGCAAAGAGAAAACAACAACATTTTTTGTTTAAAAAATCTGAAAAACATGCTTAGATTTTGATAAAAACAACTATCTACACTATAATAAAGACCGATGTGTATTTATCTCTTTGTATATTTTTTACCTGCTTATTTGTTATCAATATTCTGTCACGCTTTAACAAAACAGATAGGCGAAAATTAGCCTAGGTTGGAGCTTTTGGTCGTCCTCTCAAATTCCATTGAAAACTGATAGGTAGAAAATAGACCAGGTTGAAGACGATGTCAAACATATATCTGAATGTGGTTAATTCTTTGACTTCGTTGAAGTCCACTGAATGCAGATACATCCAGCTTGTCAGAGCAATCTCTTGCGTCGTGTTTTGCACTCTCTTCTGAGGATGTTACGATATGGTTAGGATAGGATAAAATCAAACGCGCTAATGACACATACTTCATATGACATAAAAGATGAATTCTTTTATGCGAACATTTTATTTTCTTTAAAAATAATAATAATAATTAATAATTTCACACAACTACGGTAGATTTAATTAGTATACTTAGTTATATGATTATTGAATAAGCAGTGCACTGCGGCATATTGCACAATCTTGGGAACAGAGAAGGCAGTGCCGAGGCGTATCATGGGCAGTAAAATTAATATTGCTCGGTAGACACGGCCGCAGTAAATCTAATGTAGTTAACCATGCTGTTCCCGTGCGATAGCTCATGAAGTACATAGCTGCAATAAAACGATGAGACGATTACTGCGCTTTGAGAACATATATTTCAGAATGTTAGGGAAAATGTTGTGAAACATTACAAACTTGCATTTAGAAAAGAAAAGCTCTTCAACGAGCATCAATCAACGTCAAGCCAAAACCGCTGTTCGGATGACTTCTTAGGTACCGAGGGTACAGAAAAGCGTGGGATAGAACTTGAGGCTTACATATCAGTGGGCATCTTGCGGGGCAGTGCGTAGGTTTTGGACAACCAACATATCGAGTATCACCGCAAAACGTCAGGAAAACAGATTGAAATGGATTAGTCTGGGAGCAAGACGATTGGCTGAACGAGAGTGATGGTTAGAAAGGAAAGTTTAACTCGTAAACCAATGTGAGAGACGTTTCAAGGGATGTCACATGACATTGGTAGAGTTAACTAGAAAAGGGAGGACTTTGGTGAAAATTTGTAAGGGGAACGCCTACTTAACACTGTAGGGAAGAGAGTCTTTCGTAGGGGTTGTTCAGTTTGATAGATAAAATAACGGCGTTCGGGTGTGTCTTAAAACTCCGCGAGTGGAATAGGCATCTGCAAACAGCGATGTTGTAGGCGAAAAATTAGGTATCGTCGTAAAGGTTTTTTAATTAGAGACAAGTGCATTATTTGCAATTGAGGGGCATTGTTTTAACTTCTAAATAAGAAGTTTTTGCTGGAGAGGGTCAGCGACTTCGCTGTATCGGGGTAAGTAGGTATCTGAGACCCGAGCATCATTGACCAGATTGAACACTGAAATTCAAATTTTGTAACGTAACTGTCAGCTAAATACTGATGTTTTAGAATGATGAGTTCATACAATGAATTAACTGATTTATTGAAATTGAATTTATGAGATATGGTAAAATAATGCAGATGCTCAAAATTAAAAAAAATAATGGGGTATTTCTATCTCCCAACAGAGGGAACAAATAAAGAAGCAAACAATCAATCAAATAAACAACAACAATAATTATAACAACAAGAACAAAAAGAACTCTGCCCTGTGGCTGGAAGGTTAAACGTGTCGTAGCGTAGGCTAGAGAATCAACGTGTTTGGTATAGAATAAAGAGTAAACGTGTAAATTGGTGCTCTCTCTCACAGCATATTATCGCGGTAAACACGGCGTATTTTCCGAGTGATCTTTGAGGTGAGATACTACGTTCTAATGCTGTGCATGCCATTGATATTAAGATTGCATATCTGTTTATTCTGTCATGTTCACTCTGTCTGACTCTCCATGCATTTAGGTTTGTGAGGGCTCCCGCCTCACCCACACACTGAAACACATTCCATGCTGCTGATGTTCCTCATTATTCTGTTGTCAATTTGATGCAAAATTCCCTTTCTTGTACACTTGGTAAATTTTATGGGTGGTTAGTTAGAGCTGCATTTAGTTTCCGAAGCTTTGACCGGGTAACTGAGTTAGTCAATCTAATCAAATTGTGCATCTATTTTGGGTGACTTATCAACGCAGACCATTGCAGCGTCAATTAATGTCCTATTCATAATCCCTGTCCAGTTAATTAGTATTGGTGTATATTTTACGTGAACACTCAGATTATTGTATGCACACATATATATACACACACACTTACATGTAACACAAAAATTATCCCAACAAGGAGTCCTTCATCCATACTTGTTCTGCTGATGATATTCTTCAGCGATTAGCAGGCGGGTAAACACCACGAGGATTTCTTGGCAGAAATAATTTTTTTCCGTTTCGGGTTCTCCGTATTTATTGGGAGCGATATCGTCTTCGGGCCATGAAAACATTGCTCTAGAAGATACTAGACGACCCGTGATCCGTTGGGTCGTCATTGCGATCGTCTTTGCTTTCGCAAAGAAGCAGGTGTTATTTTACTGGGTATAGACCACCCGCTATTCGGCCGTGTTCTTCTGCCCGTCCAGGAGCGGTCTGTTCGATTCACTGTCAACAGATTCTTTGCTTCTCTAACGAATATTCAAGATCCAGGTTGTAGGCAAAGTTAAATTATTATATGTTGCGTATATCAGTTGTATTGCCCGTGGAACCGGTGAATTGATCATGCCCGTTCTTGAGGCCCAGCTCAGTTTAACTTCCATATCACAGATACAATCGAATTAAAGAGCCAATTTATGGAAAGGATGCGACTGCACCCCCGCCCCCTCAATACCTCGAATTTCTGCCCGTACAAAAGTGAAGAAGCTGTGTCAAACAAGACAAGAATGCAACAACCCCCCCCCCCACTAAATACCTCGAATTTCTTCCCTTATAGAAGTAAAGAAACTGTGTGCAAACAAGACACAAATAAGTAAACAAGCAAGACCGATTCATGGAGTTTTAGCATAATATAGATATACCTATACCTTTTTCACTTAAAGTAAAATAAGTCAAATTCAAATTAAAATGAGTCAAGTTCAAATTTAAATAAGTCAATTTCAAATGAAAATAAGTCAAGTTCAAATTATAATAGATCAATTTCAAATGAAAATATATTAATTTCAAATTAAAATAAATCAATTTCAAATGAAAATAAATCGATTTCAAATGAAAATAAATGAATTTCAAATCAAAATAAATCAATATCAAATGAAAACTAGAGCTTTCTGAGAGCGAATACCTCCGCCAAGTGAAGCAACGGTAGCAAAAAATTGAAATTGGCTCTGAAACCATAATTTTCTTCGTATAAACTCCAAAATCTAATCATTTGTGCCTTTTTATATTATTAACAATTTGTTCAATTTTCTTGAAGATCCGTTCATAACTTTTTGAGTTAAGCTGTTAACAAACGTTATGACAAACATGAGTCAAACATACAAACGAAAAAACCAATCTGCACCAAAATTTGAACATTTATGTCTTCTAGCATTACTAACAACTCCTATCAATTTCATAAAGATCCATTCATTATTTTTTGAGTTATTGTGCTAACAAGCAAAAAATTAAAAACAGTGACAAACGAACGAACTAACTGACAAATCATTACCAAAATTTGGTCATTTACTCTTTGTTATAAGTCTAACAACTCATGTTAATTTCATCAAAATCCATCCATAACTTTTTGAGTTATAGCGTCGAGCAAAATGAGGCAGACAAACAAATAAACAAACGGATGGACACATCTTCACCAAATGTTAATCAACTGTTCCTCCTAACATACCTAACATTCCCTGCAAATTTCATCCAAATCGAATCATAACTTTTTGAGTTATCTTGGTGACAGACAAAGAGACAGACAGACAAACACGACGAAAACATAACCTCCTTGGCGGAGTTAATAAGTCAAGTTCAAATGAAAACGTTGAAATCAATCATGGTTAACTAGTGTTAAGGAGGCTCACCTAGGGTTAACTAAGGTAAACGAGGATTATCGATGATTAACGAGGGTAATGACGGTAAAATAGGGTAACCGAGTGTTAACTAATTGAAACTCTATAGGGTTATCGAGGTTGAAATAGGATTTTCGGAGGGTAAACGAGGGGTGATGAGGGTTGCCGAAAGTTAACTAGCCCTAATTAGGTTTATATAAATTTAACAAGGGTTGACTGGGGCTAACGAGGGTTAACTTGGGTTAACGAGGGTTAACTTTTGTTAACGAGGGTTAACTTTTGTTAACGAGGGTTAACTTGGGTTAACCGTGGTTAACCACGGTCGACAAGGGTTAACGAAGGTTAGCTTGGGTTAACGAGGTTAATTCGGGTTAATAGGGTTATTTTTATAGGTAACATGGGTTGAATTAGGTTAACGTGGGTTAACTTGGGTTAAGTTGGGATACCCTGGGTTAACTTGGTTTAATTTGGGTTATCTAGAGTTGTCTTAGGTTAGGTTGGGTTATCTTGGGTGAACTTGCTGTAACATCAGTTAACTTGGGTTAACTAATTTAACTTAGGTTAACTTAGGTTATACTGTATTAAATTAAGTTAAATTGGGTTAAACTGGGTTAACTTTGTAAAACTGGGCTAGCTACGTTTATCTTAGGTTAATTTGGGAAAATGGGTTAAGTTGAGTTTTCTGGGATTTTCTTAGGTTAATTTGGATTAAAATGGGTTAAATTGGGTAAACTTGGGTTTCCTTGAGTTTACTTGGGTTAACTTGGATAACGTGGGTTAACTTGGCTGAATTGGATTAACTTAGGTTCAATTGGGTTCTATTGGGTTAACTTCGATTGAAATGGATTATATTGGCCTAATTTGGTATAATTGGGTTACCTTGGGTTATCTTAGGTTAACTTGGGTTAAAGTGGGTAAAGTTGGGTTATTTTGGGTTAAGTTGGGTTATCATGCGATAATTTGGGTTATCGTTGGTTAACTTCGGTTAAAATGGGTAACATTGGGTGAACTCGGGTTAACTTGGCTAACTTTTGTTAAATTGGGTTAACTTAGGTTAAATTGGTAAAACTGGGTTATCTCGTGTTAATATGGGTTAACTTAGACAAACTGAGTTAAATTAGGTTAAACTGGGTGAAGTGGGTTAACGTGGTAAAATTGAGTTATCTACGGTTATCTTAGGTTAATTTGGGTTAAAATGGGTTAAGTTGAGTTATCTATAGATTTCTTAGGTTAACTTGGATTAAAATGAGTTAAATTGGGTAAACTTGGGTTAACTTGGGTTTACTTGAGTTTACTTGGGTTAACTTGGTTTAACGTGGGTCAATGTGGATTAACTTGGCTAAAAGGTAAAGTCAACTTAGACCACACCCTCACCAGGGAAACCCACATGCACTGGTTTGTGCTGCGGGCATAGGCCCACTGGCCCCAGATGAGTAAGTGTAGTCGCAGTCGCCCTCGGGTCACCAAGAACTATGTCGCCAATTTGATGGAAGGAACAAATGACCCGAGCCCGCCCCCTCATCTCTGAGGAAGGCAGTTCCACCACGGCTCTGTGCATGCACACCCAACTGCCGAGTCAGCACACCAAGATCTGTAAAGAGCTCGTGTGCCTCACGGGGCATCGAACGAGAGATACAAAGTGTTAGAGCTGAGAACGGAAGCATGCAGCTACCGTGGGTTAACTTAGGTTAAATTGGGTTAACTTGTGTTAAAGTAGGTTAGCTTGAGTTATATTAGGTTAACTTGGCTAACATGGGTTTGAACCTACTTTAACACAATTTAACAGAATTTAACCTAAGTTGACCCACGGTAGCTGCATGCTTCCGTTCTCAGCTCTGACACCTTGTATCCCCTCACTTCATATCAAATGCTGTCATTTAGAATATAATTATGAAGCAATGCTCAGGCAAACAACTTCAAAGAGCTTCAAAAGTCTGAATAATTTAATTTCCTATTAATTTTATTTTAATTCTCTTGTCTCTGCGCAATCAAAGAATTCGTAGAACTCCATCGTTTTAGCAACGCGAGTTTGAGATACCTAAAAATTAAAGTAATGTCTTTTTATGCTACCGATCAAACGTAAAGTAGTTGTTTTTTGCGAGCAAATTAGCATATGAAATTTCACCCACGGTAAATGAGGGAGCGCAGGTTGGACGATCAGCAATCAGCAGTCATGCATTAGCAAGCATATCACTTAATAAAAATTATGTAGGAGAACTTGTTTTTAGTATTAAAAAATATTGTAGATG
>LQNS02277718.1:20951817-20974705 GCA_001587735.2 Parhyale hawaiensis
GCCACCTATTGTGAGCCAAAGCTTAAAACTTAGGTGCCATTGACTCAAAAGAGGTCCTATCATTACCATTAGTTGAGATGATGAGTTCTCTCACCGTTTCTGCCCACGATGGGCAGCGTCTGCATGCATTAATAACGGCAGCTCATTTAGGCCACAAAGATCTTATGAGAGCGAGCAGAGATTGCTTGTTTAGCCCTTGTTTCAGAGGCCAATGAACATGAATAGCATCAGCAAGTTTTGAAGCGTTGCCTCTTTGCGTGTACATGGACTACGCGCAAGGCTTACAGGCAGCGGCGAGCTGGGGAAGTAAGAATACCTTTTGCAAGGCGTAATTACTGAAGAATGAATGAGTAATATACTGGAATGAGATCTTCGCTGCACGAGGGTGCGAATTCTGCATCGCTCGAGTCTAATGGGACACAGCATAGCAATGAACTAGTTTCGTCAGTGCTAACAATCGTCTGCTTATAGTAGATAATTATATTTGCGTTATCACAGAGAATGCGTGATGCGTTGAGCGAAACAGACAAAAAAGTTCGTCCCTTCTTTCTTCATAATTGTGATGGAGAAGTTGGCTAAAGTGGGATCAGTATCCCTTTGATTGTATGCACTTCTTACTCAGCCAATGTTGGAATCAAAACAGTAAAAATATTTACCGCTTCTCTTAGCTCTGCCATTGAGTTTAATTTTGATCATTTTCTCCTCATTTCAAAACTGTATTTGCTCTCAGTTCACAACATACAAATTCAGTAGATGATCAACGAAGCAAAGATTTTCCACTGGGCAGTAAATACAATAATAATTTTTTCCGGTTTGATTTCTTCCTTTGACGGACGGAGCAGTTTCCAAACACAAAAATTTCAGTGCACTGAAGGAGTGAAGGTGTATCATACGGTGGATAGGATACAGGGAGAGAAATTTAATTAAATTGCTTGCTTATACATATAAGCTCATTTTTTGCATATCATCAAAGGTGGGAAAGTTGTGCTGTTTAGATGAATCGAAAAAGAAGCCACTTACGTCTCATGACAATTAGAGTTGGCCGGTGTATCTTTCAGACGCATATATTAGTAACAAAAGCTAGATGAATCGAAAAAGATGCCACTTACGTCTTATGACAATTAGAGTTGGCCGGCATATATTAGTAACAAAAGCATGTTAAATGAAGACGGGTCTTAACAAATTTCTCGCTGTCACTTTTGACAGCGCAAGAAATCTAATCTATATAGTATTAAGCATTCCTATCTACCTACGTAACTGTGGTGTGTGTCACGTTTCTGGAAGCTGACATATCTATGATTCGGTGCTCAGCAATCGGATGCAACAGGGCAAGGCCTTTTTAATTGTTCTTATGCTCGTGAGCGTTTCTGTAAAGGGTGTTTTGAAACCTGTTTACCACCATGGGATTCTTACGGGTCCAGTTGAATATGAGTTTAGGAAGTATCAGCAAGGAGACTGGAGTTAGAACTTCTGGCATGGAGTTACAGTGTTTTAACCGGGGGTGCGCGCACCCCTTTGGTTTGCGAGGTTTCATTCCATGGGGTGCGAAACTTCAATAGAATAAAATTGGATACATAAATTTGTACACAAAATTGTATGAACTCATGCTTGATGTCATCAGTTAAGTTTTATTTTTTTTCATGGGGTACGAGAACGTATTAAAGGTTTTCTAGGTGTGCCAGGCCGAGATATGGCTGGGTAACACTAATAGAGGGAAAAACGGTGCATTGAGCAAGAGTGCGGAAAACGTTTCAAAAGAAAGTTTGAGATCAAATGGACAAATCAATCCTATGCATGCACTGAAATTATGTAAAAAGGAAGAAACTGACGCTTAAAGGGAAATAATAGAACCATAATTATTGTGCAAATGGCAGCCGTTACAGGAAATAACATTGGAGCAGCTACAGCATTGAGCAAAATTGGGGATAACGTTCGGAAAGGAAGTTTAAGATAAGACAGAAAAATAAAAATTGTATATGCACCGAGATTGTGCCAAAAGAAAGAAATTGACGCTTAAACGAAAGCAGTCTAGCTGTAATTGTGCAATTGGCAGCCATTGCAAGAAATATACAAGCCAGGGGCTCCCAACATTGGGTAATTCACATTCACTAGGAATGCGAGATGACCTTCCAGTGGATAAAAAATCTAGGATAAAATAAGGTTAGACATTTAAACTTGTTCACAAATTTTGAGTAAATTTCATTCTCTATCATCAGATGAGTTATAATTTTTGTAGGGGGTGCGACAACATCGTAAGAGTTTTCTAGGGGTGCCAAGCTTAGAAAAGGTTAGGAACCACTGTTGTAGAGTAAGTGGTGCGGTATTGCAATACCAAAAATGTGAAGGCTTCACAAGTCCTGCTGAAATGACCTGCTGCACCATGAAAGTTTCACGGATACAACTAGTTTTATAGATTCTGCATGCGGACCCATCAGTCCCTTCGCTCGCGTCCAGGATTAGATATTTGAAAATATGGTATTAGCGGTATCTATATAGTCTCGGGAGGTTATACCCCTACTCGTAACACCAGTGTAAGGTGAATTCGTTCGATATTGCTCTAGCAAAAATTTCAAAGAAATTTTTATAATAATGATTTGGATGCTTGATAGAGACTACGTTATCTCTAAGTGTTCTCGATAGCCATGCAGTTTCAGTCACTTGAATGCACCCATTTCATCGGTTTCTAGCACTCGCAGAAAAAGAGTTGATCTTACTCCTCCTGAGGAAATTATCTAACTTTAAATCTAATGTCGACAGATGATAAAATTTAACGTTTCGGGATAGTTTAAAATCTCATCATCAGAAAAGAAAATTGAAAATCTGTAATCTACAAATGAAATGTTTGCTTTATTATCTAAATAGGGGAGCATAGATGTGGTCGGAGGCAAGTCTAAAGAGCGAATGCACTCAGCTGCGTGGAGGAGCTGGATGTCAGCTCCTGTACAGTCGGCAGATGTGGGCTAGTCAAAGGTTGTGTGAAGCTGCACAGCTGAGGTCATAATGTTAAGGCTGGGTTTAGTTCTGCTGATGTACAGGGCTTCTAATCTTGAGTTCGATTGAATTAGAAGAGTGAATGATTGAAAAGTCATTTCTGCTGATGGGAGGGTTGTTTTGCTCAGCATGTAGCCGGGGAGCTGAATGTGAAGGTTTTGTAAGTGGTTAACCGGTTCAGCTGGATACCCCTACTTGTTGGTCAATGCGAGCTTTGAAATGTTGTCCAGTGCTACCGATGTACGAGGCATTGCATCTTCTGCATTTGAAACGGTAGACAACACTCGACAGAAGTGGTGTGTGGGGGTTTGTCTTTAAATTTAAAGTAGGACTCTATGTCAAATGTGTTTTTGTGTGAAAATCTGAAGTTTATGTGTGGGTAGGCCTCAGAGAGGAAAAGTTTTCAATGTGTTTACTGCACTAACAGCGGCTTTATTGTAGTATGGAAGCGAGTGAAAGAAGTCTAATTTACGGACGGAAGGTTTGCTAATGCCGGAATCAAAGAGCTTGTCTAGGAACAATTACCAGTAGTGGTCCAGAATATATTGCTGATAACTGTTATTTTTCTAGAAAGTTCGGAGAGAGGCAACTTCTTTCGAGAAGATAGGGAAGGAGGAGGACAAGTGATATACCCGAAATAGTAAAATTTTTATTCCATTTGTTTTGAATTGATCGTAGCAGTGACTGAAAAACTTGTCCCGAGACCTAAAAACGTGGGTTTTCTGTAAACCCCAGTGGCACGCGTTGAGTCTTGGTTTGTTATTAGAACATCTAGAAAGGCTAAAAAGTTATCTGACTGGTTTTCGGCAGTGAACTTGATATTTGGATGTTTACTATTTACATATTCCAGAAATAAATCTGAATCCAACACTTAAGGGTATCCAGTAGAACCGGTTTACAACTTGCAAAACATTCACATTCAGCTCCCCGCTTACATACTGAGCAAAAAAGCCCTCCCATTAGCATGAATGACTTCTCAATCTTTCACTCTTCTAATCCAATTGAACTCACTTATAATCCCTCTACATCAACAGAACTAGACCCAGCCTTAACATTATGACCTCAGCTGTGCCGCTTCACACAACCCTTGACTAGCCCACATCTGCCGACTGTACAGGAGCTGACATCCGGCTCCTCCACGCAACTCTGTTCATTTGCTCTTTAGACGTGCCCCCGACCACATCGATGCTGCCCTATCTAGATAATAAAGAAGACATTTTATTTATAGGCTATAGATTTTCATTTTTTTCTGATAATGGGATTTTAAACTATCCCGAAACGTTAAGTTTTATCATCTATTGACATTAGATTAATCATTACTCCTCCTATATTAACTTTATGGGGTAAAATGTCACCCAAACTCATTCCACATTAAGTGTCGGCATTGTTACTGCTAGAAAAAAATACGTGTGTACTGTTAATTTGTGTGTGAAACTTCGGAAGCAAAACGCGACTTGCTGAAGAAATACCTGTACGTCGTCTCTGACGCTCAAGAGGAATACGTCAAGTAATTCGTAGAACTCTAGCACGGCTGCCTGCATCACATCACCCCTGGGCTGCCTATGTTGCATTACTTCAAGCTTGTCAATATGACATCGCTATACATGGCAGTGTATGTGACGTGGCTTCATGACTGCCTATGCTTTATCACTTTATGGCTAAAAGTGCTACATCACTTTATGACCATCAGCTGCTCCAACTCACCCTTCACCTCTGCTGTTTGCTCTGTTTTTTTTTTTTTTTCGCTTAGTACCTATACCTTATAATTTTCAATAACAACTCCATTAGCTGCTTATTTGGCATTGCGTTCCCATACTGCTTATACCTCCAAATTCAGAAGTCTCTGTTCTACAATATGAGTCTACTCATTATATAAGTATTACGAAAACATTCTATTTTGACACAAAAAAAAAATAGGTCTGTCATATGCAGCTTGATTTAAGTCATTACCTTTCAAGCCTATATATATTTTTTGTGAAAATGTTAAGTACATAAGTTTTAACAATATGAAAAGGCCTGTCAATCATGAATGAATGTAAAAGAATTGAATAAAATATCTTAAACAGCTATGAAAAACTAGTGGACAGACATACGTGAACATGTCTGCCGCATCGCACTGTCAGGCCCACTTACAAAAAGCCATGTTTGCCGTTTGGTCCAATGGGCACTGAATCTCCATGAGCTCTGAGGTTTATAAGTTCTACATTATTATAATTATCGTTGTTTCCCAGTATAGCCAGATACTGTAATTGGGCAATGATGCGATGACATGCATGTGGAACTAACCCCTCCTCCCCCCTCCGCCTTCTTTCAATTCTAGATGCACTCATGCCGTCACCAGAAATGCTGAACTCTGCGATTTTCCAAAGGCGAATTTGAGAAACATTTGTGTTGAGAAATCACTGGAAAATTACCATTTGAGTGAATGAGGAGTTGATTAAACCAAGGGGCCAACTCAATAAAACTGTATATCATACAAGAACTGCCATCGGGAAACCTTTGTTTTCTAAGCAAATCATTTAAGAGAAGTTGAGCTGATGTAGACGGGGAGAGTAGACCAACTGATCTGTGAAAACCATGACATTCTCCGATACGTTCAGTTTTCCCCAATAGTGAACTTCAATTATTGATGGACCCAACCCACAATATCAGACTCTCAAGATAAGTATATCTGTGCATTTCTGGCTTGTTTTGAAGATGTAGCCGCTACCCTCCACCCGTGTCTTTGAAACAGCTGGAGTAGTTTTTGCAAGAAGAATTGGTCAGAATTTTGTCTAAATGATTTCCAAACGCTGCATGAATCAATTCCTAGCTGTTCATGCAGTTTCTGCGGAAGACCATATCTGCATTCATTAAATTTATCAGGTGTTACAGTTGTTGTGTCCAAGTCCAATAAGCGTAGCTGCAGGAAAGACAGCAAGGATAATTGAAATTCACAATGTTGACTCCTTTGTAATTTATGTTATGTCTATTACTTTATTTTTAAACTTGCTACTACTTACGTTTAGAATATAATTTGTTTGTACACAAGTTGAAATTCGTAATAAATACATAGTTTGCAATAAGCAAGTTCAGTGTAATGAATTAGTTATACGGTAACTAAAGTTATAATGAACCTCCATTTTGGACGTCGACGTCTGCTTAATTGTGTGTTTGAATGCCTGTCTGCCTCATAACTCAAAAACATATGGATGGATTTTCTAGAAATTTTCAGGGATTGTTATGTATGTTACGAAAAACAGATAATTAACTTATGGTGAAGATAAGTTTAACCGTTTGTTTGTCTACCTGCTTTTTCTTCGTAACATAACTCAAAAACTTTAAAGTTTTTTTTTTTTAGGAATTTTGCAGGTAGTGTTAGGATTGTTTATCCGAACTAACTGAGCAAAAATATATGACAGTCTGTTGCTCCGTTTGTCTACATGTTTGCTTTACTTTCTTCTAGCAGCATAACCCACAAACTTATCAATGAATCGTCACGAAATTTCAAGGCCACTTAGATCAATGCCTTTTGTCCGAAAATAGGAAGTTTCTACCCTTTTCCTCCCGTTCAAATCTCAAATGATTTACGTAGAGTTTAGCATGTTACATTTTCGTATGTTCGATGAAAGTGTACCGCGAGTACTCTGAGAGTCCTCGAATGGGATCCAGGTGGCGTTCTTCACGCCATCCCATGAGAATAGAGTCATCACGGTACTGGCTTCATCTGGTAAGCTGATGCACGTCACTTAACTGCTCGTTTGTCTGGCTTCCCTTTTGAATAAGAGTTCAGCATTTTTTCTTTTTGAAATTTCACATGGACGGTGTTTCCAGAGCCCTGCGGTATTTTGCTAAGTAGCCTGGCTCCCCGCAAGTTAAAGATGTTTGAAAAAATTATATTGTTGCCATGGCAACGCTGCCATCTCCGCTCGAAATGCGTACCTCACAAATCCGTCCAGTTCTTTTCCATTGTCTGGCAACAGTTCGCTCTTTCATATTATTTTCGATGCATATGGCAATGAAGCACTTGGATGTTCGCCATGAATAATATTAGTCAAAACGAATGTGTTGCACACGATAGTCGAGCGTTTGCATGCGTCGCATGTTATTAGCGAATGATCTCAGAATAGCCTTTGCTTCACCAGGCTCCGTTATCTCGCTGCGCAGGCTTTTTTCCGTAAGTCTGCAGGTCTCATCGCAAAAATTATGTCTGAAAAACTGAAGGAGACGCTGGCATCATGTGTAAAATGTTGTGAATATCATTCACGGTCGTGCTGTCAATCACTAATTTTTCCGATCCTGCTGTGAAAAAAACAGCTAATGAGCGCACGGTCCTCTTGTGCCACACTGATGCGAAAGTGCGGTGGCTGCAATGTATCCCAGTTCTGCGTCGCGTGTGCGAACTACGAGAGGACTGCAAGCAGTTTTGTCATGGCTATGGAAATGGTTTGGCAGAGCTGATTACGACTCGGCAGTTTGTACAACAGCTGACATACAGCAAAAAAAAAAAAAAAAAATCCGAATAGACCTACCTCTTATTGGACAAACTCCTAGTAGGCAAATAAATCTGTGAGACTCTACACTGAATAGAACTTTAAGAGACAAAGTTTAATGTTGGTGCCTTGTGAAATTTCTGATATAAGCATACAACGGTGTTATCTACAGTATTTCTCTGGCTATGAACAAACCTTTTTTAACTAATACAGTATGACATTTGTTGAAGTTTTAGCGATAAAAATCATAATACAGGGAAGCGGTGCCATATCGAAGTATGAGCCTACCGTATTTTATCCGATGAATGAAAGAAAACTTTTATATTTACTAAATTAAAATACTAGTTTTTTATTATATGATGGATATGGAACCTCAATATTCACACTGCTGTTTTTGATGTTAAGTCTGGCAACGTTCCGCCTGTTTATATATTATTCATATGAATCCACTTTACGTGATAGTGAGGCTCTTTATGAAATTTTTGCCCTATTTTTTTTTCTTTTTTTTTTACCCCCGCCTACACTGGATGTCATTGCTTTGCGCCATGGGTTTCTGTTTTTCTGTACATCCCACCTTCTGAGGTTGTCATATGAAGATAGAGCTTGATTCGCTTATATTCCTATAAATGTTTCGGTTTGTAGCGGGCAGCAGACACTACTGCATTTTAATCTTCTGCCAACCTTCGTTCAGACACGTCTTGCTTTACCTTATGCTCCAGAACCCGGCACTATACCTTAATTGTAACTTTCTTTTTGTGTGTTTCAGAAGCCTTAATAAAGACTTGTGATAGTACTTACAGTGTAGTGGTTAATGCGTGTACGATAGAGCCTTGCTTACCCGCGGTCGTGAAATGTCAGAGTGCTGCGCTTGCATGCGCTGGTGTCGCCCAGTCGGAAATTATGGTTGTGATTATGGTAGAATACAGAGGTGTATGAGAGATTAAGGTCGATTATAGATGATGAAACAATATGGTAGAAATGTCGACTAAAACATACCGTTGATTTTAGTATGTTTAGGTCGATATTGGTGGAGGCAATATTGGTTGTTTAAGGTTGGTCAGGAAACGAAGGTCGATGGTAGTATATGGATGGATGGATGGAGACTAAGTATGGTAGATGGTAGTACATGGATGTTCGAAGACTATATATGATAGAGCATAACCAGGTACGTTATCAACGGATTTTCGTACGTACGATCATGAATGGAATTCCTCCCATTGTTTGGGGAACCATATGTATGGGTTGCCATTAAAATATTGCTAGAATTCCAAAATAATCGGCCAAAATAATATTGTACGACTAAAAGTTTGAATGCGAAACATCTAAAAATCCAATTTATGGTGCAAAAATTGTGCACCTTTTCAGTTTTTTCTTCCGGTCGATGAATTGAAAAAAAAAATGCAAGGTATGTATGGACGTTAACTGCCTTAACGTTATTTTTATCTACATTTTCTAAATATTACTAACGCTTTCCAGTTTATCGTAGTTACCCATCATTCCTATTTATTTATTGCTTTCCTTGTAAAACAGTACTGCAATCTTTGATCAAATATTGCCATCTATTATTGTGTTCCTTCAGTTTATATCTGTAAAATTTCATGAACAAATTATCCCCATTAGCTCTATGGAAAGCAATGCTAAGCCTTCATGATAAATTTGGCCTTATGTACCCTAAAAACGGGTATGGCCAAATTTCTTCCATCCACTTTTAACTTCCTCTGAGCTGTGTCGTATAGCACCCATACCAGTTTAGAGTTGGAAGAAGTTGTATATAAACGTGGTTTGACTGCACAGACTGGTTCAAGCTCCTGCTCTATACCATCGTCCTAAAGTTAAGAGCCTTTCACCATTCTGAGCTGCTGGCCTAACTCGCACGCATAAATTACCTTTTTTTTTGCAAAGCTGGTAATCGTTACCAAACAAAGCAATCATCCAGAGCATAATATGTCAACAGTTTAAAAAGTTGATCTTGGTAGAATATAGGTGTATCATTCGCTGAACACAGTCGATTTTGGTCGTAAATGATGTTCTTTCGGTTCACTATGGTAGATCATGGTTGCGCAGCTAAAACCTTTATAAAGGTAAAGACAACTTGACCGTACCTCCAACTGGGAAATCCGCATGCACTGGTTTGTGCTGCAGATATAGACCAACAGGCCCCAGAGAAGTATACGGCTGCAGTCGACCACAGATGTCTAGAGCTATGGCGCCAGTCGCGGAAGACTCCATGCGACAATATCTGCGACCCCCAACCCTCCCCATTGCTGGGGAAGGTCAGTAACCCGCTGCAGTATGCTGATCGATCACACCAAGAGCGCTATAAAAATACCCAGCTGGGAACTGGTCGGGAACTATGATTGGCAATATGGTCGAAGGTTGTGACACATCTCTACCATAATGCACCCCATAAATGGTTGAATATGGAGGATATATCGATCGTAAACAACCAAGATCTCAACCATATTCATAGTTAATCTACTATAATCACAACCATTATTTCCGACTGGACGGGGATCGCCTCTCCTTGCCACAGCTGATTTCTCGCGGTGCTGGACTTGCGGAGCCTGCATATATGGAGTTTTCACGCCATTGCGGGGGTGTTTACCGTTTCCGTATGTTGAGCAGTTGGGGGGCTACAGTGATTAATATCTGTTTTGGCTTGACATTTGCGGTAGAGCTGTATTTGTCCCATCACTACTTTCTTCCTGGAATTGTTCCTGAACTTGTGCGACAAAATTAATGTACTGAATTTTACATCGTTTTAGTCTTTTTATTACTTGCTTTGTTGATCGTTTATAAATTTAGTGCGGTAAAAGAATGTCTAATATTGATTACGTTCAGGATTTTGAAATAGCTAGTAGCAGTATTGTTGAAATAAGTTCGTAAGAAGTGTATCTTGTTTTCTAGAGATATCAGAGATTTGAACTCGTGCAGTTTGCATTGAACTAGGTTTTAATTAGGTTTATTTTTATTATCAGTGACGTTGAAAATACATGGGGAAGACAGCGTTCTGTGTGTTCCCCTGACACTGGATGATACCTCTAAAAAAAAGATAATACAGGACCAAACTCTACAAGTAATCTGAAAAAACAATATGGGTATTGACAAGAAAGTGACCATTCAGGATATACAGTATATAGTGAGGGTGTGACGGACTGTGATTAAAGTATGATAGTGCAAAGTATTCTATCTTCTCTGTACACACAGTTTATTGCGAGTAGAAAGAACAAAGAGAAAACAACAACATGTTTTGTTTAAAAAATCTGAAAAACAAACTTAGATTTTGATAAAAACAACTATCTACAATATAATAAAGACCGATGTCTATTTATCTCTTTGTATATATTTTTATCTGCTTATTTGTTATCAATGTTCTGTCACGCTTTAGCAAAACAGATAGGCGAAAATTAGCCTAGGTTGGAGCTTTTGGTCGTCCTCTCAAATTCCATTGAAAACTGATAGGTAGAAAATAGGCCATGTTGAAGATGATGGCAAACGTATATCTGAATGTGGTTAATTCTTTGACTTCGTTGAAGTCCACTGAATGCAGATACATCCAGCTTGTCAAAGCAATCTCTTGCGTCCTGTTTTGCACTCTCTTCTGAGGCTGTTACGATATGGTTAGGATAGGATTAAGTCAAACGCGCTAATGACACATATTTCATATGACATAAAAGATGAATTCTTTTATGCGAACATTTTATTTTCTCTAAAAATAATAAAAATAATTTCACACAACTACTGTAGATTTAATTAGTATACTTACTTATATGATTATTGAATAAGCAATACAATGCGGCATATTCCACAATCTTGGGAATAGAGAAGGCAATGCCGAGGCGCATCATGGGCTGTAAGATTAATATTGCTCTGTAGGCACCGCCGCAGTAAATCTAATGTTGTTAACCATGCTGTTCCCGTGCGATAGCTCATGAAGTACATAGCTGCCATAGAACGATGAGACGATTACTGAGCTTTGAGAACATAGATTTCAGAATGTTAGGGAAGATGTTGGGAAACATTACAAACTTGCATATAGAGAAGAAAAGCTCTTCAAGGAGCAGAGCATCAATCAACGTCAAGCCAAAACCGCTGTTCGGATGACTTCTTAAGTACCGAGGGTCCAGAAAAGCGTGGGATAGAACTTGAAGCTTATGTATCAGTGGGGCATCTTGCGGTGCAGTGCGTAGGTTTTGGACAACCAACATATCGAGTATCACCGCAAAACGTCAGGAAAACAGATTGAAATGGATTACTCTGGGAGCAAGACGATTGGCGGAACGAGAGTGATGGTTAGAAAGGAAAGTTTAACTCGTAAGCCAATGTGAGACACGTTTGAGAGGATGTCACATGACATTGGTAGAGTTAACTAGAAAAGGGAGGACTTTGGGGAAAATTTGTAAGGTGAACGCCTACTTAACACTGCAGGGAAGAGAGTCTTTCGTAGGGGTTGTTCAGTTTGATAGATAAAATAACGGCGTTCGGGTGTTCTTAGAACTCCGCGAGTGGCATAGGCATCTGCAAACAGCGATGTTGTAGGCGCAAAATTATGTATCGTCGTAGAGTTTTTTTTTTAATTAGAGCCAAGTTCATTGTTTGCAATTGAGGGGCATTGTTTCAACTTCTAAATAAGAAGTTTTTGCTGGAGAGGGTCAGCGACTTCGCTGTATCGGGGTAAATAGGTATCTGAGACGCGAGCATCATTGACCAGATTGAACGCTGAAATTCAAATTTTGTAACGTAACTGTAAGCTAAATACTGATGTTTTAGAATGATGAGTTCATATAATGAATTAACTGATTTATTGAAATTGAATTTATGAGATATGGTAAAATAATGCAGATGCGCAAAATTAAAAAAATAAATAGGGTATTTCTATCTCCCAACAGAGGGAACAAATAAAGAAGCAAACAATCAATCAAATAAACAACAACAGTAGCTATAACAAGAACAAAAAGAACTCTGCCCTGTGGCTGGAATCTTCTGCTGACAGTGTGCAGTCGAAAGTGGAGCAGAAACGACCGGATCCTCAAGAAAAGATTGTACCAACCAAATGTGTCAATGATGCTAACGTACATATATTTTATGCAACCCTAATATGTATAACACTAGTTTATGTGTATCTATCACAGTTGTCGATCCTGCACGTGGCGAAATACAGTTTACGATCCAGAAGAGTACTTGCATCTGCAATTTATTAAAATTTCATGCGGACAGAAAACAGGCTGAACAAAAGAACGATGCGTAGAGGTTAAACGTGTAGCGTAGGCTAGAGAATCAACGTGTTTGGTATAGAATAAATCTTGTACACTTGGTAAATTTCATAGGCGGTTAGTTAGAGCTGCAATTAGTTGCCGAAGCTTTGACCGGGTAACTGAGTCAGTCAATCTAATCAAATTGTGCATCTATTTTGTGTGACTTATCAACGCACACCATTGCAGCGTCAATTAGTGTCCCATTCATAATCCCTGCCCAGTTAATTAGTATTGTATATTTTACTTGAACACTCAAATTATTGTATGCACAGTGCACATATATATATATACACACTTACCTGCAACACAAAAATTATCCCAACAAGGAGTCCTTCATCCAAACTTGTTCTGTTGGCGATATTCTTCGGCGATCAGCAGGCGGGTAAACACCACGAGGATTTCTTGGCAGAAATAATTTTTTTCCCGTTTCGGGTTCTCCGTATTTATTGGGAGCGATATCGTCTTCCGGCCATGAAAACATTGCTTTAGAAGATACTAGACGACCAGTGATCCGTTGGGTCGTCATTGCAATCGTCTTCGCTTTCGCAAAGAAGCAGGTGTTATTTTGCTGGGCATAGACCACCCACTATTCGGCCGTGTTCTTCTGCCCGTCAAGGAGCGGCCCATTCGATTCACTGTCAACAGATTCTTTGCTTCTCTAACGAATATTCAAGATCCATGTTGTATGCAAAGTTAAATTATCATATGTTGCGTATATCAGTTGTATTGCCCGTGGAACCAGTGAATTGATCATGCCCGTTTTTGAGGCCCAGCTCAGTTTAACTTCCATATCACAGATACAATCGAAATAAAGAGCTAATCTATGGAAAGAATGCGACTGTACCCCCCCCCCCCTCAATACCTCAAATTTCTTCCCGAACAAAAGTGAAGAAGCTGTGTCAAACAAGACAAGAATGCAACTACCCACCCCCAATACCTCGAATTTCTTCCCTTATAAAAGTAAAGAAACTGTGTGCAAACAAGACACAAATAAGTAAACAAGCAAGACCGGTTCATGGAGTTTTAGCATAATATAGATATATACTTTTTTCACTTAAAGTAAAATAAGTCAAATTCAAACTAAAATAAGTCAAGTTCAAATTAAAATAAGTCAAGTTCATATTAAAATAAGTCAATTTCAAATTTAAATTAGTCACGATCAAATTAAAATAAATCAATTTCAAATGAAAATAAACCGATTTCAAATGAAAATAAATCCATTTCAAATCAAAATAAATATATTTCAAATGAAAATAAGTCAAGTTCAAATGAAAACGTTGAAATCAATTATGGTTAACTAGTGTTAAGGAGGCTCACCTAGGGTTAACTAAGGTAAACGAGGATTATCGATGATTAACGAGGGTAATTACGGTAAAATAGGGTAACCGAGGGTTAACTAATTGTAACTATATAGGGTTATCGTGGTTGAAATAGGATTATCGGAGGGTAAACGAGGGGTGATGAGGGTTGCCGAGAGTTAACTAGCCTTAATTAGGGTTATATAAATTTAACAAGGGTTGACTGGGGTTAACGAGGGTTAACTTGGAATAACGAGGGTTAACTTTTGTTAACGAGGGTTAACTTTTGTTAACGAGGGTTTACTTGGGTTAACCGTGGTTAAAAACGGTTAACGAGGGTTAACGAAGGTTAGCTCGGGTTAACGAGGTTAATTCGGGTTAATAGGGTTAACTTAATAGGTAACTTGGTTTAAATTGGGTTAACGTGGGTTAACTTGGGCTAAGTTGGGATATCCTGGGTTAACTGGGTTTAATTTGGGTTATCTTGGGTTAATTTGTTGTAACATCAGTTAACTTGGGTTAACATGGGTTAACTAGGTTAACTTGGGTTAACTTAGGTTAAACTGTATTAAATTAAGTTAAATTGGGTTAAACTGGATTAACTTTGTAAAACTGGGCTAGGTACGTTTATCTTAGGTTCATTTGGGTTAAAATGAGTTAAGTTGGGTTATCTGGGGTTTTCTTAGGTTAACTTGGATTAAAATGTTTTAAATTGGGTAAACTTGGGTTAACTTGGGTTTACTTGAGCTTACTTGGGTTAACTTGGTTAACGTGGGTTAACTTGGCTAAATTGGGTTAACTTAGGTTCAATTGGGTTTTATTGGGTTAACGTCGATTGAAATGGACCATATTGGGTTAATTTGGTATAATTGGGTTATCTTGCGTTATCTTAGGTTAACTAGGGTTAAAGTGGGTAAAGTTGGGTTATTTTGGGTCAAGTTGGGTTATCATGCGATAATTTGGGTTATCTTTCGTTAACTTGGGTTAAAATGGGTAATATTGGGTTAAAATGGGTAATATTGGGTTAACTCGTGTTAACTTGGCTCTCTTTTGTTAAATTGGGTTAACTTACGTTAAATTGGTAAAAGTGGGTTATCTCGGGTTAATATGGGTTAACTTAGATTAAACTAAGTTAAATTAGGTTAAAATGGGTTAACGTGGTAAAATTGGGTCATCTACGGTTATCTTAGGTTAATTTGGGTTAAAATGGGTTAAGTTGAGTTATCTACAGATTTCTTAGGTTAACTTGGATTGAAATGAGTTAAATTGGGTGAACTTAAGTTAACTTGGGTTTACTTGAGTTTATTTGGGTTAACTTGGTTTAACGTGGGTCAACGTGGATTAACTTGGCTAAAACGTAAAGGTAAAGTCAACTTAGACCACACCCTCACCTGGGAAACCCACATACACTGGTTTGTGCTGCGGGCATAGGCCCACTGGCCCCAGATGAGGAAGTGTAGTCGCAGTCGCCCTCGGGTCACCAAGAACTATGGCGCCAATTTGACGGAAGGAACAAATGACCCGAGACCCCCCCACCCCCTGATCTCTGAGGAAGGCAGCTCCGCCACGGCTCCGTGCATGCACACACAACTGCCGAGTCAGCACACCAAGATCTGTAAAGAGCTCGTGTGCCTCCCGGGGCATCGAACGAGCGACACAAGGTGTTAGAGCTGAGAACGGAAGCATGCAGCTACCGTGGGTTAACTTTGGTTAAATTGGGTTAACTTGTGTTAAAGTAGGTTAACTTAAGTTATATTGGGTTAACTTGGCTAACATGGGTTTAAACCTACTTTAACACAATTTTACCCAATTTAACCTAAGTTGACCCACGGTAGCTGCATGCTTCCGTTCTCAGCTCTAACACCTTGTATCCCCTCACTTCATATCAAATGCTGGCATTTAGAATATAATTATGAAGCAATGCTCAGGCAAACAACTTCAAAGAGCTTCAAAAGTCTGAATAATTTAATTTCCTATTAATTTAATTTTAATTCTCTTGTCTCTGCACAATCAAAGAATTCGTAGAACTCCATCGTTTTAGCAAGGCGAGTTGGAGATACCTAAATATTTAAATAATGTCTTTTTATGCTACCGATCAAACGTAAAGTAGTTGTTTTTTGCAAGCAAATTAGCATATGAAATTTCACCCACGGTAAATGAGGGAGCGCAGGTTGGACGAAGTCGTTAGTCGTCAGTACGTAATCGTTCGTATAGTGAATTATTTTTAATACATCCTCTTGAACAAAAATCATTTAAAAAATATTGTAGATGAATTCGCGTTTCTGAAGAGAATAATCATGTGGGTCAGGGAGATAGGGTACTAGCGCTTACTATGCGCTCAACATAGAGTACTTACACGATTGTGTTTATATTTTAAGTTCTGGTGACACTGCTCAACCTTTGCTGCCCCAAGTCTCCTTCTCAGGGTGGTAATATTCTCCGCTCTCTTATGCCATCCAGCCTAGAGTGCAGGCCTGGGTTTGTACGTCACCAAGTTGGACCGATCGGTACCGTCCATAGAGAAATTACTAGCTGCAGCCCAATACCTTTGAACCCATTCTACTTATTCCACTCTATATAGATAGAAAAAATCCATCTAATGTAGTCTATAACATTTCAGTAATTGAAATATGGTGTCTGTTCAGATTTGTTCAAAATATCCAGAGTAACTACCAACCAACAACATCAGACTGCGTCTAACAATAATTTATCCAGGGACTTCACGTGCTCGGACCATTATCGAGACACAGACCCATGATCGTACTGTAGGAGGCCTTGGGCGTGGGCAGCATGTGAGGAAGCTCCCCTCAGGGAGCTTAAGATGGCCATACGGTGGGGTTAGCTTAGTTAGGTGCGTCCCTCTTATGGTATGGAGAGCAGTTATTCCTTGGGACCTTATTGGTAGCAACATGATCTGTTCGCAGCTCTAACACCTTGTATCGCTCGCACGTTCGGCCAATCCAGGCACGCGAGCTCTTTGCAGATCTTGGTGTATTGACTCAGCACTTGTATGCATTCACTGCGCCGTTGTGGAACTTGCCTTCCTCACAAATGAAGGGGGAGGGTGGGGGGTCTCGGGGTAATTTTTTCCTTCAGTCAAATTGGCGCCATAGTTCTTGGTGAACCGAGGTCGACTGCAACTACACTTACTCATCTGGGGCCAGCGGGTCTATACCCGCAGCACAAACCAGAGCATGTGAGTTTCCCATGTGAGGGTGTGGTCTAAGTTGACTTTACCTTTACATTAGCCTAAGCTAGATTTTCTGAATGTCGTGCTTTCCTGCTCGTTTTCTTCGTTACGCTTTAATACTCCTAATAATGTTACTGCTCTCTGTTCTTCCTCTTCTTTCCCGACTTGCTGTTCCCATACGCACTGATGCTGTGTGGGAGCACCTTCGTTTATAGGTTCGACGTTTCTTCGAAGAAACTACTACCTATCCCTTCTTTCTTCCTCTGTGAGATCACCTTTAAATTGTAGCGGAAACTGAAACTTAAGCCCAGTGCAGACGAGAAGCAAAAATTGCTGAGAGTGGCATTTCGCCAATAGATGCTCCATGATACTCGGAGAAAAAGTAGCCTAAAGAGCGAATTTAACAGGATGGGTCTAGGCCAATCTTTTTCGTGGCATACAAACAACTCAAAGCAACTTGCAGTACAGCTTTCCCTGTTTTCTATTCGCTACTACGGTATGTAAGGCCTACGTATTTCCCAAAACTTTACTGTAAACGGTTACGATTTCATGTGTTATATCAAAAGTATGCAAGGAATTTGTATCTAGGTAATAACGACGGCAGCCCGCAGAAGCGTACGTGTCAAACTTGAGCTTCTAAGCTTCAAGATCGTACAAAACACTTAGTAGTTGAGTGCTATGCATGGGGTGAAAAAATCGATCGAAGGAAAACGAGCAACAAAGATTAACAAGTTCGTATTTGCTATTTTTATTTTATGCAACTTGTAATAACTTTACCTTAAGGTATTACCGTACCCCCCTGCATGTGCATTGAAATGTGCCAAGCTTGACGATCCGATAATTATTTTCCATCGAAATCAGCGAAGTTGTCGATTTTCTGCACACGCCTTTCAACGACTCAATTATTACTAAGTACGCGAAAGTCTGTCAATTCAAATTAATTATGACCGCTACATATATGCGGAAAAAAAATTGAAGTCCAGATTTCAATAACTAAGAGGTAAACCTAGAAGTCAAATTAAGAAGTAGAGAAGGAAATTCTGTTGCATCAGTTAATTCCGATCAACGTAATGAAAATCTCAAGGAGTTAAGCTGCATGGCACGAACAAGTTGTATCATGTACCTAGGGCGGGGTTCCATCAGCACAGGGGCTATAATCCAGTAGGGTGGAAATAAGGGCTTAGTTCCTGTTTTGGAGAAGCTTCAGAGGTTCATGTCGACAGCTGATCCTCTTCGAGATTTTTGATGTGAAAAAAAATTATACTGGTAGTATAATAAAGAACTTTCCCAAAAGTAGAAGTAGGGTGCTATATAAACGTTTGTTGGGAGAGTTCACACGTTACTTATTTATAGGCGTTCAATCACGAAAACGAACACGACCTGTGCGTAAACTTTTTCTGTCCCTGACCACACGTAGAAGTGTCCGTCATTCAAATGAATGACTCCGCGCGTTCAGCTGGGACATCATTTCTTACATTTCTGTCTATATTTTGCGTCTTTTCGAAGTAATATTCGTATTCCATAATCTTATAGCCTGATTTTCAGAAGAACAGCCTATTTCTAGATTAATTATAGCGTAATAAACGATAAAAGGGAAATCAACAGAGGGCAATCAGTCGGTCTTTCAAAACGAAAATGGCGTTTGTGTTTCTACAACATTTTGCAGATTTTCTAGTTTTACAGCGATAAACGGGCTTAGCTACAGTGATTCTGATGAAAAAGTGACAGCTAAAAAGCTTTGTTGTCGACTTGATCTGTTAGCTCTACAAAGGATAAATTTAGTACTTCTATGTTCTATTTACTGAACATGAATGATACGGGTCATTCAAAAAACGGACATGCTTCATCCTTCAGTCTCCCACGTTTGCGCTGCTGCTTCTATAAAATCAGCACGCCCCGTCCACCAGTTTGAGCGAACGCATAACGATGAAGTACGTGTGAACATGGTCTTAAACTTCACACAAATGAGACCACTTGCCTTATATTTGGCACTCCGCAACTTTAAAAGTATCTACGTCCATTCTCCATCACCTTTGATAACTCTCTTACCAAACCTCGCGAGGTTGTCAAGGCACTTGCAGTGTAGGTGGATAAACAGTTAACTAACCCTACCAAAAATTAGGGCCGCCGCAGAAGCTAAAACCCCTATTTAGCTGTTAATCCGCGCCCAAATTTTGTTAGGGAATGAATTTCACATTCAAAAATTATACAGAACCGTCAATGATATGTTAATGTTTCTCAACAGAATTAGTGAATCGCTTATTGTTCCTCATTTCAACTGCTGTAGTTTCATCTGCAGAAAACCTCCGAGTATCTTATATCAAAAGTACAAATCGTCAAGAACTTTGCAGTTACAGTCATCCTCAGTAGAAAATTTACCAAGTGCGATCATGCTAGTCCAATGTTAACAACGTAAATGTAGATTAAGTTCAACGCGTTTTCCGTTCTGTACCCAGTGTTCTTAGGAAAGCTAGTGGAGGTTTTGCAGTTTACTCTCAATAGCGAGATAGTGGACGATCTCTTCGGCGAGACCAGGAAGCAAAGAATGCAACGATGGGACTCAATGGGACTAAAATAAAAGCCGTGTCCGCACGTAGCAAATTTACGTCACATCAACGAGTCGAAGCATTTGAGTGTGGGACCTCAGGCCTTTGAAGGATGTTTTCTTAACTATATCACCTTATTTTTTCGATTTATTTCATTCGATCTCCCGCTCATGACTGGCCAGCTACTTGAGCTGCAAAATACTGTAAAATGTTGTCGTCAAGCACAGAATGTTCGAGCAACAAGCTAACTATTACTGTGGTTCTCTCGCGTACAGAATTGGCTATTATGTTGCTTATATTTGTTGGCAAGGAATAAATATCTTCTATGAAGAGCACTGTGAACTGAATATGAAGTGTAAACAAGGCTTCCATTAAGAAAAAAACAAAAAAAAACAAGTTGAATCAGGACCCCAAAAGGGACCAAAGTCGGCGCTAGTGCTGTGAAAGTTCCCACCAGCATGCACTGCAATTTTCTATAGATTATTGCTAAATTAGTGTATATTCTCATTATTTACTTATACGCTACAGATGAATTTGCAATTTAAGACGATTTTTCTGGTTAAGTTAGTTAAAATACTCCTAGGCTGCTCAGCCATAGATTCGTAATTTCTCCTGAATTTTCCCGTTACGCTCATTGCTTCCTAGGCGAGACCAACACCAAGTGTGCTTCACATGCATTAGCACGAATACACAAGCATATTCTATCTCTGGAACTTATAATTATAACTTTATTCTAGCTCCATTACATGATGAGACTGAATTCAGTCACATCAGTAATGTAACACTATCTAATTTTAGAAGCCCGACTGAGTTGAGCTAAAAATTTGCTCAGCAAACGTGGCAGACAGTCTCTCACTCCTGGCGAAAATCTCAGCTTGTCCATATCTTCTTTCACCCTAGAACTTTGCAAATGTATTCATTACAAGTTAATAGTACCTACCCTGACCTTTAATTGGAAATTAAAGTGTCCGTTCTGTCAAATATGACGGTGTGGATGTTGTGATGAGCCTCCTTCATTGGTCATACTGTCGTCATGGTATCCGCATATTAAGTAAACTAAACGATATAGTCCTAAGCTAAATTTGACCCAGCATTTGCATGTGCTAACGTGGGTTGAAAGAACCCCTGAAATGCATAGGTTAAGTTAGATTTTGTTAGGCGAGCTTAGGCTGGGGTAGGTAAGGTTCGGTTAGGCGAGTTCACGTTAAATTAGGTGAGATCAGCTTAGGTGAGGCTAGGTTAGGTGCGGTTAGTGTAGGTTAGTGAGGTTAGGTTAGGCTTTATGCATAGCATCCCATTTTTTTTACATTTTGGACTTGTTCTAAATCCAATAATCGGGTTATCTCGGGTTATACCTATCCAGGAAGCGAAGAGCTTAATGGAAACATGGAAACTAGCATCAAAAAGTGACGTCGTCAACGACGTCAACATCGACGAACGCTCCGGCTAAGCAGCCTACAAGTATTTTAATTAATTTTGCGTGAAAAATTGTCGTCAATTTCGAATTTCATCCTTGCAGCAAATAAACGAAGAGAATATATACTAACTGAACATAAACAATTAACAATAGAAAATTGCAGTGGAGGCTGGTGGAAATTTTTTCAGCACTAGAGGCAAAATATATGCTGGTAATGTCCACTGATTTATCTTTTTTTTGAAATGAAGTCTCATTTACACTTCATATTCCGTTACAGTGGTCTTCACAGAACATATCTAATCATATCACCGTATTGGCTCCACTTAATTCATTCAATCGCGCTGTCCTGACTGGCAAGCTAATTTAACTGCACCCATACACAAAACACAATGAAATAATTCTCGTCAAGTACAGAAAGATTGCGCAAAAACTGTTCCAATGATTTCTCTCGAGTCAAGAATATCACACTACTTATGTTTTTGGTTAGGGATTAGAGCCAACCTACGAAGGTCTGAGGTCCGACCCTGAAATACTTCAACGCGTCGATGTGACGTCATTTGGCTACATGCGGTCACGGCAAAATTTTATCTGAGTCCCGTTGAGTCCTCCCGTAACACTTTTTGCTTTCTGGGCCTATTGGACTAATATTGCTTATATACGACAAGTTAGACAACTACGCAATGATTCAGACCATTTGGCGAGGTTAGGTGGGCGAGGTCTGATTTTCTCTATATCGCAGTTATAAAAAAAAACGTTCAGGTCAAGTTACCTGAGGTTAGGTTAGAAGAAGCTAGGTAATGTTAAGTCAGATTAGGTTGGATTTAGTTAAATATGGTTAGATAAGGCTGTATACAGTTACAAAAAAGCTCGGCTGTGTTAGGGGTTGATTTCGTTAGGATGGGGTAGGTAAATGCAGTATAGTACACTAGCGGGCAAAATAAGAGAACGATTTTCATTTTTTGAAAATAAAGGTTAACCATGTAGAGTAGGCTAATGAATCTTTTGATGGCGCCCTAAGGAATGTATTAACATATTTCTACAAAATATCAGGACAAACATAACTATATTTAATACATTAGAGCAATCTAACAAACAACAACAACAAAAATTGAACAGTGCAAAATAAGAGAACGAACTTCTCTAAAACACTCTCACATTTACCTTGGCCATCTGGATACATTCAATTTCGTGTACATGACTTCTAGAACTGCCACTCTTACGATTAAACCATTCTAGAAAAATGGCACCTCACGTGAAAGTTACTCCTGAGCTGCGGGAAAAAATTGTTCAGCTCTGGTCCTCAGGAATGACTCTTTCGGCCATATCAAGAGAGGTAAACCGATCCAAGAGCGTTGTTTCTCGTGCATTGAAGCTCTATGATGAAAAGAAACAGCTGGAACCACCGGTATCTGCAGGTCGCCCTCGAAAAACCACCGTACGAGTTGATAGGATTATGAAACGCTATACCCAGAAGGAACCTGTCCTCGTGGTTTTGGGTCTCGCTCCTGCCGGATCTTGTGCACTAATGTTCGGAGATTATATGGTAATTTGGCTGAACTAGCTGTAGCCTCTTCCAGTTATGACCTTGTGCTATGTTCAGGAGACGCTGGTCTCAAGCCATCGTCATGTTTCTGAGCTGATGATCCCGAACTTTGAAAAGCCAGTGCTGCGGTTGCGAGACTCTTGCCCTGGATTTAGGGGTTTGGCTGCTTACGTTCG
>LQNS02277718.1:20986710-21003271 GCA_001587735.2 Parhyale hawaiensis
AGATCTCATTGGTGGATGTCACGGGGAGCAGTGAGTTTCTCGAGGGAGCAGCAGACAAACCGAGAAACTCATATGCGATTGGTGCATACGCGACTGGCTGCAGCCATAAGAGACTCGTTACTGATATGCGATTGGTGCATCCGATGACTGGCTGACAGCCATAAGAGACTCTTAAGCTTCAACGAGCTAGGCTACTGGCTCCCTCCTTCTCTATACAAGCTCCTTGAGCGTAACATACGAAGGAAGGAAGGAACAAACGAACGAACGAACGAAGGAACAACGCAATTAATATTATAGATTCCAACTTCCTGGACGCGAAGATTTTGTTATACTGAAGTATCTCACTGTGTATTCTGGATACGCATCGGAAACGAAATTCAGTGATGTTTCAGCGCTTACGTATAAAGTTTTCTTCTTTTTTTTTGCATGTTATTGTAAGGGACGGAAGGAGTGTGCTGAAGACGAATTGAAGGGTACTGCTCAGTAGAAAGCACGTATCTCTTACGCTAATTTGAGTTGGCCGTCCTAGCGTTTTCCTCTATATGTATTTTAATAAGGAAAGTACATTCAGTGAAGAAATGCAGTCACAAGTTTCTTGTGATGAAGAAGAAGCAAGTCAAAGACGAGAAGATTCCGCACCGGCCTATATTAAGCAATTTTATATATCTATCGTTGCGTAAATTTCTTCACGCACGGGTCCACTAGTAAGATTATATCTGGCCAAGCTGTCGGCACAAGTCGAGTTTGTGCCGAAAGCTTGGCCAAATGTAGTCCAATGTCTGGACCAGTCCTTAATAGTCTAATATTTTCCGTTAAATAATAGATCAGAGAACAGCATACTCCTACATTACTCAAGTAGAGCCACACGCGACGAAACATCGATCTAGAAAAGCTAACCTTCTTTCCGTATGATGCCTGTTAATCGCGTTTGTTTGAGACGTTCTTTTCCAATTCATTCGCTTTGCATGACACTGGCGTGTTAAGATGACGTTCTGTAATATTCGGTTTTTTTGCTACAATAAAAAATCAAGGTTGATAATAATTAGACACTGCCTACTTAGGCAAGTAATAACAGATCACTACAATCAGTAAGAAACTGTCATCTATATATAAACAGAAGCATGTTTGCTGGAAATCATCAAACCCACAGGTAGCTGTAGACTAAACGGGCAGCATGAAACAAAGCTAAGGACATAATTTGATGGGCACGGTGACAAGCCCAGGAGTCTTGTCTGGTCCGAAACTTCAAACGGGAGTGTTGGTTTCGCAACCCTGCATCGTGTTTTAGGCGTTAGAAATAACCCGTTTGCACCTCAGACGGCTAAAGTCTCCATTTTTCGGAACACAATTGAGTTTCCGGAAGTCTCGTGGTTATTTGATTAAGGTTAATGCATACAAACCCGATCTAACGGGGTGAAACCTACGCACCTATCCGAACTGCGAGACAAGTTAAACCTATACTAGTCTTAACTTAATACGATTTCACCGCGGTAGTCGATAGCACCGTGCTTGTAAATGTTATGCGAGGACACCACTGTTCGAAAAATAGATTAGAGAAGGGAGAACCTGACATGATCTGATTAAAATTGACGTTCAGCCTGGTGTCGACAGTACTGATAAATCTACGGCAACGCTATTTCCAATAACTCTACTTTTCAATAACACTATTTGATTTTCTCGATTCATCGTCGATAACAACATAATGCGGTAACATTATAATACCGCGATGTCACGTGGTTGTGTTGCACATCCACTACACAATTATTCTGTCTTGGACAAACATTGCTCTACTACTGTCATTCAGTTTCTATATAATTTCCATAAAATGTACCCTAAATTATTGCAAGAGATAATAGAGTGGGAGAATATGGAAAGGAACGTTAGTAAAACGAAATGAATGCGTTTGTGAACAAAATTTCAAGTATCACTAAAGCTTCATGATACGAAATTTCAAGACGAAGGAACGCACGCAAGTGTGGCATATAGAGTACGAATTTGCCGCAATGGATTGTTCTCCGCGGTACTAAAGAGTGAAGCAATACATGGTAACTAAGTTGTGTTTCGTTGCAAGGCAGACAGAGTGTGGAACCGTTTACTAACGCATTCATGCATAAAATTAAAATGCATTTGTTCACTTGATTATAAGAGCAGAGATGGAAGGGAATTCCTCTGAGTGGGGATGTTTGAATTGCATGACATGGTTTTTGTGCAAAAAATTGCAATTAGCCGGTGGTTATACATACTTGTTTCCAGCAGCAGATATTAGCATTGGATCTGTCTTCAAAGTCCATCACTTGCATGCTGAAACGGAACGATATGTTAGCTTCTTTTGCTCAGTTCGGCTGCTGAAAAAATTCAACAAATGGTCAGCTATTATAACTTTTATTTAAAAACAGTTGCCCCAGCTATCATTAAATGACGGCAAACAATTAGTATTTCAAGAAAACCCGCGTTGTCTTATCTGTTGTTCCCTGTTCAGATCGCTTCTCAAGTAAAAATTCAACATTCTTAAAAAAATAATATATACATAGTATTTTAGAATTCATCTAGCTACAATATTTTTAAATACTAAAATCAAGGTCTCCTGCATAATTGCTGTTGAGTAATAAACTTGCCAAAGCATCACTGCTAATCGTTCAACCTGCGCTGCATGATTTACCGTCACTAAACTTTCCTAGGCTAAGTTGCTCGCAAAAAACGACTACTTTACCTATGAGCTGCAGCAGTGTAAAAAGACCTGGTTTTAATTTTTATTATATCTCAAACTCGCGTGGCTAAAACAATGCAGTTCTGCTAATTCTTTGATTGTGCAGAGACAAGAGAATTAAATTAATAGGAAATAAATATTATTTACGTTTCTGACGCGCTTTGAAGTTGTTTGCCTCAGTATTGCTATATATATTGTAATTGCCTGCATTTCATATGAAGTGAGGGCATGATGGAAAGGTTTAGACAAAAATTAAAAGGAAAACACAACCTGAATTCTCTTTCACTGGTTCGTAATATACTTTTTCTAAAGGCCCAGAAAAATGGTAGACTACTCCAAAATAGAAGCTGTTAGCTGCTGCCTAGTCTTGAAAGCGCATTCTGCGAGATACTTCCGTTTTCTCACAAAGTTGCAGTACAAAAAAAAAATAATAATATTATGACTAGCTGGCGAGTGACAGGAGATTTTTCATGGAAGCCAATGCCCTTGTGATAAGCGTGCTGGATTTAGATCGTTATGTTTGGAATGTTCTTAACACCATAGAAGCCATGAAGCGGAGGCATTATGAAACAGAAAGTTCATGAAAAAAGGAGAGATCCTGAAACTGTAAAAAAACAGACACGTAGATAAAATACAACGCCACACATATGACATTGTGGCAATAGAAAATTCCAAATCTTGATATCCCAAGAATTTATTTAACTAAAAACTAACTTACGGACTTTGAGTTCACAAAACTAAGCATTGAACTAGCCATTGACGCACTAAGCGGCAACAGTTCAGCGGGACCAGAAGATGTGCCTGCAAAAATCCTTGAGACGTGCAAGCTAAGCGTCTCTTACCCCCTGTACCTTGTACGGCGAAAATCAATAGATGAGAGTATAATTCCACTCACCTACAAGAACACAATTATTTCACCTATGCCTAAGGCTGGAAATAGCATGGATCCAGCCAACTACAGACCCGTCTCAATAACTACAGTAGCCACGTAGTGAAAACGTTTGAAGGGTATTTAGGAAACACCTAGCAGATACATCATTTAAAAAGCAATAACTTGCTTACGTCAAATCAACATGGCTTTCGCCATAAACGTTCAGCCACTTCGCAGCTGCTTGGTCATTATGACTCGATTCTAGACCTATTAAGCTAAGGCAAAAATGTAGACTTGATATAATTAGATTTTGCCAAAGCATTTCATAAAGTAGACCATGGAATACTGCTACTTAAACTCTCCAACATGGGCATCCGAGTAAAATGTCTTCGATGGATCCAAGTTTTCCCGACAGACCGAACCCAAAGTGTAATTATCAACAGTAAAGTTTCCAAACGACAGAGATACTTAGTAGAGTCCCATTAGGCACTGTGCTTGGTTCAATACTCTTCTTCATCATGATGAATGATTTGGGGCACCAATTCAAGTCTGCCGTTCGCTCATTTTTTGCTGATAACTCACGGATATTAGCAGCGGTGCAATCAATGGCAGACGTACGGAATGTGAAACTACATGTATATCTAACCAACATCTTTCTTTGGACATCGGTTAACAACATGACCTTCAACGAATCAAAATTTGATCTTTTACGATACGGAAAAACTTCTCCCTCACTGAATCTACGTCCTACACGATGAGAAATGGGAGCGAAATCGAGAGAAAGAACAATTTTAAGGGATCTTCGGGTGTGAATACAAGATAACGCCACTTTTGAAGATCATGTGGCTCGAGTTGTTACCACAGGCAAGAAGTGAAGCGGATGGGTGCTTCGAACTCTCTCTTTCCGATAGGCAGACACAATAGTCAGGACCACAAAAAGTGAAAAAGAAGTATCCGTAGCCACTATGGCAAAACGCAACCCAAACGCAATATATTCTATAAACATATAAATGAAAGAAGAATAAAAAAGAAACCATAGGTCGGCTCAAAAGACCTGACGGTGAAACCACCCATGACCTAAGAGACAAAGCCACAATCCTGAACGACTATTTCACCGCTGTATTTACTATTGAAAATGTTACGAATATTCCTGAATCGGCACCGCTGCAAGTCGCTCCTATTAACACATGTGTTTTCTCGGAGATCGAAATCTTTCAAGCACTGACCCACCTAAATTTTGTATAAATCCACTGTCCCAGATGATCTTACTCTCCGTGTACTACGAGAAATGGCTCTAGTCATCGTGAAACCACTGCTCAGAACATTTAATCGGTCTCTCTGAACGGGAGAAGTTCCGCAGGATTGGAGACTAGCTTACGTGATACCGATACATAAGAAGGGGTACAAGAAAAGCCCCAGCAACTATCAACCAATCAGTCTTACATCGGTCGTTAGCAAACCTATCGAAAGCCTCCTGAAAAAGCGCATCACTGACCACCTAGGGACGCATCAGCTCATATCCGACTCTCAGCATGGCTTCCGAAATGGAAGAAGCTGCTTAACAAATCTTCTGGACTTTTTCTCAATAGTTACGGATATTAAAGATTAAGAAAAGGGTGCAGACCTTGTGTATTTGGACTACCAAAAGGCTTTTGATAAGTTCCCCATCAACGGCTAATGAAAAAATTGGAAGCCCATGGTATCCAGTGAGGCTACTTACGATGGATCGGGGCATGGCTTACGGGTCGGCAGCTGCGAGTGAAGCTCGAAGGAAAACGAGCGACTGGACGCACGTATCATCGGGGGTTCAGCAAGACAGCGTGCTTGGTCCACTTCTGTTCTCAATTTACATCAATGATCTGGATTTTAACATCCGCAGTAAAATCAGTAACTTTGCCGATGATACAAAACTATATCATCCTGCCGCGAAAAGAGCCGAGCTCCAACAAGACCTTAACCACCTCATGGAATGGAGCACAACGTGGCATATGAGCTTTAATGTCGACAAATGCTCAGTAATGCACGTAGGGCTCGTGAACCCTTCAACTCCATTGAAAATCAATGGGACAGAATTGGCTGCTGTCACCCAACAACGTGACTTGGGAATCACTATTACAAACAAACTACAGCACAGTCAGCAAGTTGACATGAGTGTGAAATTTGCAAGCAGAGTACAGTACTCGGATTCATCACCAGAAATTTTGAATACAAGTCCAAGGACATCATCGTTCGCCAGTACAAGGCATTAGTGCGGCCACACTTAGAATTTGCTGTTCAATTCTGGTCACTACATCTGTGCAATGATATCGATAACACGGCAAGAGTCCAACGCAGAGCAACGAAATTGATACCTCAGCTGCGAAACAAGCCGTATGAATGTCATTTAGAGGAACAGGGTCTGACATCTCTCGAGCAAAGACGACTCAGGGGGCAACTTATAGAAACATCATGTATTTGAATGGCTTCAACGACGTACCTACAACAAGACTCTTTGAGAGACACCTCAATGATCGCTTGCGCAACAACGGTCTAAAACTCAAGCACAAAGCTCGAAGAACGGCCTTTAGTCAGCAGTTTTTTTTTCCGTATTTCATAGTCAGCATTTTGAATAGACTTCCTTCCGACGTCGTTAGTGCGGAATCAGTCAACGCGTTTAAAAATCGTCATGACATACTTTGGGAGAGACATCCCCCTCACCTAAGGATTCCTTCTCCAGGAGTCGCACACTCTTACGGCCAAAGCGTGCGAGGCGTCCTAAATTCGTCTTCTTCTCTCTTCGGCACCAACTACACTCTCTAACATCTTTAACTCCGCATATCAGCGGCTATTGATCATGACTGTGTGCATTCATGATCGTCTCTTTCGCTGAGACTCTTCTCCTTCCACTTTTTTTCTTCACTTTTTCCCTGTCTTTTACATCCTACTAACATAATACCAATAGTTCATAAAGGGCCGGGCGTAAGTTTCGGTGTCCCTTTGAGAATGAGCCTGTTGGTTCGTCTGCGCCACCTATCTAATCCAATCTTACTGATACTCTCGAGGATTGAATACTGTTCACCTCTTTGGATGCCAAGCAAACGGAAAGACTTAGAGTGACTCGAAGCTATCCAGAGATCGTTCTTTGCCAAAATCCGTGGCATGAAAAATCCAAATTATCACGAAAGACTGGCTCAACTTCAAATATACTCAATTCAAAGGAGATTTGTGCGCTTTACGATCATATATGCTTGGAAATTTTTTGAAAGAATTTCTGTCGACGTCAATAGGCGAGTCCAGGCCAGACACTCAGGCCGTATTGGTGCCATATGTGAAGTGCGAATTCCGATCAAAACTGGTGGTGATGCAGTGGCTAAAAAGTATTCTAATAGTTTCACTATCCGGGGGTGGTTAGATTATTGAAGAAAATGCCACATCACATTCGAAATGTCACCAGTACAGAGACTGCGTACCAGCCGCATGCTTACTGAAAGTGCCTGATAAACCTACCGTAAGCGGCTACGTGAACTGTGGGGATAACTCGCTGTTAGCCTCCACGTTGGTCGCGGACTGCAGTATCACCTCAGCACAAGATGGTTAATGGTAAAATCAACTTAGACCACACCCTCACCTGGGAAACCTTCGTGTACTGGTTTGTGCTGCGGGTATAGGCCCACTGGCCCCAGATGAGTAAGTGTAGTTGCAGTCGACCACGGGTCACCAAGAACTATGGCGCCAATGTGACGGAAGGAACAAATGACCCGAGACCTCCACCCCCTCATCTCTGAGGAAGGCAGTTCCGCCACGGCACCGTGCATGCACACACAACTGCCGAGTCAGCACACGAATATCTGCAAAGAGCTCGCGTGCCTGGCTGGGCATCGAACGTGCTCGCGATTCAAGGGTTTACAGCTGAGAACGGAAGCATACTACTACTACCGTGGTGGCGTGCATAACGCCACCTGGAGCTCGTCAGCAGTATCATCAAGGTAATCACTGTAATATCAGACGCCATACTGTGCGACCAGCAGAATGGTATGGCCAAATTGAACTAGTAGCGCATACTGTAGTATAACTTACCGATTTGGTATGCTGTTGGTTAAAAAAATTATTCAGGAACGTAGGGGAAGTAGGTATGTTGTTGGACTTCACATATGTCTACACTTTAGGTATTTCAGTGAAATGCACCGACATTCAATCAGATAACCTATTTTTTTTTAATACAAACACTACTTTTTTCCGTGTTTTACACTGAGAATTTAACCACCGCAGGGAACCTAAGCCGCATCATTTTATGATCAAACATAATTTATGTGGCGTATTGTATAAATTAGGCTATAAACACACAACCTGGTGCCTAAACGCTTACAACATTTGAAAACTAGTTTTTACAAAAGAGAAAAACATTCCTAAGGCTTTTACTTGCCAAATTGGATCATGCCAGATCTCATTATTCTACATTTTTAGCTTCGCCAAGGAGGTTATGTTTTCGTCGTGTTTGTCTGTCTGTCTGGCTGTTTGTCTCTGTGTCTGTCACCAAGATAACTCAAAAAGTTCTGAGCTGATTTGAACGAAATTTACAGGGATTGTTAGGTATGTTAGGAGAAATAGGTGATTAACTTTTGGTGAAGATATGTCCATTGAGAAAGTTTGAGCTCAGGCATATAGAAACTAATAAGCCCTATTATAGATACCGTGGCATGAAATTTTCAACGCTCGAATTTTTTCCCATCTTATTCTTATTCCTTCAGTGCGTTACTTCTGCTGTTCGAGTCATTGTGTTAACTGCCGCTGTGAATGCTGTGACTCCGCATCGTGCACGACGTCCAAGGGCGCGTTCGATTGGGCAATGAAATGGAGACTTTGAGACTTGATTTGTTTAAATCTTCAGAGAGGAGCCCTGACTTAGATTTGTTGATTGAAGTATCAGGCGTTGACTCTCAATCAGTTAACTCTGAAATTTTCATTGGATTAGATACGCAGCAGTAGACGGACCGACATCTCAATTCCCAAAAGCCACCGGAACTTACATCACACCCCTGTGAGCTATTGCGATTATGTTAGCTTGATATAGATGATGGAGTGGAGAAGAAGAAGATAAAAGGAAGATCTCAGCCACAAATTGATCATAAATGCACGCAAGTGCAATTTATATTCGCTGATCTGCGGAGCTCTAGAGTTTGTTACTCGTGGTGGAGGACGTGTTCTTAGTTGCGGAGGATGTCTTTCCCAATGTTTGTCAAGTCAATTTTTAAACGTGTTGACCGTCTCCGCACTAACAACATCGGATGGGAGTCTATTCCAAATGTTCACAATGAAATACGGAAGGAACTGCTGGCTTAAGGTTACTCTTCGGGCTTAATGCTTGAGTTTTTTCCGTTGTTCCGTAGGAGATCATTATGGTCTCATGCAAAAAGTCATGCTGTAGGTACTTCGTTGAAGCCAGTCAAATACTTGAAAATTTTTATTAGTTGCTTCCTGAGTCGTCTTTCCTCGAGAGAGATTACGCCCAGTTTTTGTAGGCGAACTGGGCTTGTTTCGCAGCTGACGTATCAATTTCGTTGCACTGCGTTGGAGTTTTTTCATTTTATCGATATCTTTGCAGCGATGCGGTGACCAAAATTGAAAAGCAAATTCTGAGGGTGGGCCCACTAGCACCTTGTACAAGGGAATGATGATGTCCTTGGATTTGTAAAGTGGTGGCAATAATGATAACACAATTTGAAATTTTGTAATAAGTTCAAAAATGCTGCATCAATATAGTTGAAATTCTAACTGAATAATGTTACTTTAACTAGTTACCGATTCCTTATGATCGTTATTGTATTCGTTGTCTTTTCAAAATTTTACCACGAAAATAATAGTGTGTGGGTGCAAATCGGGTGGAAATAAAGATAGCACATGTGGAAAAAATGGTATTTTAGAAAACAATGAAAGCAAATAAAAACATAATTCCTAATATTTACCAGCGTTTCCTTTTGATTGCAACACCTGTACACATCGGTTATTCATAGAATTGATTAAATTAGAGAGCATTTCTTTGGGTACTAGTGGACCCGTGCGTGAAGAATTCACGCAATAACCTTTACGTTTGCCTAATGTATCTAGGCCTGTGCGGAATCTTCTCTTCTCTTATTTGCTTCTTAATTTTCTTCTTTCCTTTATTGATCCTGTGTCGTGCTGTCATCCTTAGGTCTTCTATATAGACAGGCCAAGGAGCTTGTATAGAGAAGGAGGGAGCCAGTAGCCTAGCCCGTTGGGGCTCAAGAGTCTCTTATGGCTGTCAGCCAGTTGTCGTATGCACCAATCGCATATCAGCAAAGAGTCTCTTATGGCTGCAGCCAGTCGCGTAAGCACCAATCGCATATCAGTAACTGGGTTCGTCTGCTGCTCCCCGTGAAACTCAGTGCTCCCCCGTCTTTTCTACCAATGAGCGTCTCACAGCTATAAGTGATCTGGTTGACTCGCTGGCAAGTCTGTAACTGGGCCACAAGGCTCCCTCCTTCTCTATTGAAGCTCCTTGAGACAGGCAGAAATAACATCTTGAGTAAAAACACTTCAACAAACTTAAACAAAATACCAGCTTATATGCAATGTGTTCGGTCCGTAGCAAAGATTCCGTTTATACCGTCTTTCCACCTTCACTTGAGGTGCTCAAATTTTGACCTATGAAGAGAAAACTGCTTGTCAGAGGAAAGCTGCATGCTAAAAGAAATAATTGTCAACTGCTCGTGAAAATTTATGTTTCGTCGGTTTCGTTGACAATAATTGCATCAAAGTGGAAAGAATAGCTGATGCAACGAAATCAACTGTGGGAAGAAACTACGAATCAAGAAGCATGAGAGTACCAACGGAAGCTTCAGACATCTTCAGAGCTACGATTTCAACTTCGGCAATGCCAGAAATGCATTCAGACATAAGGTCGCCCTGTATTTTGCCGTAGATTCAATGTATGGAGAAGCTAATACTCGTACAAATCAGACTAAGCCTGCGATGTCTTCATTGTTGGAATTTCATTTGTCCCCGCTTAAGATACGTTTGCCATCTTCTGCAACCCGGCCTATTTTCTGCCTATCACTTTCAATGGAGCTTGAGAGGAGCACCAGAGCCTCCAACCTGATCTAATTTCCGCCTATCTATTTCGTTAGGAGTGTGACACCAAACATATAAATATATATATATTTATTATAAACACCCGACGGTCATTCTTAGTATTAGATTAGATAGCCTCCCAGCATTCATCTATGGTCTGCCACAAGCTTTCTTTATCCTGAAATTGTCTCTCATTGGCGTAAACATGCCGTGAGAGTATCCTCCAAAGATTCTCAATTGGGTTTAGATCGGGTGACTTAGCAGGCCAAGCTAAAGTGGCGATATTATAGGCATTAAGCCAATTTGTGGTCAACCTTGCTGTGTGAATGGCGGCATTATCTTGCTGGAACACCGCTTCTTGCTGATTTTTATCAGTTTGAAATGGGAGAAGACTAGTTTCTCAGACCTCTGTGTACTTCTGAACATTCTGTCTACCTTCCATCATCACGAAATTCGCCTTGCCCTTGATGGAGAATGCTCCCCAGATCATAAGGGATCCGCCACCAAAAGGTCGTTTGCTGAAAAATTTGTCCTCCTTTCTAAGATCATGCCAGTAGTATTGAGAACTGTCAGGTCCGTCTAGGTTAAACTTTTTTTATCGGAAAAAATAATATTAGACCAATTTTCATGGTTCCATTGCACTTTTTCTCAAACCCATTCTTCGCTCTTTGCCTTGTGTGCTTTCGTGAGTGCTGGTGCAGTTTTTATCTTCCTATAACTGAAGTTCTTAGATGAACCCAGGATCTGTCGCACTCTTCTCGGTGTAACATTTAATTGCAGGGATGTTTGTAGGATTTTTATTTTTTGACCCCTCTCCTGTCCGAGACGCCTCACGGATAAGTCGGCGGCGGGCTGTAGGGCTCAATTTTGAAGGGCGGCCAGTAGACTTATTTTTTTCCATATTCTTCTGGGTTCTTCAAAAAGTTAGTTACGACCTTTCTAGATCTGCTAACCTTCCTAGAAATCTCAGATATAGTGTATCCTTCTTCATTTAATGCGCTTATTTGACCCTTTTCCTTTTCAGATAACCCACACTGTGCTCCCATGCTAAGAAATGGATTAATTTCCAAATATAGAGGTTACGAGGTGGGGAGCAACTGTCCAATATGGCAACGCCGGTTTGTTTTGATATTCTTCTTCTCTAATCTGGATGTAGTAACGCGATTTTTTTTTTTTTCAAGTGGTGCTATCTTTATTTCCACCCAAATTCCAACACAAATTTATACCTTTCATCATAAAAGTTTAATCAAATAGTTTATTGGGAAACTATGATAAGAAATATGTAACTAGTTGAAATAAGATTTTCATGTCAAAATTGCACATGATATGGCGTAGTATTTTTTAAGTTATCGAAAAATCCTGAATAATGTGCTATCATTATTGCCACCACTTTATTCGAAATTCCTGATAATGAATCCCAGTAGTCTGCTGGCCATTTCCACTCTTAGTCTCAGTCTTACTCCATAAAATGGAGATTTTAGGCTGCTTAGCATAATCAGGCTGCTGCTAGCAACTTCACTGTGAAAAACTTCGTGAGAAACTTTCTAATTTCTTTCAAATAGCAGCAAAATAAAAGAGGGTAGTTTTTCGGACGTGTTCAATTGCGTCGTCAAAGTCGATTTAGGCCAAGCCTACTTGACTTGACTAGTCCGGAAATGCACACAAGAATACTTTAGCTTCGTCACTTTGAATTGTGTGGTTTCTGCTAGAAGGAGTCCGATTATGCTGCGTCGGCTGATATCTCCATGTCATGGAGTAAGGTTATGTTAATGGGAGTATTAGAGGTAAATGATTAAGAGTCAACGCCTGAAACTTGAATCAACAAATCGAAGCCAGGGCACCTGTTTGAAGATTCGGACAAGGCAAGCGTCACAGATAATAAAGCTGCCCAATCGAACGCGCCCAACATGCTAACCTCGTGGGGACAATTGGTACTGTCCTGAACAGCATACCATATGCTGCTCCCCCTTGCCTGCCGAACAAATGGAAAAACCCAGCAGGCCTACAGGCTTTCAGGCGATCGCTTACCACTAGAATTAGGGCCATGCAATTATTGCTTCCATGAAAGACTTGTCCAACTTCAAATGTACTCAGTGCGATGGAGGTTCGAGCGCCTCGCAATGATATACTCTGCATTAGGAAAATTCTTGGAAAAATTACGTTGAATCTAAATGAGCGAGTTGTGCAAAGTACGAGTTCTGATCAGCAATAGCGGCGACGCAGTTGTAATGAAATATTATGCTATCTTCAGGGTGAGGGGTTGAGGTTGTTCAACAAAATGCTCTCTCATATTCGGAACGTAGCAAACATTGCAACTGTGAACTTACCTGCCAGACTGATACTTATTAAAGGTGCCAGACAAAGCAGCTGTAAGCGGTTACGTGCACTGTGGTGCTAACTCGCTGCTATCTCTCCCACTGGCCAAGAGATGCAGTATCACTTCAGTATAAGACTGATTGCATACATAACACCACCTGGACCTCAACCAAAGAACTTCAAAGGTATCAAGTGAAGTTGCCAGTTGATCCAGTGGTGCAACAACCTCATTATTATATGGGTTCCATATTGATAACTCGCTGTGTTTCTCTCTTGAAATACTTTTGCAGTAGAGCATAGCAATGCTAAAATTAAGATACACTAGTATAAAAACAAGACTGGTCCAGTTTGACCCATCATGTTAGATAAACTCTCTGGCGAGGTGTTGAAGTAACGTTACAGATGGTGCATTGACCCTATGTGGTCCAGCGCTCCTCGTCTCTCGGTAGATCACTGTTCAAACACTGTTGTTCCTTTGAGAAACCAAATTTATCACAGACAATTTGTTTTAATTTTCTTGGCAGCCTCTCCTGGCATATATTCTTAAAGTGTAGCTAGTAACAAAAGCTACACCTCGACCTTTGCATTCGCGGAGCATTTCTTTTCCTGCGACCCTCACAACCAACTGAGATTTTGCCTCGACGGGAGCAATATGAAAGAAGAACGTTTGTCCTCGTCCGGAGCACCTTAAGCCAATTTGTTTTCGGTGCCGTAAACAACGCTGCGAACACGATAAGTCTTGTCGTAACTCAGTGGCTCGCATTACCAGCAAACAAGCGTCGCTGTAATTACCTTCACGGTAATTAAGGCAATCTTCTCATCAAGTCGTCGGCGGCAGGCAGTTTCTTCCTTTCTGGGAAACAATTTCCTCTCTGCTGTCATGAATCTGTGGCCTCCTCTCATGCACTCTTGTTCCATAATAGCGAAGGACCCTCGGGCACCGCACTTACTGCCGCTTTAATAACGTCGCATCTCTCGGATGGATCATATCGTTAGGAAAAGCTCCAGAAAATATGCCTAGGCCTGGAGATATGATAGTAGGGTCGATGTTCTATTCGTAACATGGGTGGTCGTCTTTGGACACTTTGATATTCTGCAGCACATATTACTGCGCCGTTTGCTCTGTGTTGTGGGTCTTTTGTTATTCATGGGACGGCATGTGCTCTGAGGTTTCTTTTTTACTACTACTGCACTTTGTCTTTTCCCGGAAAATATTGAGGCTTTCTTATCTACTTTACGTCATCTTCTGTAAATGAATTTGGCGAAATTTTTATTATGGGGGTTTATTGTCTTATTCTTGCTTATGCACAAGCAATTTTGATGCGTGAAATAATTGCACGAACACTCCCGTTCAACATGTAGAAAGCCAATCTTATAACAGTAGCAGCCTCGTGTGTTTCGCGGAAAAAACTAAGGTGGCTATATTTATTCTACAAGTGCAGCAACATTGCGCCCCATACCCTTGTGATTTATGTAGCAATTCTTTACTTGGAATTCTCTACAGCATAGAACACGGCAGCTTTATATGACGCGTTTCCCTGCCAAAATTATTCACCGGATGACGGTCTTAATATATTTTTAAAGGTTAGGCTAACTTCCAAGGACTGCTGATTCTGCAGCAGAAGCTCGGGAGAAAAGTCTGCCGTTCAGCCAGCCGAACCATAGAGAGTGGCAGTAAAATTTTACGAGATCGCGCTGATGAGAGATCGATATCTTCTCGGTCAAGGTTGTGCCGGCGTATGGCAGAAACTGAAGGGTTGCCGAGGCCTCAAATGCGCAGAGTTATTCTCGCAATATGTCACGCATGAAGAAGTCCATTCATGGGGGAAACCGAATGTCATCCACCTGCGGTGCTCGCAGGGATAACAGGTCAAGTCAGATAATTTTGCTACCTACCGGAGGTGAAAATGTTTGAGTGTAACGAGAAATTCGATTACTTCCAGTCCCACCATGCTCTCAAGAGGCTGTCAACAGGCTGGCTGCATGAAAGCATGGGGATGCTACAAAAAAACTGCGAAGCTCACTGACGGTGTTCAGCAGATAACTCATGCAGATGCCTCCTATTTTCATGCCTCTCAGTATGCTGACTGTTGTTTTAGCGTTAAAAATGTAGCAAACTGTCCACAGCTCCGATATAACACAGATAGTTTCAGAAAAGTTTGCGTTATACAGACAGTACACTCTGCGGAATAAGTATTACATAGAAAATATAGTTACATTTACACGTAAGCTATAATTAATGTACTGGTATCACTATCGACCCAGAGTAAGATTCTGAATTACGTTTGGTTTCCCATCTCACAATGTAAACTAAAAAAGTAGAAATGTAAAAGAGAGCCACTACTTCAATATATTTACCTCCGCCAAGGAGGTTATGTTTTCGCCGTGTTTGTCTCTGTCTGTCTGTCACCAAGATAACTCAAAAAGTTATGAACTGATTTGGATGAAATTTACTGGGATTGTTAGGTATGTTAGGAGAAACAGATGATTAACTTTTGGTGAAGATATGTCCATCCGTTTCTTTGTTTGTCTACCTCATTTTTCTTGATGCTATAACTCAAAAAGTTATGGATGGATTTTGATGAAATTAACATGAGTTGTTAGGTATATAAAAAGAGCAAATGACCGAATTTTGGTGATGATTCGTTTGTTTGCTCGTTCGTCACTGTTTTTAATTTTATGCTTGTTAGCACAATAACTCAAAAAATAGGAATGGATCTTTATGAAATTTATAGAGATTGTTAATAATGTTAAAAGACATAAATGATCAAATTTTGGTGCAGATCGGTTTGTTCGTTTGTATGTTTGACTCATGTTTGTCATAACGTTTGTTAACAGTATATTCTCAAAAAGTTATGAACTGATCGTCAAGAACATTGAACAAGCTGTTATTAATATAAAAAGACACAAATGATTAGATTCTGGAGTTTATACAAAGAAAATTATGGTTTCAGAGCCAATTTGAATATTTTGCTACCGTTGCCTTACTTGGCGGAGGTATGCGCTTTCAGAGTGCTCTAGTTTATTAGTTTATTTCTTGAAGGTCATAAATTTTTCATACGATGTTTAGTTTAAATTATGTTAGTTTAAATCACGTTTTAAATCACCTATTTTAATCATAATTTGCATTAACTTCTATCAAAAGATTAGGGTTGGCTGTGTTTTCTCTTTTTGAACCATTTATATCAACGTTTTCCAGTCTCCCCCACACATGCTAGCTGCAGCATAAAATGATACCACAGTTACACTCGATATTATGCATACCTTTCTATATTATTCTATTTCAATTATTGCATCCGCTAAGGAGGTTATGTTTTCGTCGTGTTTGTCTGTCACCAGGATAACTCAAAAAGTTATGACCCGATTTGGATGAAATTTACAGGGATTGTTAGGGATGTTAGGAGAAACAGATTATTAACTTTTGTTGAAGATATGTCCATCCGTTTGTTTGTTTGTTTGTCTCCGTCATTTTCTCGATGCCATAACTCAAAAAGTTATGAATGGATTTTGATGAAATGAACATGAGTTGTTAGGTATATAACAAAGAGTAGATTACCAAATTTTGGTAATGATCCGTTTGTTCGTTCGTTTGTTTGTCA
>LQNS02277718.1:21014855-21033791 GCA_001587735.2 Parhyale hawaiensis
TGTGACATCAGCCAGCGTTTTACATAGGAATCAATATAAGCTCTTTCAAAAGCGGTTCCGCGGCGGCTGACCCGCTGTGCACCCGCGGCGGGCAACCCGCTCGTCTGACAGGGCCCATATAGTCAAGTTGCTTCGCTTAAATCAAGCGGAAAGTCAATTCAAACCGTTCTTTTCGCCACTTTGACTTGAGTTTAAGGCCTAAAGCGGAACCGGCTTAGGCCGAAAACTCAAGTCTCCTCCGGAGACAGTTGAACTTTTTAAGCGTAATGCACTTGAAATAGGAAGTTTTCGATTGGACATCGCCGTCTTATATCTAAGTTCACGTGACATGACTTTTCGGACCGATTTAAGCGGGTGACAATCGAAAGGATTTAAGGACTTCAGCTGTAAAATATTAACGTCACTAGCAAGACCTGTTCTACGTTCCTAGCATTTAAAAGTTAAGCATACTTGAAAGTAAATCTCATCGATTTTTTATTCGCTAGCTGCAACAATGTCGTTCCGTAAGATAGGTTAGAAATATGGAACTGGATCTGCTAATTTTATGCTGGTTATTTATTATGTGTCGGACACAACAGTGATGATACCGCCTAAACAGAACACAACACTGGTCTGTGCGAGTGACTGATACGTTTTTATCTTTTTACCTATTCATGGCATAAGTCAGCAAGCAAAGAGGGTACATACTATGATACCCGAGCTATATAGTTGAGTTAATCCTGAAATAAGTTTTCTTCTATTCTTTTGTGGCTTCCATAGAAAAGGAACTAATATACATATTTTCTTAAATCGTTGTTTTAAACGATCAAAATTGCAGCGAAAATTCTTTATTTAGTTTTAATTAATTTAAATATTTCACCGAAAAGAAAAAAAGATTGTTTCCATGCCACCATTGTTGTTTACATTTGGGTGAAGTCAAGTGCATTGCGTTTAAAAATATCAAACTACCTCCGGCGCAGGATTGAGTTGTCGGTTCCGCTTAAAGCTCAAGTCACAGTGGCGAAAAGAACGGACTTAAGTGAATTTACGCTCGATTTAGGCTAAGCAATTTGACTTTATGTCCCAATCGAATGCGTCCCTAATCCTAAAGTAAACAACAATGATGACATGGAAACAAACCTTTTGCCATTTAGTGAAGTATTATTAAAATAAAAGGAAGGATTTTTGCAATTTTAACCTTCTAAAACAACGATATTTAAAAAAAAAATACTCTGTTTTCTCTGATATTTTTATAGCAACGAAGAAAACCTAATTCAGGATTAACTTAAGTACATCGCACTGAAATCATAGAATTATACTATGGATTGGTAAAATGACATCAACACATCGATCCCCATATGAACCAGTGTAGTGCTCTGTTTATATAATATAGTGCCAATAGTGTCGCGTCCGATGCATCACAAATAACTTATAAAAACTTAGTTGAGCCACCTACATACTTCTAACACTATCTAATGGAACAACATTGTTGCACCTTGCGAGTAAAAATCCATAATATTTATTTCCAAGGATGCCTAAATTTTAAATGTTAGGAACGTAAGACAAATTTTACTAGTGACATCACAGCATAGGTTCATATTTTTCAGCTTAATTCCTAATATAAATTCGATTGGGACACGTTTAAATCGGTCCGAAAAGTCAAGTCAAGAGCACTTAAATATTCGACAAGGATGTCCCAATCGAAAACGTCCTTGAGGCGTGTTCGATTGGAACATCGCTGTCGAATATTCAGGCGCGCTTGATTTGACTTTACGGACCGATTTAAGCGTGTCACAATCGAACGGCTTTTAGAAGTTAAGTTATAAAATGTTAACCTAAGCTGAGATGTTGCAAGCAAACTCTGTCCTACGCTAATGCTAATAACATTTAAAAGTAAGCATCATTGAATGCTAAACTTATGGATTTGGCATTCGCAAGCGTCACAATATAGTTCTCTACGATAGATTAAAAGTATGGAGCTGGCTCAGCTAATTTATTGCCATTTATCTGCGATGTGCTCGGACACAACAGTGATGATACTACCTAAACAAAACAGAGCTCTGAGCGGCTTGAACAATGCCACCTAGACAACACGTTCTCTAAGTGGCACTGGCTTGCGTGAACAACACAGTGGCCGCTCTATTATTTTACGGTTCCATGGTATGATTCAGCGAAAGTATACTTTAGTTAACCTTACAGTAAGTTTTCTTCTATTGCTTTCAAAGAAAACGAACCAATAATTAAAAAAATATTATTTTATGAGGTTAAAGGCGTGTTCGATTGGAACATAAACTCAATATACTTAGCCATAATCTACACTATACACAGGGTAAAGTGTAGTCTGTGACTTGGCTTAGGTCGAACAGAAAGTCAATTCAGACCGTTCTTTTCGCTACTTTGACTTAAGCTTAAGGCCTTGAGTTGTCGGCTTGGGCCGACAACTCAATTCTGCTCCGGAGGTAGTTTGAGTTTTTTAGGCGTAATGCACTTTACTTTTCCCTATTCTAAACAACAAAAAATGCTGGCATAGAAAAAATCTTTTCTCCTTGCGATAAATTAAGAAAAAAATTATTATTTTTTTTTGCAATTTTATCCTCCTAAAACAATGATTTTTAAAAAAATTAGTTAGTTTTCTTTGAAAGCAGTAAAAGAAAACGTATTTTCGGGTTAACTTAAGTAGATTGCTCTGGCATCATGTACTCATACCATGGATTGGTAAAATTATAGAAAGATATCAGTCACTCGCAAGGACCAGTGTTGTGTTCTGTTTACGTCCTGCCATCACTGTCGCATCCGATGCATCAGTTCCATACTGCTAACCTATCTTAGGAACAACATTGTGCAGCTTGCCAATAAAAATTCTATAATATTTACTTCCATAGATGCTTGACTTTTCCTGTAAATGTTAGGACCGTGGGACAGATTTTACTAGTCACATCACAGCCTATGTTAATATTATACAGCCCAACTTCTAAAATCCATTCGATTGGGAAACACTTGAATCGGTTTGAAAAGTCAAGTGTACTTGACTATTACTTGACTATTCGACAGCGGCGGCCCAATCGAACACGCCTTAAAATTGTAATAATTCTTCCTTTTGTTGTAATAATGATACACCGGAAGGGAAACGTTTGTTTCCAACCATCACTGTTGTTACCCTTATTGTAAAGTCAAGTGCATTATGAATAAAAAGATTAAAAAACAACCACCTCCGAAGCAGAACTGAGTTGTCTGCCCGAGCCGGTTACGCTCAAGGCCTCAAACTTAAGTCAAAGTGGCGGAAAGAACGGTTTGAATTGACTTTCCGCTCGGCTTAAGTTAAGCACATTGAGTTTAGGTCTCAATCGAACATGCCCTAACCCTATCTATGGTCAATGGCCCCTGAGGGGACAAATTTAAGCACTGCTGTATCCCAGCTATAGACTGGTAGTATACAGTTTTACATCGAGCATTGCAATGCAATGAAAATCTGGAGTTGACGATAATATTAGCGTACCCTAACGTGAAAAACGAAGACGACAAATATGCGATGATGCCTTTTCACTCATCATAGTTTTGTTACTAATTTGGTCTGGGAGGATGCACTGCAAGTGCAGTCTCAAATTATCAAATAAGGAAATCGGTCACGGTTTCAATTCTGGTGAATTTCAACTCATTCCTTCCGTTCGGCAACACGCATTGCAACAATTTTTTAAGAGGCAGACATGTATCATTCAAACGATGAATCTCAATTGGACATCATTGATGCTCCGTGATATTACTTCAGTAAAAAGTTTTCGCTCCGACGAAAAGCTCTATCACCAAAGGAAAACACTAATCTGGCGAAATCAATTACTGCAACGAGATCCCTGTTTTCATCGAGCTGCTTCATAACTGTACTGTTTTCTGAAGAATCTGTACGTAACAATTTACTTAATTTATCAACTACTTAATTTGCGCATTGTAAACTAGAGACTGACTCTGACAGTGCATACGTGCTCTACTCAAGGCAATATCAAAGAAGAATTTAAATTGGTCTTGAAACCACGATTTCCTATTATCATCAAAGCTTGGTCCTTTGTGACGCTTGACGTTTCAAATGGCGGCTACACACTAACGTAAAAGTTGCCAAGTCACTCAACTTGTCACTTGGTGGTCACGATGCCGTGACTACAACGTATGTGTTTGAATATCGCGCTAAACCAATTCATCACTGCAATTTTAATTAAACAAACTCAAATATGGGAAGTATACGTTCAGAGCTTGACCACTGCCACTTCTCATAGCGTACTAACTGCTAGAACTGATTCATTTTTGAAGTATTCATATCAGTGGTAGAGCTCCGAGCAAGCCCAAGCCTTGTTCACGGCAAAGTAATCGGATGGGATATTGTGTGGAGGTGCAACTTTTGTGTTGATGTGTGCCCGCCATAAGAGTTTCTGTGATTTTCATGAAGATCTGTTCGTAACTTTCGAAGTTATGCTTTGACAAACGGTAGACAAACATACTGTGAAACGCACGATTAAACGAACGGACCGATCATCACCAAAATGTGATCATTTGAGCCTTTCATCATTTTTAAGGACTCCTACAAATCTCACAAAGATTAGCTCTTATATTTTTCAGTTATGCTACTGACGAACAAAAAAATAAATAGAGATAAACAAACTCACGAATCATTTACAATATAATAAAGACCGATGGATATTTATCTGTTTGTTTATTTATTTATTTATCCATTAGAGGGCCCGCGCTGTCATAAAATGACAGCGAAGATTGAGTGATGACTTTCTCCATTGATCATACTTTCGTTATTACAACTGCTAACCAAAGTACCATGAGATGGGAGTTTACGGCTTCACAGCGGCTCAGTATCGAAACATTTTTTCTCTCTCTGAAATGGAGAAAATTCACTGCTTATTGTAGGCAGATCAGTAACGCTAAAAGTAATAGATCCGCTTTCGGTATTGTGGATACGGTAGGCTAGATTATACAGGTCCAATGGTTTTTGCTTAGTGAAAGCTGTTTCATCGACCATTGAATTAAATTTGGGAGAATAACTGAAGTAACGAAATCATCTGTGGGAAGAAACTACGAATCAAAATGCATGAGAGAGCCAATGGAAGCTTCTTCAGATAACTTCAGGGCTGAGATTTAAACTTCGGCAATGCAAGCTGTGTATTGAGACTTGAGGTCGCCCTATACTTTGCCATTGATTCGATGTAAGGAGAAGTTAATACTCGTACAAATCGGACTGAAGCCTGCGATGTCTCCATTGTTTGAATTTCACCTGTCCCTGAATAAGATACGTTTGCCATTTTCTGCAACCGGCTTATTTTCTACCTAACAGTTTTCAATGGAACTTTAGAAGACGACCAGAGCCTCCAACCTGGGCGAATTTCTGCTTATCTGTTTTGTTAAAGCGTGACAGAAAATGGATAAACAGATAAATGAATAAACAAACAAACTGAAGGACAAGTACACATCGGTCTTTATTATAATGTAGATTTTCTGTCACGCTAAACAAAACAGATAGGCGGAATTCGCCCATGTTGGAGGCTATGGTCGTCATCTCAAGTTCCATTGGAAGCTGATAGGTAGAAAATAAGCCGTGTTGCAGATGATGGCAAACTTACACTTTATGTGCATCTAAAGTGGCCCGGTAAAACGAGAAAATTTCACGGGTCCCGCTGAAAACGAATTGGTAGAACTTTGATGAGTTTGCAGTTGATAGCAAATGTATCTTAATCAGCGACAGTTGAAATTCAAACAATGAACATATCGAAGGCTTAGTCTGATTTGAACGAGTATTACCTTCTCCGTACATCGAACCTATGGCAAAGTATTGGGTGCCCTTATGTCTCAATGCCCTTCTGGCATTGCAGAAGTTGAAATTACAGCACTGGAGATCCTGTATCTGAAGCTTCCATTAGCTTTCTCAGGCATCACGATTCTTAGTTTCTTCCTTCAAATTATTTTGTTGCACCAATTATGGTAGATGAAACAGCTTTCGAGAAGCAACAAATCCATTGCTATGGGCTATCCTACCGTATCCTTGATACCAAATCGAAACTAATAACGTTGAGCGTTGCCGATTGCATTGAATTTTCTCCATGTAGGGAGAGAAAAAAAAATTCGATTTTCAGCAGTTGTGAAGCCGTAAACGCTCATCTCCAGGTGCTTTTAGGTTAGCAGTCGTAATAACGAAAGATGAGTATGATCAATGAAAAACGGCTCATTACAAATTCTTCGCTGTCATATTTTGACAGCGCGGCCCTCTAGTTGCAAATATTGGACAGTTGCTCTTTGCAACTGCCCAAAGAATTACTAAAAAAATCATGAAGGTGCGTTATTAACTGTTGGAGTTATATTATCAAGAAAAAATTGTCAGCACAACATTTGAACGGATTTTCACTAAAAGTTAATCATCTGTTCCTCCTAAACTACCTAACATTCCGTGTAAATGCATATAGATCGGCCCATCAATTTCTGAGTTATCTTACTGATAGACAAACACCGACAAAATGTAACCTGCTTGGCAGAGATACATTATGGAGAGTCCTCTGAAATACTTATTAGATCATCATGCTTGTATTTCAAAATTGGCAAAGTAAGAAACGCATTAAATTTTGGGACGTAGGGATATGAGGGTCAGTTTCAATCCGCCCCAAATCGTCAACATTCATTTCTACCGCGCTACCGCATTGCACTTGTGAAACTGTTTCATCTGTATCGCACAAACTTGCATAGTCTAAAAGTTCACAGGTAAAAATTTGCTGGACGTTTTTTCTGAGTGTGTGTGCCAATCTTCACTTCTTCGAGTTCACTCCGACTGTCATTCACCGATCAGAACACACAAGAACCCGATTTTTTCCAGGCATTCATCAGTTGCTGCAGCTGAGGGTCTTCCACTGCGAAATAATTCGTCAATCGAGTTGCGGCCTTTTTTGAAAATGCATTAATCTACCCGAAATCCTGGGCTCATTATAATCACTACCTACATAAGTCAGTTAAAATTTATTCAAAGATTCAGTCATACCGTGGCTAAGTCTGAAGCAGAACTTGACTGACACATTTAATTGAAACAATTGCTGCCACTCACAATCAAAACGCCGTTGGAAAAATCGGCCCACGAAACCACTCTCTTTCAGTTGCCTATTGACTACAAATTTCAAAGTGACACCGACGGCGCACCAGATATTGGCCCACATCCCAAGCAATGCGTTAGCAAGCCACGTATGGCGCTAGATTTAGCGCACTGCTACCAGTTTCATTACCATATTCTCATGACTAGTATGTACTGTACAGCTAAATTAATGGTAAATCTGTTAAACGAGTTAACGTGTTAACTTTTTATTTCACCGCTAATAGTTGTCGATAGCAAAATATTATTATACTGTTTTTCGTCAGTTTAAGAATAAAAGGGTAAAAGTTAAGGAACCGTGGTGATTTTTGCCGTCGGTAATGAAATAAAAGGAAAAATATCAGATGCTCGGCGCAACACAAGTTGCTTTTCGACCCTGGAAACTCGGCTTAGCCTCACGTAGTTGCTATAACCCGGTCGTAAGTGTCTCACTGCTGATTCGTGAGCCAAGGCAGCCGAACTGCCCTCCTGCGTCTTAAGATATCTGAAAACCTTGAACAAAATTTTTAGCCCCGGCAATGCTTCAAATATGCACTATAACGACTCTTGCTCTCTGAGGTCTGATACAACCGAGTAAAGAATTTTCTGGTGACGAATGTTATCTGTTGCTAACCTTGCTCGCCTACCTTTCGTTATTTACAAGTAAGTTGTTGGAAATTTATATTCGAACCTGTTCTCAATGATTTTCATAGAGTACAATTTCCTAATTTGGTCAATTACGGAGCAGGATATTCTGGTTTAGGAGCGAGCGCGAATAAAGAGCGACTGGTAGTAAAATGATAAAGCAGTTATTAATATATCGGTTAGATTCCACGTCAGCTCAAGATAAACTTCTAGCTGACATTAATTTACGAGGCGCTTGCGCATCATAACGGGCAATTCTGCACCAACTCTCCTGCAAAATCTGCTCCAGGTTATTCAGAGACAAATGCGAAGGGTAGCGTTGGGCCACGGCTCCAGGGCACGCCAAACACACTCAATTTTAGGCATGTTCGACTGAGCGCCAAAATAACTCCTTCGAAACCTGCCTTGTCCGAAATTTCAGCCAGCAGTTTGTTCGGGTACTTTAAGTTATGCTGTAAGTCTTAGAAGCAAACACAATTAGTTTTAGCCTATTAAAAATCTATTTCACGAAGCACGATTGAGTGTCTACGAGTCTTAACGGTAACAGATTATTGTTGAAAATACCTAATATTCACTTGAACGGGTCAAAACCAACACACCGGGCTTTATAGACGAAGCAAGCTTCGAAGAATTACCGTCGGCACCCAGTCGAAACGTGCCCTTAATTATAATGTTTGTACAGAAAATGAAAGATTGTGGGGACAGGTCATTCCAAGAGTTGTATCTCGCAACCGTGAGTGCGGGGATCGCTAACCAACACAAAATTTTTCGGTTGCTCTAAGGGTATTTTTTAAGTATTTTTTCACATAAGTTTATTTAAATACCTTTCTGAATGTAAGTTTTAAAAAATTTGAGAGTTTTACCTCTCCTGCTGGATATTTGCCCTACTTTGCAAATTCCGCTATGGTCTTTGGTAAGGCAGCTCTCGAAACATCGAAGAGTTCAGTTGCTATTCTAACAGAATATCATTTTGGTCTCATCGCAGCTATTCTATGCCTCGTAACAAAACATCACGCAGTAGTAGCCTTAATTTATTGGTTGTCTTTAGATTTAGTGAGGTAGGGAACTTTAACTTGATTTATGTTGTGGCATTGTGATAAAATAGAATTAATAATAGAATTCGATGAATGAAACTATGTACAGCACACTGTACTACAAAATGATGAAATATGGATGGGTATTCGAAAGAAACTTTTAAGAGACCATCGCCTAACAATGCCACTTTTGAGGATCACATGGCTAAAGCTGTTAACATTGGTAAGGACCGAAACACACCAAAAGCAGTTCAGCGAGAAGCTGGCAGGCTGGCAGTTTTTGAGAACGATGGAATGCATTGGAGCGCGAACCAAACAGCGGCAGCTGCCTGCTCAACTGCCGCTGTTAGGTGTGCGTGCTCCAATGTGTTCCGTGCTTCTTAAACACTGCCTGCCAGATTCATGTTGAGCTGCTTTTAATATGTTTCGGTCCTAAGGCTACGCGCACACCAGAAAAAGTTTGGCGAGAAGATGGCAGGCGAGATGGCAGGAGGGAGTCGGGATACATGCAATCCCTATCGAACCGCGCACACAGAGAGGCAAAAGATGGTAGAATGGCAGGAAGTAAAGAAGTACTAGCAGCAACCGTCTCCGATGATTGTTTAACGCCGCTGGAAGAGGCAGGATGAGAAGGTAGTAGTCTACCAGTCGCCGTTTGAGGTGGTTGTGCGCGCATTCCGTCATGGCCGTACGAGACGTCTGGCTAGTCGTCTCCCTGCACCCCTACACCAGACATATTGCCGAATGTATGAACAAAGAATATTCTATCTTCTTCTAAAGAAAAACGAACCCTCCAAAGAAAATACCACATTCTTTAATGGTGGAATGCATAAAAATTTTGCTATTATTCATGAAAGTGAGAGCAAAGAGACTATTAGTTTTTTATTTATTTTTCGGCAGGCTTTATATTAAACTGTTATAGGTAATAATTACTTAATTTTAGCTAAAGACTAACTACCACCAAAAATTGATTAAGAAAACTCTATTGATTTGGAAACACCGTTTGCACATTTCATTCAATTTGCGGTTAAGTTCCTTATTGGACACAGCATTTGATAATTTATATTGTGGGCTTAACTTTTAATTTCGAGTTTGAAACCATGATCAATTCCCAAGTCATCACAAATTCCGATTTGAAACCCTGGATCGACCACATGTAATATGGCCATGACAAACGCTAGTTAAAAGGACGAGCATCGTTATCTTTTCGGGCCAATGTGTCGATGCACCCATTTAAAAATAACACACGCTTGGAAAGAATTTTGAATTATAAATCCCTCCAGACTTAATTATGTGTCCGAAAGTTGATTAATTGCACTTGCAGAGTAAACTTAACTGACGATAAACATCTTTTACACCATTTCTTGGCAACCTCAAAGCTGTGTTTAAAAGAGTTCAACATAACGTTCGACGAAAAGATGACGATACTCGTTCTTTTAACTAGCATGTTGTCACCCCACGCCAGGTGCCCACTCACCATCCGACTTCAGTCACTTTTCACGCTGCTCCGAGAACAGCATAGTCACCCCTAACGCCTCAATAGGCTTACGTTTACTGGGTGCGTTGCTCTGAAGTCTTCGCTCCAGTGCGTAGGCTTACGCCGCTGTGGGCACTACTGCCTGTAATACGTGTTGCGGTTCAACTCACGTCGCGCACGCCTGTAACGTGGTTGAGTCACCGCTGGAATGCATATTTAACGCTCGTGTTGGTTCTCTAGTGTTGTCAACAGTATACGATAGAGATAACTGTTTTACTGTATAACCTTAACTAGTGTTCTCTGAAGTTTATATTTGTTTTGTGCGAATAGAGTATTGTTTCTAGAATTAAATAATATTTTGTATTTGACCATCTGTGGTCCGATACCAGATACGGTTCGAAACCTGCTTTCTGCAAGATAGTTCAAGTAAAACCTGGCACCGACTTTATTATGCTTAACCTCTCTTGCCCCGTTTTACTCGAAGGACAGGTTTCACATGAGTGGGTAACCTGTTAGGAAAACCGCTCTCGCAGTCTGGCACACGGCCAGGAACACGTACTGGTTAGCTTTAATGGACTGGAAACGGCGTAGAGAGCACTCCCAGGTCTTCCTAGGATCCCTCCGCTAAAGCCTAAGCGGTACCACACGGCGACGGCTGCACCCACGGGCTTTCCATAGTCTGGCGCGTAGGGAGGGATCCCCACGCTAGCCAAAGCAGCTAGCCGCTACGGGCGGCCGACAGCTACAGGCCGCTTAGCAAGCTGGACGGCCCGGGTGTATTACCGGGACCGCCCGCAGAGGCACAATATTGCCTCGGCCCGCAAAGGAGGCCGATCGGTACAAGCCGGACGGCCCTCGAGAGCTATACGGGACCGTCCGCCCTCAGAGAACCCTGGCACATGTGTCATTCCTATAACAAATGCTTCAAGTCACAGTTTTGTAGGTAATGCTTCGCCTTTGGTCTCATCATCCTCTACTAGCAGGCTTTCTACAATCAAACGTGGCTACATGATTCTTTTCAAATCGGAAAATACGTTTGTAGTCATGGACATAGTCTGAACGACGTTGGTTATATGTATATATACTTGAGTTTTTTCTATCATTCATGAATTGCTGCCGTTATGTACTTATATATGTGGAATAAACAAACGAAAGAAATACAACTACCACTATGAATTGCACTAAGACCACTGAAGAGCTGTCCTTAAAATATGAAGCATATTTTTCAATTTGAAAGAATTTTCTATTGTTATACATACACGCTACATTTGCCAAGATCTTGGAGAATTTTCTTCCCAGAAATTCTATGGCTGAAGGATTTTTATCTATAGAAGAGTAGACTGTAGCATATTCTTTGCTAATACATCCGGGCCACTGCCTGCGGTGCTGCCGTGACTTCATGCTTCTGGTGTGCGGGCCTCCTTCTTTCCACTCCTGCCTGCCTTCCTGCCACCCTGCTGCCCCGCGTTTGGCGTGCGCGTAGCCAAAGAAATAGAGTGTACGGGTGCTTCGAGCATACCTCTCACGAGAGGCAGACACAATACTCACCTCAGGGAAACAAGTGGTGCTGCCGAGGATAGAATACTGTTCACCTCTTTGGATGCCGAGAAAATGGAACGACCTAGAGTGCCCCGATAATATCCTTAGGTCGTTCACTGCTAAAATGGGAGCCATGCAAGAATTTACAGAACACGACAGACTTACTCACTATCAAATATACTCAATTCAACGGAGATTCGAGCCTTTCACGATCAATTATGTTTGGAAAGTTCGGCAAGGAATTAAAGAGTCAATGGGTGGGTTTCTACCAGCTACTCAGGCTGCATTGGTCGCACTTGTGAAGTGCGAATGCCTGCCAGAAATGGTGGGGATGCAATAGCAACGAAGTATTCTAATAGCTTCAGTTTCCTGGGTGAGATTGGTTAACAATATGCCCCGTCACACTGAAAACGTCACCAGCAGCGAGATTGTGAATCTGAAAAAAACTTAGTGAAACTGCCAGACAGACCAACTGTAAGGGACTACCTGTTGCGTGAAGATAACTCGATACTAGCCCTCCCAGTGGTCACGGAATGCAACATTACTTCAGTACAAGAACGCCACCTGAAACTCGTCCGAAGAATTTTCGGGAATTTTTTTTTTTTTTTTTCAAGTGCACCAAAGAAGGCATTTTAATACATTTTTTTTTTTTCACGAGTAACGTTTTTGTCGGATAAGTTTAGATTTTCAAGATATATAACTTTGAATCTACCCACGTATGTCAAGAAAAAATCGAAAAGCGAGTTTGGTGCACTTGTAAAATAATACCGAATTTCCTAGGTATTCAAGGTAAAATGTTGGGTAATAGTTACTTTTAAGTACATATAAAAAATTATTATTTATTTAATATGGTGTATTTTTCGATGCAGAATCCGAATCTGAAGTCTGTTTTTTTCGATCGCCCCTAGTTTTTGAGTTATAGGGAAAAAACCCTAAAAATACCTTGCGACAATGGGGGACCCGTGGAAAACCCGGGGTGTTTGGGTGGGGATGGGAGGGAAAAGCAGGAATTCGAATAAAAATCTAGGGGAAAACGCTCATAAATTACCCTAAAACCGAGAAAATTTCTGAAATTAGCCTAAATAGGGAAAAACCCCTAACAATACCTTAGACAATGGGAGACCCGTGGGAAACCGGGGTTTTTTGGGTGGGGATGGGACGGAAAAGCAGGAATTTGAATAAAAATCTAGGGGAAAATTCTCATGGTTACCCTAAAACCGTGAAAATTTCTGAAATTAGCCTAAATAGTAGTCATGGCGCGTTGAGGCTGTAATTTGTATACCGCGTGCCTATATCGCCAGTAGCCCTATGCATCCCCGGTGTTAGGTTAGGTTATTCTAGGTTAGGTTATTCTAGGTTAGGTTATTCAAGGTTTGGTTATTCTAGGTAAGGTTAGGTTATGTTAGGTTATTCTAGGTTAGGTTAGGTTATTCTAGGTTAGGTTAGGTTATTCTAAATTAGGTTAGGTTATTCTAGGTCAGGTTAGGTTATTCTAGGTCAGGTTATGTTATTCTAGGTTAGGTTGGGTTATTCTAGGTTAGGTTAGGTTATTCTGGGTTAGGTTATTCTAGGTTAGGTTAGGTATCCACCACGCAACTAACTTGACTATTTATGCTTTATTTATTCAAGGAAATTCAATATTATATTCAAATTGTTATATATAAACATATGATTCATTTACGTTAACGATTTGAATGCTCGTTCGTCTCCGCTGTTTTTTCTCGTATGACTTACCCTCGATCCACTCCTTAGTGTTTACTACTGCTTATGAAGCTGTCGTTGGAGAATCAAATGCGAAAATCTATTGTAATCGCGAGGTCAGTTATTTTTTTTTTTATCATTTACTTTGATTTAAATTTATTTTAGTTATGTATCGCTCGTATTACAACAGCGTTACTATTATTTGTGAGAAGATTCGCCCGTGGCGGTATTACAGACACTTTCGACGCAACTCAATCAGCAACGATTAAAGTTACGCAGGCTAGATGATTCGCCCGTGGCGGTATTTCAGATACACTTTTTTTAAGCCTTACTACACTCACACGTGAACTAGAATGTATCTAACACTCAACAGACCAAAAACCCAAGGAGCTCATACACTACAAAGGGAGGCGTTACAGTTGTCCTTTGTCCCAAGTCCAACCTATCGTAGGCCACATCCTCAACTTCCCCAATTTTCTTGACTTCTATTGGCTATACGCCCGTGGGCACACGCGATCCTCAACAGTGTATGGTTGTAGTCTTCGGTTTCTCAAGTAACGACATTTTCACCCTGACCAACCCTCGGTCATTTTCTTAACGATCTGTCATTAATTTTCTCGACACTGCTCTTGGAACCATATGCCCCGCCAGAGCCAACAAGTCATTAGAATTTTTGCTACGTTGTTTTCTCAGCCCCTAGCGTGTACACAAACGTCAACGCTGCTATCAGATTTATGCCTTATAATACAATACTCTTATCACCAGACACTTAGTCCTTTGCCTACAGAGCACACCAATTTTAGCGCGAATTTCTTTTCTCCATACAACCCCAACATCCGTGTTATTTCATCACAGGCAAATTGATACAAACCTATCACAATTTTTGCACTATTTCGCGTGTGTTTTCACTGTTAGCTCTCAAGACACTGCCAACTTTGCCATACCAGCGCCGAACTTAAACTGACTTGTCACACGGTCTATTTTGCATCCTTCTCGCTTATTAAGTTTTATTGCATTGCCCATCCTTTGTCTCCATGTCTAATTTCATTTCACTCGCCTCCCCGGCTATATGCTGGTTCCCTGTACAATTTTGGCGGAATCTATAGTTGAAATTTATTTTAATAAACGTCTATCAGTTATACCAGTCCTTTTGATTTTGTTATTATACGTAGATTTTGTTCATACGAAAATTATGCAGATTTTGTTACTACGCTTATCTTTAATTATATATATATATATGATGCCTAAATTCACATGATTTATATATATATATATATAATTATGCTTACATTTGTTTCATAACAAGGTTATTCTAGGTTACGTTATTTTAGGTTAGGTTTTACCTAAAATAACCTAACCTAGAATAACCTAACCTAACCTAACCTAGAATAACCTAGCCTAACCTAGAATAACCTAATATAACCTAGAATAGCCTAACCTAACCTAGAATAACCAAACATAACCTTAGGTTAGGTTATTCTAGGTTAGGTTAGGACATGAAATCTATGGAAAATTGTCGTAAGGTATTTTTAGGGTATTTTCCTTAATTTTAGGTTTTTTTTTCTTTAGATTTTTATTCGAATTCCTGGTTTTCCCTCCCCTACCCAAATCCCCGGTTTCCCACGGGTCCCCCATTGTCGTAAGGTATTTTTTTAGGGTTTTTTTTTTCTATTTTTAGGGTTTTTCCCAATAACTCAAAAATTATGGGCAAGCGAAAAAACAAACGGACTTCAGATTCGGATTCTGCATCGAAAATTACACTAAATTAAAAAAAAATAAAATTTCCTTTATATGTACTTAGAAGTAACTATTACCAAATGTTGTTCCCGTACATACAACACAACCTCTAGTTACGGCGTCCGCTACTGTTTGAACCCTTGACTTATTTTGCATCTTTTTTCGAATTCAGTCACAAATCTCGTCAGTTTTCTTGCTTCAACGAACTTGGACACTTTCTTATGGTCCCGATTTGTAGAAACTACAGGGTTAACTACAAAGATTGAATGTATTACGTCACTAATTAGCTTTTATCATGTTATTAATGGAACAGTCTAATGGAACAATCGATCAATAGATACTTTTTTACACGTATCAGAATGTGTTCATCGACAGCTTTTTGACTGATTGTCCAAACGTTTTTTGGTCTCATATCCAAACGCTTACAGCGCGAAGATATGTTTATCGTTGCTTCTCTTCACAATATTGGTAACCTGAGGCCAGATGATAATAGTAGCGTCTTTGCAAGACAGCGCAGAATCCTTCTATTCATGTATAGTGTAAGTTAGCTTAACCTTTCACGGCCTTACCGCCCAAAAGCAGCATTCTAATATTTTTTTATCTTATATTTTTTTTCCGTTTTACCCAAAACAACAGTTAATTTAGAAAAGAATGCTTACAGGGATATTTTTAAAAATCAGTGTAAAAACATCGTAACTACTACAGTTTGGTATTCCTTGCAACAAGGGTATAGCGACATCAAAGCACTAATCCTGATGCAGGACGGCGCGCAGAGTGAGGACTGGCTGGTGAATAATGAAATATACAGTGACGATAGCGCCTTATTGTCGCACGCACGCCTGTGTCACACCTCGAGTGGTGCAGTTGAGGAGTGAATTTTGGTCTCAGAATGTTTGCTTGTGGAATATTCATGGAAACGGGGGTAATTTGCCGAGGTGTTAGCAGTCCTGTCCAAGCAGCCCTGCCCTTCACCAAACATACCTTGACACACTTTATTTGATTGACCATATATTTCTCTACTGGCGGGAGGTGTTCTTGGATTGCAGCTTATAATAAAAATGTCACGTATATTAATTTCTTAGTAATATTAGAGATATGAATTTACAACCTAATCAACAAGGCTCTGTGTCATCACACACCAAGCTAGCTAACTAAACTGGCACCGCAATAGTACTCCCATACGATCACCCTCTCACGGGAGCAATATACAGTATTTCATATTCGATTTTTACCATAGTCCAATATGCTTTAAACAAATTCCAGATGGTGTATCAGTTTGCATCTCATTTAGACATTTTACCACTTTTGGTTTCACCAAAGTTACGAACGCGTTTGAGCATTGAGTATAACAGATAAACAGTTCCTTTAAGTGCAACAGTTACCAAATGCGTTCACCATGTATCGTTTTGTTCAAACATTCATGAAATTGATCAGAAACAATGTGTCATGACAGCATTTAATTTGCCAGAATTACAACAATTAGAATTTGAACTAAACAATAACTAAATGTTTTTCATTACTACGACCCTTACTTACACCCTGATTGATTTAAAATCTTAAAGATGCCCGGCAAAACAACCCTGTGGGTGTCGCTGATCGCCAGCGAATCCTACAGACCTACGGAAACGTGCAAGATTTTGTTGTGACTGCTGCCGCGCTGGGGTGTGAGAAGACCCACGGCGTATTCTATTATACGAACCTACCAGGCCAGTGGGCGCTTTGTGGCAGCACCGCACAGGGGAGGGCCTACACCTAAGCTGGACAATGAGGCGATTGATTTTGTGGTCATGCTAATTGAAGCAAACCTTGCATCACTACGCGAATTAAATCGAGACCTGTGGTAATATGTTGGACCAAGCCCCACGTGTCCATCAGCACGCTAGCGCGTATCATAGACAGCGAACTAATCACTCTGAAGAAAAATGTACCAGCAGAGCGCAACAGCGACCGAATAGAGGAACTAAAGGCGACCTACGGAAATTGGATGTATGAGCAAGGTCTACGGCGACACAGAGTCTACATAGAAGAAACCGGCTTCAACCTCCACACGAAGAGAACATCCGGAAGAACTCGTTTTGGTGAAAGAGTGAATAGGACTGTAGGTGGCCAGTGTGGTGACAACATCTCAGTCATCAATGCTATTTCAGATCAGGGTGGAGTGCTGTACTATAAAGTGCAGACAGGGGGCGTTAATGAAGAGGAATTTTCTACATTCATGACAAACCTACAAGTTATTTTAGGCGAAGAGGATGCAGTCTTGATCATGGATACTGGTTCGGTGCACAATATCGCTCGGGAACGCTTCTTATAACTTTCGGTTAAGCAACTTCCCCCGTATTCTCCCTTTTTCAACCCGATTGAGAACTGCTTCAGAGTGTTCAAGTCGTCTTTGAAGTAGCGTCTGCATCAAGTGTCAGCGCATAACATGGCTGTAGACGCGGCCAGGGCGGGCGTGAGCATCACCCAGCACCGCATCATCGGATAGTGTTTCCCATTCGATTTTTATCATAGTCCAATATTCTTTGAGCAAACTCCAGATGGTTTATCACTTTGCATCTCATTTTAGACATTTTTCCACTTGGTTTCATCGAAGTTAAGAACGCGATTGACCATTTAGCATAACAGGTAAACAGTTTCTATAAATGCAACAGTTACCAAATACGTTCACCATGTATCATTTTGGTCAAACATTCATGAAATTGATTAAAACAATTTGTCATAACAGTATTTACATTTGCCAGAATTACAACAATTTGAATTTGAAATAAACAATTACTAAATGATTTTTAAGTCTACATAGGCATGACCTCAGTTTGTTGCAGTAGTTGGCAGACGTCTCAATGTTAATCATTGGTCGACAAACGTGCGTTGAGAGTTGTTGACTACCACCCTTGCACCCTGATTAATTCAAAATCTTCAAACTGCCTTGACAAAACAATCATGTGAGTGATGCTGATCGCCAGCGAATCATAGAGAGCTACGCAAATGGGCAAGATTTTGTTGTGACTGCTGTCGCGCTGGGTGTGACAAGACCCACGGCGTATTGTATCATCCGAACCTACCAGGCCAGTGGGCGCTTGCTGGCAGCACCGCACAGGGGAGGGCCTACACCTAAGCTGGACAATGAGGCGATTGATTTTGTGGTCATGCTTATTGAAGCAAATCTTGGCGTTAATAAAGAGAAATTTTCTGCATTCATGACAAACTTACAAGTTATTTTAGGCGAAGAGGATGCAATCTTAATCATGGATAATACTTTGGTGCACAATATCGCTCACGAACGCTTCCCAGAACTCTCGGTTAAGTAACTTCCCCCGTATTCTCCCTTGCTCGACCCGATTGAGAACTGCTTCAGCGTGTTCAGGTCGTCTCTGAAGCGGCGTCTGAATGAAGTGTCAGCGCGGAACATGGCTGTAAGCGCGGCCAGGGCGGGCGTGAGCATCACCCAGCACCGCATCAACGTCCTTCGTCAGGCGGTTCACGACACGCTAATACAGTTTTTTCCAATCGCTTTTTACCAATCATATGCTCGGTTTGACCAGTTTTCAAATCAATAACCAATGTCTTTCCAGTTTCACCAAGTTCCAAATCAAAACGACCAATGACAGATACGGTTTCAACATTTCGCAGCCAAAAATTACCATTTCGCGTAACAGTTCAACAAGGTCTCAATTTGCATACGCTTTAAACACTTTGCACAATAGAAGGACAATGAAACAAAG
>LQNS02277718.1:21035155-21068010 GCA_001587735.2 Parhyale hawaiensis
CATGCCTATGTTGACTTGAAAAACATTTAGTAATTGTTTAGTTCAAATGCTAATTGTTGTGATTGTGGTAAATGTAAATACTGTTATGGCACATTGTTTCTAATCAATTTCATGAATGTTTGAACAAAATGATACATGGTGAACGCATTTGGTAACTTTTTCACTTATAGAAACTGTTTACCTGTTATGCTAAATGATCAATCGCGTTCTTAACTTTGGTGAAATCAAGTGGCAAAATGTCGGAATGAGATGCAAACTGATAAACCATCTGGAGTTTGTTTAAAGCAAAGTGAACTATGGTAAAAATCGAATGGGAAATACTGTAGCCAGCGACATGTACCCGAGATGTGGTGCAGGTGGAATACTGGCACGCAGACACCTACAGTACCTGCGAGCCTGCGTTGACAAGCAGAACATCTTTCACTAGGGCCCTGACCTATCTTATGCTTATCTTATTATTATTCTTAGGCCAATTACTGTGAGTTTCTATGCATCATTTGTCATAGAATGAAGTTTTGTTAACTGTTTGTTTCATATACTATTTGTTTAATCGCTTTGTTTCATTGTCCTTCTATTATGCAAAGTGTTTAAAGCGTATGCAAATTGAGACTTTATTGAACTGTTATGCGGAATGGTAATTTTTTGCAGCGAAATGTTGAAGCCGTATCTGTCATTGGTCGTTTTGATTTGGAAACTGGTGAAACTGGGAAGACATTGGCTATTAATTTGAAAACTGGTCAAACCTAGCATATGATTGGTATAAAACGATTAGGAAAACTGTGATGATAATGTTTTCTGCTAATATAACAACTTTTTTCAATAAAGTAAGGTAAGTGCATTGATTTCATCCCGAGGGGTGGCATGGCTTAACATTATTTCACCTGATTGACTAAATAATATTACATACAATATCATCCAATAGGTATGGCGGTACAATACAGCAGGACCTACAATGGAAACATTTAAGTTAGAAATTATGTATTTATATCTCATACTTGGACGGCTTTCATCAATTGAATTAATATTATTGTTCTTAAATGATTCGCTCAACCACCGTTTCCGCCAAAGGGCGATCCGCACTGTGATGCTAGTCGGTCAGGAGGCTCAAGTAGGAATATTCTATCTCGACACTGGCTCTCCTCTACCATATAGTATAAGTTGGCTCCGTGCACTACTACTGGCAGGGAAAAGGCAAAAAGAATAAGAAAAGACACTCGAGTGGACGGCCCTCTTGCGGCCATCCACACCAGAGTGACTAGAGGTGTCCCGCGTACAAGGTCAGCTACCTAGATCGACAGTCCACCTCACAGAGCGGGAAGGGAAAAAAGGAAAAACACCTACCTGACTTTACAAAACTTACCTCGGAAGGAATTGCGGCCTGCTGCAATATCCCTTCCGGAGAAGGCACTCAGGACAGCCCTTGGGTTCGTGAGTTCATCAATTGAAACTACCACAGTGAATAGCAAGCCAGGCCCAATGCAACACATGATAATAATAAGCTTAGAACTGAAATTTGAGCTCACGCAGTTTTAGTTTACGACGCATGGTTGCGCTTGAGTGTAACTCCAAATAACCAAAAGGCAAGTAGCCGTGCAATTCTGTTTCACATTATACCTACAAGTTAGTCATTTGCGAGTACCCACACGTTTACAAGGGACACATTTCCCATCAGGACAGATTGTTAATGCGATTAACAAAGACATTTACTGGCATGTATGTACAGAGGTAATATTTTTTAAAGAGTAAGAGAATTGACGCAAGTACTCTAAGTACAGAACTGTACAACTTACATTCTACCCATTGTTACATATGGCGAGGGGAACTCCCGAAACTGGAGATAGGAAGGTTGATCGTTGTAACTGGTTCTTATAGAAATCTGGAGATGACTAGGGGTATAGCATGATTCCTTCCTCGACGGTGTTGCAACATTACCTTTGGCAACATCACATGAGTTTTCTTTAAATCACACAGTTAAAACGTACTACTAAGAGAGTCTGATGACGCACTGGTTAGTAGTAGTAGTAGAAGTTTTTACTAGCGCTTCAGTGGCACACTGCCTATATCGCGCCGAACTATTCCTGTGTTTAACCACAGGCTCGTGCGCCAACTAGGGTGCGTTTTAAATTGTCAATGATTTTTGTCTCGGCTTTTCTGCCGGTAGGTCTCAGAGTGGTCAGTGCGCTACTGACAGGAAAAAGGGGCAAGTTGAGCATCTCCAACCCCCGGGCGCGGCTGAATGCTTTCTCTCAGCTGCCTCGCACAGGGAAGGAAACGAAATACAAGAAGGTAGAAGTCTAGCGGGAATAGGTCAGCCACCTCGATCGGCAGCCCACCTCCCGAAACAGAAGGGAAAGTATTGAGAGGCTACCTAACATTACATAAAATAACCTCATCAACAGGAACTGCGGCAACTTGCAACATCCCCTGCAGAGAAGGCACTCGGGACCCTTGGGTGCGTGATGCCCAAACATATTGTGGCAGGGAAACGACGCACTTGTTAATTGCTATTGTTTTTGTTATTATTTTATTGATGTATTTTGGCGCCCACCAATACTACAATTCATTTCAGATGGCACTAAGTGGTCTCCGCTTTAGGATGTTTCTCAACGTTAGGGGCTTTGCTTTCTTTGGTTTTCCATATTTCCGAAGTCTCTGTTTCAAGAGTTCCGGTGTACCCTACACTACAGCATAGATGCATAGTCGAGATTTTATCTCCCATCGATCACACGAGGGAACTTGCCTTAGAATTGCTTATGTACACAGTGTCACTCGGGTTGTTGAGCGATAGAGAACTGTTAACAAACCTGTGCAAATTCATAGCTTAATTACAGCCCAGAGACATGGAACACTAAATTCTAATCGTGAAGATACAGGCTGCGAAATCAAGAACATATATTGTTAAATATAATGAGATATTCTTGCGGGTCAATGCTTATAGTTAATAGGCCAGTAGCAACATATAAGAAATGAGAAACCGAAACGATCTACCGAAACAACTTATCGTTTAATAGTACAGAGACTGCTGTTTCATTCTAGAGCACATGGTAAACAGGAGTCCATTGAGGTCGAGCAGGTATACGTATTTATGCCTGTATGTACAAAACGTGAGGTAACCACCTACGGAAGAAATCCTAATGTTGTTATTGCTGTACCAGATATAATAAACTAGCATCTTAATGCAATTATTGTCGTGTCAGATTACATAAACTGGCATACATATCTAAACCTACACAAACGCGTGCACACATACACACAAAATGACCATATTTCTATAGTAATCGAACGATTTACTAAAGCCTAACAAGTATAATTACCTCTGCCAATGAGGTTATGCTTCCGTTGAGTTTGTCTATTCATCTGTCTGTCACCAAGGTAGGCCTAAATCAAAAAGTTTTGTTCGAATCTTTCCGAAATATACAGAGACTGTTAGGTTTAGCGATCAGGAGGAACAGATGATTAACTTTTAACCGTTTGTTTATTTGTGTCTCCCTCTTTTTCTTAGTACCATGACTTAAAAAATAGGTACGGATTCCTATGAAATTCACTTCAGTTGTTAGGTATTTCACGAACTGTACATGACCGAATTTTTGTGGCGATCAGCTATAGTCCGTTTTTTTTTTCTTTGTGTTTGATCTTATAGTTCTTAGTGCAATAACTCAAAAAGATTTGAAAGGATCTTCATGAAATTTATATTAATTGTTAGAAATGGAAGAACAGACATAAATGATCAAAGTTTGGTGATGATCAGTTCGTTCGTTTAATTCTGTGTTTGACTAGTATTTGTCAAAATGTTTGTCAGATCATCACTCTAGATGTTACCGACAGTTCTTCAATAAAATTACAAAAGCTGCTATTACCTTTAAAAGCCACAACTGACCAGATTTCAATGGTGACAAAAAAGAAAGTAGTGTTTCAGAACCAATTCGAATTTTTCATCAACGCTAATTTGATTGGCATATGTACTCGTTCTATGCCAGTGCTGCTATAGTTGTTTATATATTTATTTATTGGTTTATTTTTCTCTAACTGTTCTCTCACGATTTGGGAAAGCAGATAGGAGAAAATCAGGTCAGGCTGGAGACTGTGGTGATTCTGTCACGCTACATAAAACGAAGAGGCAAAAATTGACCAAGTTGCAGTAGATAGCAGAACAATAAAACTATTACGATATGATCAGGATATTGTAGACTCAAATGTTTCAATTACATATATTTTTCATATATATGACATGAAAGAGGAATTTTACGCGAATACGATATATTTAATTAATATGTTTAGTAATATGATTATTGAATAAGCGCTACACAGTGCGGCATATTACACACTTTTTTTGGCAGGGAAGGCAGCGCCGAGGCGGATCATGGGCAGTAAATTAATATTGTGAGTGAACTGTAGGCAGGGCCGAAGTTAATCTAAAGTTTTTATGACATCACAGCAGCGTAGATGCTAGTCCATGCTGTTGCCAGGCGAAGGCTCATAAAATACAGAGCTGCCATAAAACGATTGGGAAATTGCTACGCATTGAGTGTATACGTTTCAAAACACTTAAAATGCTTAGTTGCCGTCAACTTAAATAGGCGAGCGATGTTGTATCGTAGGCCGCAGGATGATGTTAGGGAAATTTGTTGAGCAACATCAAAACCTTACATATTATGAGAATATCACTTCGATGGGCATTTGTCAACGGCAAGAAAGACCGCTGCATGGGCAACTTCCCGAATTTCCGAGGGTCGAGAGAGCAGGCAGGGGAACCGCAAGCCTTCTACGTGATATACATGGGAAGAAATTAACGTAAAGAGTCAGGATTGGTCAAGCAAAACAGGCTGACAGGGAGTAAACTAGGAAAGCGTTGGACATATATGATGCAGAAACTATATGGTTGGGGACTGCGTGGGCTCACATTGGCAGATATAACGAGCAAGGGACGGACTTCGGGTAAATTTTCAGAGTGGGACGCCTACGTAACACTGTAGGGAGGAGAGTTTTTCGGAGGGTTGAGTCAGTTTCGAGAAGCGGTAGCGGCGTTAGGGTTGTGAATTACAACTCCGCGAGTGTTGGGCGTCTTTTGCAAGCAGCGTTGTCGTATGTGAAGAGTAATAATTATTGTCGTAAATAAATTTTTGATCACAGCCGAGTGCATTGTCTGACAATTGATAGCCATTGTTTTCATTATTATTAGACGATCACATCGAAAAATTTCTGAGACGCTTATAATTTTGTCTTATACTAGAAGTTTTACTTTCCTTAATACAAATGCACTTAATTGGGCCGCTGCGGCAAAGGTGCCGGAGCGATATATATACATATTTATAATATATATTGGGCTGTTGGACAATTTTCTGGAGTGGATAACTCCGTGCTTTCAAATGCTGAAGTTTGAGCAAAACAACGTCGCTTAAATTTGCTGGTGGACACCACCTAAGAAGAGGGAGCAACGGTACCAATTTGAAAACTTCGCTGTTGTTTGGGGTAAGTGAATGTGGACGCGAGCATCATTGACCTGATTAAATACTGAAATTTACATTTTGTACCGTAACTGTCAACTAAATACTGTTGTTTTCAAGTAATGAGTTCATTCCTTGAATTTATTGATTTATTGAGATTGAATTTGTCAAATATTGCAGCATAATGCAGATGCGCAAAATAGTAATTAATGGGAGGTATTTCTATCTCCCAAAACAGGGAAGATTTAACTGATGAGTTGGACGGAGAAGGCTGCATTAACGTATGGATTTGCCGAAATGTACGCTGTGACTGGAATCAACTGCTAACAGCCAGTGTAGCCAAGAGTGGAACGAATAACAACAGGAACTCCCAAGAAAGAGATTGTCACCATTCTAGTCTGTCGATGATGCTAACGTTCACATATTTTAAGCATCAATATTGTGTCAATTCCTAGGTTATGTATCGTTAATGTGCCAAATGCTCGGTAACGTATCAATATTGTATCAAATGCTGGGATAACTTATAAACGTAGACGTTCTATCACTTCAAAGTGTCGCCTGTCGTATGTCCGCCTTACTTTTTCACCGTGTTACTTATATCGCACTTTAGGCTAGAGGTTTCATTAACGTGTTTGGCATAGAAGAAACAGAGAACGTAGAATTTGGAACTCAAATTTCTCCCACAGCTTAAGAATTCGGCGGATGTTCCGAATGATGTTGGAGGTGATATTCAACGTTCTAACCCTGTGCATGCAATAGATATTAAGGCTTCACATGTGTTTAATGAGTCATATTTACTCTTTTCTGGCTCGCCAAGACATTTGCTTTGTGAGGGCTCCCGCGTCACCCACACACTAAAACACACTCCATGTTTCTGATGTACTTCATCGTGCTGACGCCGATTTAATGGTAAATTGCTTTCTTCATGTACACTTGGTAAATTTCTGTAGGCGATTAATCAGGGCTGTAATTAGTTTCCGAAGCTCTGAAATTAAGAAATTATTTATTTAGAAATTATTTGTCATACACTTCAAATTGTGCTGGCATTAGCAGTGCTAATCAATCATCTGGACCAACTGTGCGTTAAATTTTTCATGAATATTTAGCTGTTATTAACTGCAAAACTCTAAATGTGTAGGTGTAACCACTCATCTAATCAAATTGTGCGTCTGATTCATGTGACATTTCAATACAAACAATTACAGCGTTAATTAGCGCCCATTTATAATCCTTGTTCAGTTAATTGTATTGTCGTACATTGACGTAAGCTCTCACAATTATTGTATATATATATATATATATATATATACACGCACATACATACACATACGAAGACACAAACAATATTCCATCCCAACATAACTACGTGCATATTTGAATATACTGATGTACTTTATGCTTTGCTTTCGTTGAAGTTAAAGCACTGAAGGTATTTTCAGCTTCTTTTCTAAGCTGTCTGTTGCATCCTGCTCTTGTAGTCGCTTCTCTTATCCAAAATTCATCTCACTGGTCTCAGTTCCCGTCAACATCAGGTGGACAATCGACGAAATAAGGGGAAAGACATTCATCACAGTACCATAAGAACAATTAACAGGAGCGAAGAGCACGAAAATGTCAAATTTTCATCGTAATAGCAGAAACAAGCCTTATCATTCTCAGTCTCACAAAGTATCCCGACTCTCGCTCGATTTCACAGAAGTGTTCGCTTTCACGTAGTCAAGTTATTCTTCGGATATTTGCCCGGAAAATTTTTCTTTGTAGGCCTATAAAAAAACAGCCATGGAATGGCTCATTCTTTTTCAAAACAAGTCGAAATGCTCGAGTGTTTGGGACCGGGCAATGGCCTGACCAGCAATCAGTGGCTGAGAATGGCGTCATCACAGATCGCTGACTCAGCGCGGTCCTGCACTGCGCTGACGAGTTACGTGATCAGTCTTTGATTGGTACTTTGTCATAGAAGTTACGAGGAGCGCGTCCGGCAGCGCCTCGCAGTGAACACGGTGTGGCCGGCTGAGCCTTCATCCCGGCTAATGTGATCATTTCTGCTTTTCATGACTCGCGAACGACCAAAAGAAGCATTGACAAAACATGTAATCTTCCGTCGACGAAGAATGATTATCATCCGCGTGGAGACTTACTTCTCAGATTAACTTATTACCTACCGGCGTTCCATTAATGGGACGCTTTTCGTGACGAATTGAAATACACACTTTTTTCCTGAATGACGTTAATGTATGCCTACTCATTACATCAATATCAATTATCTCTAAACTTTTGGCGTCGCAGCCACGGTTTGTAGCATTCTTCCGTTCTCAGCTCTAACACCTTGTATCGCTCGCCGGTTCGATGCCAGCCAGGCAGCGAGCTCTTTGCAGATCTAGGTGTGCTGACTCGGCAGTTGTGTGTGTATGCACGGCGCCGTGGCGGTACTGCTTTCCTCAGAGATGAGGGGGGTGGGAGTCTTGGGTCATTTGCTTCCTTCCATCAAATTGGCACCATAGTTCTTTTTGACCCGAAGTCGACTGCAACTGCACTTACTCATCTGGGGCCAGTGTAAACCAGTGCATGTGGGTTTCCCAGGTGAGGGTGTGGTAAAAGTTGACTTTACTTTTGAAGTAGAAACTTCCATATTGTGCTTGCATTTCATACTTGTATGTTGAACACAAAATATTTTCAAGAAAGGATATGTGCCGAAATTTTTTTCCTGTTCATAAACAGCGCTATAACTATCAAAATCACTGAATATACTGGTCGCTCTTTCTCCGTAACTTTTCAAGTTGAGTGCTGATAGTCATAAAAAAACACAGGCACAAACGGACGGATAAATCATCATGGAAATTTTACTAGTTGGTCTCCGTACATTTCCAACAACCCCTGCAAATTTCATGAAGATTGATTTTATAAATGTTTTAGTTATGTCACCAAGAAAACAATATGCAAAGAAACAAACAGTCGGACGGATCTTCACCAACAGTTAATCATCTGATCTTCCTGACGTACCAAACATTCCCTGTGAATTTCGTAATGAGTGTCCTTACCTGTTATTTTATGTTGATGACAGACAAACTCCAAGAAAAACGTAGCCTTCTTGGCTAAGGTAATAGGTGATTAATAAAGAGTATAAATGGGTTTCCCATTCGAAAGAGCGAAAAAAATGGAAAGAGATGAGAAATTGCACGAGACATGGGAAGTAAAGTCAGATTGGAGAAACGCAGTAACGAAATGTCAGCTACTAAGATAGAAAAAGAATATGAATAGAAGGTACGTACTTTTAATGCGTTAAGTTAGTTGACAAGCGACGGGTTAAAATGAAGAACGTGCTGTATGGTTGGATGAAGAACATAACGTTAGCCGAGAAGTGTTGAGTTAGAATCAATTGTGTTAGATAAGAGCGTGAGTAGTGAGTGTTAGATTAGATGGCTGCGTTATTTTGATGAGAAGCGTTAGATTGGATGAGGAGCGGTAGAATAGATGAAGAACGTTAGGTCAAATGAGGAGCGTTAGATTAGATGAGGAGCATTAGGTAGCATGAGAAGTGTTATAAATAATAAACTAATGCTAATTACAAATCAAATTAACAAGAAGTATCGACATAAAAAATGTTAACATTTTGGTATTAGCTATGTTCCCATCTTCAAAACTAAACACAAGGTTACGGTATGAATGTCTAAAACTAAAAATTTATTTCAGTACGCTAACTGGGAGAGAGATCCTATCGTGGGGAAGAGTATGAAGCAAATGATCGGAGTGAGCTTAAGAGGGTCACAATGTCAGTGCTTGCGCAGTCGAGACAACTAGGGAGCTTCGGAGGCGGAAGGGATGTACAGTAAAGGGAAAAAAATGTCAGTTGTGGATTATGCTGAGGGAACGGCTGAATCATTGTGTTGAAGCTGGGATTAGTTTTGTGAATGTAAAGAGAATCGACAGTTGTGAGTTCTATTGACTTCGAGAAGTCGATAATGGAGAAGTCTTTCCTGCTGATGGGATGGTTTTGTTCTGCATGAAAACGGGGAGCTGAATGTGCAGGTTTTGCTAGTGGTAATCTTGTTCTACTTGATACACTTAAATGTTGGTCAATGCGGGGCTTGTCTTGTAATACTGCCCGGTGCTGCCCACATACGAAGCTTGGCAACTTCTGCAACGCTACCTGTAAACAACACCGGACAGCAAAGGTGTGGGGGTTTGTCCTTAAAGTTGAAACAAAATCCTTAGGTAAATGTGTTTTTTTTTTAAGAAAACCTAAAATTTATATGCGGGTAAGCTTCACAAAGAAACGTTTTGAGAGAGTTAATTGTAGCGACTGCAGTTGTGCTATAGTACGGCAGGAAGTGGAAAAATCAAATTTATGAATAATAGGCTTAGTAATTTCGGGGTCGAATACTTTGTCTAGAAACAGCTTGCAATAATGGTCCAAAAGATGGTGGGGACAGCCGTTATTCAAGTAGAAAGTTCGAAGAAAGTCTACTTCGTTTGAAAATATTAATGCCAGGTCAGAAGATGACAAGTGATATGCCCTAAACAGTGAAGTTTTGATTGCATTTATTTTAAGTTGGTTTTTGCAGTGGCTGAAAAAGCTAGTTTCGAGACCCGAAAATGTTGGCTTCTTATAGATTCTAGTGGTCAGTGTTGAGTCCTGATTTGCGAATAGGATATCTAAAAATGCTATAGCATCATTTGATCGGTTTTCAGCGATGAACTTTATGCTGAGGTGTTTACTATTCAAATATTGTAGAAATAGATCTGAATCAGTTGAGTTTTTGAAGATGAGGAACGTGTCTGCAACGTAGCGCTTGTAGTGGATTGGTTTGAAGTTAGTTGGGCATTCGTCAAACCATATAGCTTCGTGATGACACAATAAGCTGTTCGGTAGCGACGGACCGAGCGGGGAGCCCTTGGAGATTTTTTCGATTTGTCTGTATAGTCTATTGTTGAAAATGAAAAATGAGTCTAAAAATATGTCTTTAATGGCGAAATTGAGAAAACTTCTGATGGTACGTTGGTCCATGTTGTGGAATGCGACAGTATTATGAAAGATTTTGCTACATATAATATCTATTGCTTCGTCTAAACGTATATTAGTAAACAGAGAAGTGATATCAAAACTAGATAAATATGCGTTGGGTGGCAACTGAAGGATGGAGTATTGTATGCTGCTAATATTATTCGTAAAGGTATATTACTTTTGTGTACTTTAGGGACACCGTACATGATTTCAGGAGACGGGTCAAAGTTGTAGAGGGAGCAGTAAGTGGGTTTGGCGATAATGTATTTTTTTTGTCTAGTATTTTTTTCCGCAATCTGTGGATTTTATCAATGAATTTGAGAGTGAGTTTAAAAGGATTAGTATATTTTTCATAGAAGGAAAACTTTGTTGTTTCACTTAAAATGGTATTCAATTTTTATCGTATTCGATCCTATTTAAGATAACAAATACCCTACCCTTATCCGGTTTGCTAATTACAACAGAGTTATCTTTACTAAATTTGATTTAAGAGACAAATCCAATTTTGGAATTACAAGGGAAGAAGTGTTTCAGCTTACTGTGTGAAGTATAAATTTTGTTGCAAGTTTCATCGATTTTTCTCCTTTACGTCTGCTAACGAAAATTTAGGGCTAAGAGGGTGGGTGTTCAATATGGTGACTAGATTCTCAAAGCTTATGAAATGTTTATAATAATTAGGATTGAGTATAGGCAAGCAAAATTCTAAACCGAATGATAACAGAGGCGTGGCGAGAAGGTTTACATCGGAATTGTTAAAAATGACGTTATCGGAGTTGCAAGAGGTTAGGTTGGAAGATGCGCCTAATGTATGTAATTTTCTGCTGTTGGCAGTTTTCGCTGTGGTTTTCCAATCTTTCGAAAATATGAAAAATTCTCTAGGAAATGCGAAAAATCAAAATTATATCTCAACTCTCTGAACTGCTGCAAAGCTTATCAGGTCACACCAATATTCTTTCGGTTCCGCTTGCACAGACAGTCACTTCAACATAGCCAACTGTATATATTATGACAGTCAATTAAAACTTCTGGACCTAGAATCTCAAACCCAGCAGAGTAACATAACCAAGCATGCAAATTCAACTGAGTACTATGTGTCGCAAATCAAAAATTGTTTTCGTTTCTTGGCCGTCTGAGCAACAAAGATTTCTTGCAGCGTTATAATAAGAAATTTATAGCTACAGTGAAAACCGTCCACAGCAGAAAATTACATACATTAGGCGCATCTTCTAACCTAACCTATTGCAACCCCGATAAAGTCATTTTTAACTATTCCTATGTAAACCTTTCGCCACGCCTTAAATTTCTGTTATCATTCGGTTTAGAATCTTGCTTGCCTATATTCAAAAATAATTATTATAGATATTTCATAAGCTTTGAGAATCAAGTCACCAGATTGAAATCTCGACCTCTTAGCCCTAAATTTTCGTTTGCTGACGTAAAGGAAAAAAATGAAAGAAACTTAATTGCATCAATATTTAAACTTCACACAGTAAGTTGAAACCCCTTCTCCCATATATTTTCAAAATCGAATTTGTCTCTTATATCAAATATTAATACAGATAACTCTGTTGTGGTTTGTAAACCGGACAAGGGTATGGGAGTTGCTATCTTAAATAGGAACGGATACGACCAAAAAATGAATACCATTTTGAGTGACACAACAAAGTTTCCCCTCTATGAAAAACAGACCGATCCTCTTGAACTTACTCTCAAATTCATAGATAAAATCCATAGATTTCTGAAAATATTACTAGACCAAAACATTATCTCCAAACCGACTTACTGCTTCCTCTACAACACTGGCGCGTCTCCTGGAACCATGTACTGTCTCCCTAAAATACACAAAACCAATAGCTATCACTTTAAGACCAATATTAGCCGCATGTAATACTCCATATTACCCTCTAGCCAAATTCTTTGTCTCACTTCTCGCACCGTTTACAACGAATCAATATACCTTAAGTAATTTCTACGAATTTAAGGATGACATCAATAATCTTCAGTTGCCACCCAACGAATATTTATCTAGTTCTGATATCACTTCCCTGTTTAATAATATAGCTTTAGACAAAAAATAGGCAATATATGTATCAAAATCTTTGACAATACTGACTCATTCCACAACATGGACCAACCAACCGCCAGAACTTTTCTAAATTTTGCCATTAAAGACTCGTTCATAATTTTTACAATAGACTTTACAAACAAATCGAAGGAGCCTCCATGGCCTCCCCGCTTGTCTAAAATGTTTGCCTCAGCAGGCCATGAATTTGGGAACTATCATGTGTGTTCTTGAATGTGTCTAGCTGGGAGGGAACTAATGCCATGTCAAGCATTGCAGAGAGCAGTGGCCATGCCAAAGGTTACGAAGAAAACTTCAGTTCCACATCAAAGCTCGACCAGTGAATCCACGGCCCTCTCCGCTCCTCGCTTTCTTCGATTCTACGTGGGAGCTTGGTGGATGAAACCGCCGTGCATCCAGACGCCCCTATTATTACATTTTAGAAGAGTGGCCGTGTTCACCGAATTTTTTTCTTCGTGGTGGCCTTCCGTCTTCCCGATCAGGAAAATCGGTATTGGAGCGCTGCGGGAAGCTCGGCTACGGGGATACCCCGGCATTCCCACGGACTACGTTGGCGCATGCGCGGTGAGGGACTCCGTCCTCTCCGGTCTCCGCTTGTTCTTCTATGAGCGGGCAGTGAAGCTCTAGCGGTGGGAGAGCGAGGCGCTCTCGCCTTCACTCCTGGACTTATCCCTTGACACCGAATACTTCCAATTGGCGCTGAAGGAGAACATGGAGGTCTCTCTTCTTCCTTCTGAGCGGCGCTTATTTTAATTTCTCCACCATGGGGATGGGCTGAAACCCTGGCCATGGCCCCGAGGTACCCTGCTTGAGCTGACTGTTGACTGGAGCTGCTAACTGCACCGAAGCCTGTCTCTTGCAACAGAATTACGTAAGTCATGTTCTAGAACAATGTCGTGGTGGTTCTCTGTCCATGGCCGTAATTGTCAAGATATGACACTGCTCGCCTGTAAGATCCTTTTCAAACTATTCACTGGGGAATTTCTGTATAATCTTATTAGTAACTTGAGTTACTTCATTCACTTAATCGATTTAAAAGTCGTTGAGCTTCCTTGCTCCTCGACGGATTTAAAGTTTAAATGTCAAAAGTAAAGTAATAAAGATACTTAATTGATCAATTAAAAGTTGACTAGTCAACGGATTTAAATTCCTAGGGCTGCAGATTGGATGTTGGGGTCGGGTCTTATATTCATATATTGATGGACTGCATCCGTTCGTTCTTTCTGTAGCTTTAACTAAAAGTCAGTTTCTAACTGACGGATATAAAAGTCCACCGCATATTTACGGGGGACGGATTTAAGTACTAATTAATGAAAAGTCGGTTTCTAGCTGACGGATGTGAAGTTCAGTGCTTCAATATGCACTAAATATCTAACATAGATCTATATATTGAGGTAAATTTGTCCTTTATAGAGAGATTGTATTAGATAGTTAATTCCATTGGGGAGGTAATCTACTTTGATTTCAGCTTCTCGGCAACGTTTCGTGCATGACTCAGTTTGATCATGTTTTAATGGAGTGTTCCTTAGAGAGCCATTGGCTTCTCCTATGACAATTTACTTTCATAAATTCCAAATTTATTTTTCAAATAGTAACTTCGTATCCGTGACGACTAACGTCAGCTTAAAAGCTCTTGCGAGCCTTAATACTTAAATTTTCAATATAAATTTCTTAACGGATCAAATTTAAATTAGAACTATCTTTAAATGCAAATATCTTTATTAAAAATCATTTATCGTCAATTAGTAAAAAAGCAAATATTAATGGTAAGCTTCGGCTAACCCAAGTTAAATTCAAACGGTGATCTGATCGTTGGTGTTTCCTTCGGCACAGGTCTATGTCCTCCCTCGGTGAATTTTTCATGGCTGGTTGGATTTGTGTGGAGGGCGCGACACCGCTCTGAGCTTCTGTCGAGCGGTCCTCCGCAGTGCATAACGTTGTGTTCTCTTCAAGTTTGTCTGCGGGCTGGAAGTCTGCGAGCCACGACGATTCTTGTTGACTCAAATCTCGTTTTCATAATTCATAAAATAATACTTGTACGGCAGGCTATAAAGTTTCATCCTTTGACAATGTTTAAAGTTCGTCTAAAGCTTTGTTGCGCTATTTTTTGTTTAAAGCACGGTTTAGCACGGTGAAGCGCCACGAAATTTGTAATGAAATATATAAAACAAAACGTTCGTGCATTCCATTAAGTCCGCCGGATTTAATTCATGAAACCGCTCGGTCCGTCGCTAGCGAACATCTTTTTATGTCATAACGAAGCAATATGGCTTGACGAATGCCCGACTAACTTCAAACCCAATCATTGCAAGCGCCACGTAGACGACACGTTCCTCATCTTCAAAAACCTAACCGATTCAGATCTATTCCTGCAATATTTAAATAGTAAACCCACAACATAAAGTTCACCGCTGAAAACTAATAAAATAATGCCATAGTATTGAAATGAAGTCGACATGAACTAATATAAAAGTTTGACGTTTCGGGAGTATCATCCCATTTCAAAAACCTAATAAAACCTTATAAGGATATATACCTAACGACAAATTTTTTTTTTTATGTTAGAAGACCTAAAACGTGAGGTGTTAGCAGTGTGGGACCTAGAGGGCGAATGACCACGGTGCGCTACGGGGTCCTAATATAAGCGTCGGGCGGCACGGGAAGCGGAGGAAAATAGGGCGAGTGCAGTCGGAGGAAAAAGCGTCAGCCATGGTTGTGACGAGTGGTACAGCTGTAGTCGGACCCCATAGCGCACCGTGGTCATTCGCCCTCTAGGTCCCACATTGCTAACACCTTCACGTTTTAGGTCATCTAACATAAAAAAAATTTTGTTGTTATGTATATATCCTTAGAAGGTTTTATTAGGTTTTTGAAAATGGGATGATACTCCCGAAACGTCAAACTTTTATATTAGTTCATGTCGACTTCATTTCAATTTTATAATTTACCAAAGAATAGCCATTTTAATTCCATAGTATTTTTAGACATCTTATTCTCAAATCAGGACTCAACACTGACCACTAGAATCTATAGGAAGCCAACTTTTTCATGTCTCGGAACTAGCTTTTTTAGTCACTGTTATAACCAATTTAATATAAATGCAATCAAAACTTTACTGTTCAGGGTATATCACTTGTCTTCTTCGTACCTAGTTTTTTCAAACGAAGTAGACTTTATTCGAACTTTCTTCAAGGATAACGGCTATCCCCACCACATTTTGGACCATTATTGCAAGCTGGTTCTGGACAAATTATTCGACCCCCGAATTACTAAACCTATTGTTCATAAATTAGATTTTTTCCACTCTCTCCCGCACTATAGCACAACTACCGTTACTACAGTTAATTCTCTGAAAATGTTTCTTTCTGAAGCTTACCCGCATATAAATTTTAAGTTTTCTTTTAAAAACACATTTACCCTAGGATCCTATTTTATATTTAAATACAATTCCCCCGCACCTTTGCTATCAGGTATTGTTGATGGGTACAGTTGCAGAAGCTGCCAAGCTTCGTATGTGGGCAGCACCAGGCAGCATTACAAGGCCCGCACTGACCAACATTTAGGTATATCCAGTAGAACCAGTTCAACACAAAGCATCTCATCCAACTCAGCACTCATCTAGTTCTGCTTATCTAACCTAACACACTCGTCCAATTTATAATCACTTCTAATTCAAACTAACCCTCATTATCCAACAAAACGCTCATCATATAACGAAACGCTCTTTATCCAAGCCAGCGCACCTCCCTCGTCCACCGTTAAGCTCTCCACTTAAACTAACGCTCCTCACTCCTCATCCAGCCCAATGCACTTCCTTAGTCAATCACTCGTCATCTAAAGCTGCTCTATTTAATATAACGCTCTCTATCTAAGCTAACGCTGCTCACCCAGCCTATCGCTCCTCATTTAACATAACACTTCTCAAATTAACAAAATGTGTCGACATAAAAAGAGTGAACGTTTCGGGATTAGCCATATTCCCATCTTCAGAACTAAAAACAAGGTTACGTTATGTATGTCTAAAACTAAAAATTTATTTCAGTACGCTAACTGGGAGAGAGATCCTATCGTGGGAAAGTGTAAAAGGCAAATGATCGGAGTAACCTTGAGAGGGTCCCAATGCCAGTGCTTGCGAAGTAGAGACGGCTAGTGAGCTTCGGAGGCGGAAGGGATGTACACTACAGTCAGGGGAAAAATGTCAGTTGTGGATTGTACTGAGGGGAACGGCTGAGGGTCATTATGTTGAGGCTGGGATTAGTTTTATGAAAGTAAAGCGATTCTAGAGTTGTGAGTTTAGTTTGAGAAGGCGATAATGGAGAAGTCTTTCCTGCTAATGGGGTGGTTGTTTTGTTCTGCATGAAGACGGGGAGCTCGATGTGCAGGTTTTGCAAGTATTAAAGGGGCCTTTTCACGGAAAATGGTCCTAATTTTAAATTTTTTGTTTTATGCTCAAAAAGTGTCCACAGGTATGGGGCTATAAGGTCCCAAATTTTTAGGGGGCTAGCAGCACTAGAACTCCCCAAAAAGGGGGTCCGGAAGGGGTCAAAAATTAACATTTTCATTATTTATTTATCTAATACATAGCTATTTCATAATTTTATTAGTGAATGATGAATGTAAGGTATTTGTAGGTGGAAATTTACTATAGATAAAACATGTTAAGTGCATTTCCACTGCAAACAGCGCATTTTTTTAAAAAGTTCATCCACAAAAACATAAAATTTGCCGCCCTGAAAAATTTGATTTTTCAGAATAAAAAAGAATGTAAGTCGATGAGTTTTTATTGTACACTAAAAACAAAGACAGTTTTGGAATCCTTGAAACATTCCTACCAACGCCAAGGAGGGATTTTTTCAATTTCCTTTTATTATTTTTTTTTATTATATGAAATATCAAGAAAATTTACATATTTTATGAATTCTTCGGTAACCCATCCAAAGTCTCATGTTAATAGAAAACGAAGAAGAAATTAAAAAAAACTCACCTCAGCGTTGTTAGGAATGTTTCAAGGATTCCAAAACTGTCTTTGTTTTTAGTGTAGCATAGAAACTCATAGACTTGCGTTCTTTTTAAAATTTATAAAAAAAATGAAAATCTCATTTTCTGAAAAAAAACTAAGGCCTAAACTGAAAAAGTTACACGAAAAAATGTTTTTATTTTTCAATTCTTCATCTCATGTGCAAATTTCAGAAAAATCGATTCAAAAATGAAAAAAAATTGGAGAAGGCCCCCTTAAATAAAGTACGTTGGGTCAGATGAGGTGCGTTATGTTAGATGCGGTGAGTTACGTTCGATATGGTGCGCTATATGAGAGAAGTGTTGCGTAGGTTCTTTGGATTAAATAAGAATAGTTAGATCAGAGGATGTGCCATAGCTTAGATGACAAGCGTTACGTAAGATGAAGTTCTTTAGCTTAAAATTTAATGTGGCGAATATGTTGAACAACATGTTTTGAGATGCATATCGAGCATTGGATGTATAACTGATGTTAGCTAAGACTGTATATAATTATTTTGTATGTTAGGATAGACAAACGTTGTTGAATTACACAGAGTTCGTCAGGGTTAAGTAACTGGTCATAACTTAGATTGACCTCGCAGGTCACTCATCTCAACTTGTTCGCTCAAACTGGTGGACACTTCGCGTTTAGTTGATGAAAGCAGTGGCGTGAACGTACGGGACTGAAGGATGAAGCATGTCCATTTTCACAACGCGCTGCGTTATTCAACTTCAGTAAACAAATACTATATATACTGAATTGGTAATCCGAAGCGTTCACAGATCATGAACAGATCGATATACGCTTTTCGTAGTCACTTTAATGATCAAAATCACTATAATCCCGTATAACACCAGAAGATCTAAAATTTTGTTTGAACGCAGACACCATCTATGTTTTCACAACCCCGCGGAGTGTTGGGTGTTTATTTCACTTTTATCGGTTCAGCAGGCTATAAATATTCTAGAATTAGGTTGTTTTACATAGAATCAGACGATAAGTTTCTGACGCAAAGTACAAACAAAAATGTGAAGAAGCGATGTCATAACCGTGACGTCATCCATTTGATGGAAAGACGCTTCTACGGGTAGACAGCTAAAAAAATTGACACACGGGCCATGTTCGTTCACCTGATTGAACGCGTTGATATGAATGATGTGTGAACTGAGCTTTAGACGGTGTGGTTTTCGTTGGAAGATCTACATTAGGCGTACGTTAGGTCTGGTACATTTAAAAAGTAAAGACATTCATCACCAGTGGAATATTCACGGATCCCGCTAGTAAACAAATAAATGTATAAACAAAGAAACGCACGAAGGTGTTTATTCTATTGTTTTGAATAATTTTTCAATTCTAGATATAGTATGCCAAGGCAAAAATGTCGATGTAATATATTTAAATTTTATAAAAGCATTTGACGAAGTAAACGAGAGAATACTACTACTCAAACTCTCCAGCTTGTCCATCGGTGGAAAATGTCTTAGATTTAGCGAAGCATTCCTGACAAACAGAACTGAAAGTATAATTATAAATACTAAAGAGTACAAGCGACAGCCGGTACTCAGTGGAGTCCCACAAGGTACTCTGCAATACTCTTCCTCACCATGATATGGTAAATTATATGGAGCCCCAATGCAAGTTTGTCATTCAGTCCTCGTTTGGGTATGACGCACGAATATCACATTAGCAGCTGTAGGTACTGTCTATGGCTAACGTACGGAAAGTGCAATTGGATCTAACCAACAGCTTTCACTGGATATCAGTTAAGAACATGACCATCAACGAAACAAAAATTGAAGTGTTGCGATACGGGTAAAGAAAAACTTCTTCCTTTGCGAATCGGCATCCTATACGACGAGAGATTGGAACAAAATCGAAAGAACGTGGCTCGAGTTGTTACCATAGGCAGAAATGGAGCGGATGAGTGCTTCGAACTTTCTCTTTGCGAGAGGCAGACATGTGCCAGCTCGGATGGGGAATTACCTGAAGTGCTGTATAATTGAAGGAATGTTTCTTGGACAATGTATTTATAGGAAGCTTGTTCAAAGACCTATGCTTTTAAAGCTCGTAGAATAAAAAGTAAATATTACCATCGCCTCTCTGATAATCAATAAAGAAGAGCTCACAGTAAGTCCAGGAGTCTGTATACTTGCTACAATAATTACCAACCTTAGTTTATCAATCGATGCAGAGATCTGATCTAAATGTACTTGATGGTGTGCTACACACAATAACTCGTAACGGTTAGGTGTCTGCGTGACTGGAGGTGTTTCTTAAGATGATCTAACGCTTGCTCTAGATACGCAACGACTTATATAGGTTTTGAGGGTGCAGTGCATCAAGCGCGCACAAACACTATGCTCACCTTACGAAAATAACTGATGCTGCCGAGGATGGAATACTATTCACCTCTTTGGATGACGAGCTAACGGAAAGACGTAGAGCGCTTTGAGGCTTCTCGGACATCGTTCACTGCTAAAATCCAGGACATGCAAGAACTAAACTATCACGAAAGGCTTGCTCACCTTCATATGTATTTAATTCAACGGAGATTCGAGCGCTTTATGAGCATATATAATAGGAAATTCTAGAAAGAATTACTCTCAACGTCAAAGGGATAATCCTGGTGTGACACTCGGAACGTATTGGTCACGTATTTGAAAAGCGAATTCCGATCAAATACTGTGGTGATGCGATAGCCACGAAGTATTCTAATAGTTTCGCGGTCGGGGGGGGGGGGGATAATTCAACAAAATGCCACGTCACATTCGAAATGTCACCGGTACAGAGACTGCAAAATTTAATAACTTACTTACTGAAACTGCCAGATAAGCGAACTATAAGCGGCAACGTGCACTGTGGGGATAACTCGCTACTAGCCGTCCCGCTGGTCACGGACCACAGCATCACCTCTGCACAAGTTCTGCGGCGTGGATAACGCCCCCTGAACCTCGTCCGGGGAACCATGTATTTTCATGAATTTCAAAATGCATGGTTACTGTAGAAGGCCCTAGCGAAAAATTAAATGCCTGAAAAGAAAGTAATAGGTAATATTATTTTTAAATGATGCTTGCGGCTTGGTAAGCTCGAAAAAAAAACTGCTAACGTAACCTAACCTCACAACGATGTTTGTGCTTAGTGGAGGCAACAAAAATTGAGTAGGCTACAAGCCGAAGTGTTTGAGGATTGTTAAACTAAAAAAAAAACGCTATTTTCCTTCTACCTCTCAGCTAGACTGTATATATACCAGAGCAGATCGTAAATGATAGACTGCACGTTAATGCAGATCATACGTGGTAGACTGCACGCAGTAATTTTTAAAGAATATTATATTAAAGACATAAGAAACATTGAAAGAAAACAACCGTGTTCATATGTATTCGTACAGACACAATAACCTGTTGAAAAATTCTTGTTTTTAATAACTGCCACCAGACGTTTTCCGTAGTTCACTGAAAGTTTCGTGCAAGCATCAGTAGATATATCTTGAACCACTCATCTTTTACCATTTCCTGTAGTTCATCATATTTTTTGGTTTCTTGGCATTGATATTTTCTTAGCAATCCCACAAACTTTCGATCGGATTAAGATCTGGACTGTGGCTTGGGCACTGCAAAACATTAACGTCATCGTCTTGCATCCAATTTTTACCAGATTTTGCAGACTGCTTGTGGTCGGTATCGTGTTGAAAGTCGTTCAAATTTGCGCTAATAATTTTGGTGTATGAGTCTTGTTTCACTATTCCTTCAACCCTCACAAAACTTCTAGTCCCATAAGCTGATAAACAACTCCAAAAATATCTCCTCTAACCTGTACATTTCACAGTTGGATTCCCCTCTACTTCTTCAAACAAGAGAAATGAAACCGAAAAGTTCTACTTTACCTTCATTTGGTCATACGGAACAATTACCAGAAGCTTGTCTCTTCTTAAATACGTATAATACTTTGGTAAAAACATAATCGGGCTTTTTCGTGTCTAGCCGTAAAAAAGGTATTTTCTGCGTTCTGCATCCTTTCACTCCATGCTTCATAAGAATCAATACCTTTGCTCTCTTCTCTAACTTGCCATTTCCACATTTCCCCGCTCATGCTTATTAGCAGCTCTTATTCCCTTCTGCAATCCTTCTGCTTCAATTCTTTCTTGCCATTGTGTCGCATAGGCGCTTCATCTCCTTACATTGGTAGCACGTCTTTGTTCTTGAGACTGTGGTAGTTTAGTTCTTCTTTACCGTTCCCTATCCTCTTTCTTAATTAAACCTGCGCCTTGCAAAGTAAAATCTTGAGGGAGACACTGGAATAAACTTCAATGCAACTCCTGTCAGCTTATATACAATGAGAGTGCACCGTATCCATGATACTGTCTTCCATACTCAAACATCTGCTTCATTGAACTGCTGAAATTTTGGCCTAGGAAGCGAAATCTGCTCCCTCATAGAAAGACAGTAAGCTAGAAGAAATAATTGTCGATTAACCTGGAAATAATTGTCTACTGCCCGACGCGTCGTGAGCGCTCCGTTGATCATCTGCTGAATTTATACGTTGTGACCTGGGAGAAAATAATTGTAGATTCTAACTCCAGAAGCTGCATCATATAGTTCCATTTTCAAGAAGTGTTTCAAGCATGAACTGCATTCAGGTAAAGGGAAAAGGAACCCACTTTCTCCATCTTCTACAACCTGGTCATCGAGCTCTATGAAAACGTAACTTAATTATAATATCTGCAAACTGGCCAATTTTTCGCCTATCTGTTTCTTCAATAGCAGACACGAAGTAAATAAATACACGAAGCATTTTATTATATTAGGATAATTGTAGAATTAATTTGGATTGCTTCCATACTGATATTTTGTAACACCACTCTTCCTGTGAATATCGAGTTTTTATTTACTTCTCCCGCTGTTTGTTCTATTGATCGAAGTGAGAGCCTATCTGTCCTTAGTTAACCTGTAAGGTTCTGAATGGTATTAAACTTTTGTACTTTTCTAAATTACTTTAAACACTGACGCACGTAGTTCAGTTTATTTGAAATTGATTTGTCGCTGCAATCGTCCATGTGGGCTCTTCAACTTGCCATTAAAACTCTTTAATGGCTCTTTTTTGCTCACCATATTGTATGAACTGTGCCTAAAGTTGAAATGAGGTATCACGGATATCAATTTTAACCCTATACGGTACCAATTTTTTTTTCAGACGCTTGAGCGTCAAGACGGTACAAATTTGTACCGCCCCCTAAAAATGCTTATAACTTTATCAATAGTAGAGTTTTTTCTTCATAGTCTCAAAAGTCATTTATTCAACTATTCATTCGCCCACTTAATTGAAAAAATAATGCCTCAGAGTAGTTTTAATGTCAATTAAATTCGAATATGAGAAAATATCTCCGGCAGCACATCTGCCGCAATTTTCATACTTTCACAAGCTGAACGTATAATCGCTTCTAGTTTTCATTTCCAGCCTCGTGGCTGTCTTTTAGTGATCATTTTGAAAGTTCTTTTTGTATAAAAAGAAAATCTACACGGAAATGTTATCATTTAATGTTCTGAAATATTTTTATGTATCTATATTTTTGGCTGTAATGTGCGGGCATATTAGAATTTAATTGATAGTCATGTTCACTTAAGAAAAGTTACGGAATTTTGAGCGCTGAATATCACTGGGAGCAGAACTGTGAACGAAAAACGGTAGGGCGGTACAGTTTTGTACCGCCTTGGAGCAGATGGGATTCAGAAAAATTAAGAATAATTCAATAAAATAACCTGGAATATCAGTATTTAATTAAGTTCACATATTAATTCGGTAACAATACATTGTTTCAGTATAAAGGGTCTGCAACAGGTTATTAAGATGGGTATGAATAAATATGATATGGCTAATTTTATAAGACTGGTCAATTTTTATTTAAAATAATTTTGTTTAACAAGTTTTATGCTACATCAACCTCGGAACTTCAACGTTTTGCTACTAACATTACAAAGAAACATAGTCTACTGAAAGATACATTAACATACTAGTTGACCAGTGGGTGAAAAAATTCACACAATAATCGAAATGTTTGCTCTCTTCTCTGAGCTGCCGTTTTCACATGTTCCAGCTCACGCTTATTAGCAACTCTTATTCCCTTTTGTAATCTTTCTGCTTCAAGTCTTTCTTGCCGCCGTGTCGCATAGGCGCTTCATTGGTAGCACGTCTTCGTTCTTGAGACTGTAGAAGTCTCGTTCTTCATATACGTTCCCTATCCTCTTTCTTAATTAAACGTGAGTCTTCCAAAGTAAAATCTTGAGTAAAACCCGGTAATATCCTGAATGCAATTCGAGTCTGCTTATGTGCAATATGAGAGAACCGTATCCATGATACTGTCTTCCATACTGAAATATCTGCTTGATTGAAGTACTGAAATTTTGGACTTTTAAGCTACATTTGCTCTCTCAGTGGAAGACAGTAAGCTATAGTCTTACCAGCGCAAGGAGTCCGATGGGCGTGGCTATGAACGCAAAGCAACTTTGCCAAATCTCTCATAAGCGCGTGCTATAGCATGTCTCAATCGATAAAATTATATTTATGTTTGAATACTCAAAGTGCATTTGTCAATAGATTAAATTTACCACTGCTGCGTTTAATTCAGCTCCGCCCGGAAAGCACTGCTTACGCTGGTTTGACTATAGAAAAAATAATTGTCTACTGCCCGTGAAATAATTGTTTACTGTCCGTCATGAGTGCCCCGTGGATCATCTTATGCATTTATACGTCGTGACCTGAAAGAAAAAAAAAAGTTATAGAATCTGACTCCAGAAGCTGCATCTATATTGTTCCGATTTCAAGAAGTGCTTCAAGCAAGAAGTGCATTCAGATAAGGGGTTTCGCTGTGTTATGCAACCTGGTCATCGATCTTTAAGCAAACGTAACTTAATTACAAAATCTGCAATCTGGCCTATTTTTCGCCTATCCATTTCCTTAAGAGCGGACACGAAATAAATGCACGAATCGTTTTATTATATAAGGATGTACGAAAACAATAGGGAAATATCACTAATAACTGAATCTGGCTAACTGAATAAGAAGAAACAATCGTTGAACACTTATGTTTAGTTTCCTGTTATTGCATAACTTGGTTCACTCAGCAGACTTGCCTACACCGACAGCGAAAAATATCATCATTCTGGGTTGTTGATAAACATCGTATATAAATGGCAGTGTTATTTTGCAGCTGCAAATCCCGTGTGTCGTGCTTATTTACGGTCATCAGGGAAAATTTTAAGTATGTACAGTATATGTATCTGTACAATGTGGGGTCCAATGAAAGAAAAAAAAATAAAGTAGCTGACTGCTTGCATCACTTTAGATTTGCCTACTCTAAGCTGCGGCAGACATGTCCTTTCGTCCAGAAGTGCCGGGCATACGAACTCTCGACATATTCCAGGCACTAGGGAAGCAGTGCCGGCTTTAAGTTTCCGTGTAATGCTTGCAGGAGCCGTAAATTAGTTTTGAGAGAAGTTTGTCGCTGCTTAGCCCTACAAAGTTAGGGAATATCGACAAACTTTGCCCAGCGGCGTCTCTTCTTTTGTTCCTAGCTCATATTAATCGTCATATCGCCTGCGAACGTCATACTCCTCAGCAAAACTTCGTAGCAATATTGTGCATTCTAGAAACATTTGCAGAGTGTGTTGTACATGGTGTCGTCAATTGTATTACAACTTTCCGAGAGGTAAACTGGTAATATCACAAATTGTTTTACGCTGCACAACATAAGACTTTTTGTTACCTTGCCCTGAACTCCAACTGCCATTTGGAGAAGATTCTTAAGTTAGTATTCTTGCTCACTTGCTCCACGGCTGAACTGTTAACTGTTAAATGTTTCATAAGCACTGTGCCGTCAACAAAAACATTCACAATATTCTTCAAATGAAAAAGTTTTTGAGACTGACTCGTACGATGAAAATGTAAAAGAAACAAACGGAATTACACTCGAAGTCAGCTGGCAAACCACGCCTCACACGCAGAATAAAGTCTCCGATGCCACCGTCTCTAGAATCGGAAACCAAATGCTGACTTTATCGGATTTCATGAAAACTGAAACTCAAGAGCGCAGGCGGCGAGGCAAATGCCCTGCAGGTTCTGGAAGAAGCGTCTGAGATATGAAGCGAGGGTGAGGAATAAAGATGATAATTTGCTCTGAAACCGAAATGACTTTTTAATATTGTGCAACAATACTGAAGTTGGACAACGAGCATAGTTTTCCGGCTGTCCCAACAAATGAATAGTGTGTCATTCAAGATGATTACCACCCATATCCAGCCAGGGTATTATATCAATGTATATAAATATATATCACAATGTTCCTAGTTTTTACTGCATTTCTCACCAGGCACCTAGTACCGATTCTTCACCAGATATTAAACAAATGTGCGTACCAAATCAGCAGTGCACTGCGATTATATTCAATGTCACACTAGTATAAGATTCCCTGACACTACACGGTGTCAGACGCCAGAAGCGTTTATGGGACACGACATCAAGAAGAGTAGGGCAATAACTCCATACACAAGAGTAGCTGCCCAAGTTTGGAATTCGTTCGTTTCCTCTTCTTAAAATGGGAAAAGGTTAACTTATTCTTTTATTCACTCCACTGCTGTCGTGGATGACTACAGGCTGCTCCCCTATGAAGTCGGTCATATTTTAACACATTACACCTTCTAATTAAGAAATGAGCAGTAGTTTGAGCAGACTGCCTATGTCAGATATTAAAACGCATTATCATCAGTTTCATAAGCGATGCGGTAATCATGTGCATCTGTCTGTTTTCAGAACTCACTCCTCAGCACTTAACGGCGTCTTTTTTCGCTTGCTTTCATCGAGATAATTGAATCCGATTAGCAATTTGATCTGTGATGAAGGTTTGAAACTCAATCCAATGTGGTAAAGAAATGCTTAGGGTTGCATTTTCGAACGCGCTAAATCTTATTGTAGGATCAGATTATCGTTAACTACGTAAGCGAATCGAGCATGCCCAATCTAGTGCTGTCTGCTGAAATTAGGTAGCCAAGATTTTTATATTCTAAACTTGTTTAACGACGCAAGGCACAGCGTGACCTGAGCATTCCTGGTAATGATACGTGTAAAAATATTTTGTGTGGCTCTTTGCAAAATACATAAAAGAAAACTCTACCTTTCATAAAAATGTTATCTGCTTTATGTCACGATCGCCCTCCATCTTACGGAAAACAGGGTTTTTACAGGAATCTAGACCTCTTATATAGCTGTTGCCCGAGACCTAATCAATGGGAAGCTGGCATTGCACCATTACGCCATGGCAGCCCACAAAGATCATAAGCAGACTTTAAGAAATATCTATTAGTTGTATTAGGATAATGTGAGTCACCAAGGTTATGATCGGACGAGCAAATAGGAGGTATTGCAATGTTTACGCAATAGGACCATCCGGACTTTTTTCACGTTGGGTATCTTTAAGAAATAAGTACTTAATGAACCCAGTATACGGTTCCTTATCTGTCAACTGCCGTACGCAGAGCAGCTTCTCTTCGACAGCGTGCTGCACTGTCTCAATTAAAGTGATCGCAAAATAGAGATTCCGGGGATCCTCTTCGTTTCCTCTGCTTGCCAAGCAATTCTTTGCAATTATAAGCGTTTCTCTTAAAATGTAATCCTATGTATATGTACCTTTGTCGAATCATTTTGCAAAATTTACAATTCTCTTTGACAGTGAATGCAGGATACCGTATTTCCCATTTCCTTTAGCTAAAAAGGACATCTTGAGGTAGTTCAGCAGTTAATCTTCCGCCATCTGTCGTACGCTATCGTTTGTGCATACTGAAAATAAACAATCAATCTCGAAAAGTAGAAGCACAGTTTGTAGCCAAATATATGTAACCGAAGAACTTTTGCTGGTAACCTTAACATATATTTCTATCTTAGATAAGATAATAACAGCAACTACCGCCTTATAACTTGGCTCCCTCTCATGTGGAAGGTTCTGACCAGCATACTCTGCCAGCGAGTCTGCCAACACCTAGACTTAAAGAAGCACTTACTAGTGCAAAAATGGTGCCGTAGGAAACCAGGGGCGCGAAGAATCACTAGCTCGTCGACAAGCTCCTCACGAAAGACACCAGGGGCAAAAAGAAGAACCTAAGCATGGCTTGGGTTAACTGCAAGAAAGCCTTCGACATGGTCCCTCACTCCTGGATAATGGAATGCCTGAACATCTCCGGCATTGCCGGCAACATCCGCAATCTGGTCGCAACCACCATGCCCAACTGGAAGACCCAGCTCACAAGAGCCAATAAACACCTCGGCAAGGTGAGCATCAGGCGTGGTATCTTCCAGGGTGACTACCTATATATATCTCCACTACTCTTTGTCCTGATCATGATCCCCCTCTCCAAGACCCTGAACATGGACGGCCAGGGCTACAACTACAGCCGGAACATGAAGCTCAACCACCTGCTATACATGGACGACCTGAAGCTCTGCGTTAAATCAAAGGATCAAGTAGATCAGCTCCTTACTATAGTCCATCAGTACTCACAAGACATGAAGATGCATTTCAGTGTTAGCAAATGCGGAGTCCTTAACATTGAAAGAGGAGAAGTTACTACGTCCGAGGGAATCATCATCGAAGAAGGTACCATCAAGGACATCGAGGAGACAGGCTACAAGTACCTGGGTGTCATGGAGTATAACACCATTATCCACAGAACGATGAAAGATTCCATTCCAAAGTAGTATCCCACCCGACTCCGCCTCATCCTGAAATCACACCTCAATGGAGCCTAAACCATCAAGGCCATTATCACCTAGGCCGTCCCCGTAGTTCCATATTTTGCTAGCATTATCATTTGGACAAAGAAAGACTGCACCGACATGGACATCAAGACCCGAAAGCTCATGAACATCTATCGAGTAGTGCACCACAGATCGTGCATTGACAGATTTTACCTTAATAGGAAAGAGGGAGGGCGTGGCCCATCAGCGTAGAGGACTGCGTCGAAACGGAAAAATGAGCTCTCTCCCAACACTTCAGAGAGAGCGACGACTAGTGGGTACGCTGCTTAATCTAGGCGAAGTTGCTGAAAGAGACCGAAACGGCTGACCAGTTCAAACAGAGACGACTCCCTGATCGAAGTAACAAATGGAAGAGCATGAAAATGTCCGGCCAGTACCTCGAGTCTGTTCAGGACAAAATAGTCCCTGAGGGGTGAGCAGACACGGGAAACAGAAGGCACCATCCTCGCAGTTCAAGAGCAAGCCCTCAAAACCAGCTATATCCAAAACAGAATCGACAGGAAGAACGTGTCAACAATCTGTAGAGTTTGCAAGAGCTCGGACGAAACCATCGACCACGTGATAAGCGAATGCGGAGTGCTAGCGCAAAAGGAATACAAGCACAGTCACAATAAGGTTGCTCGACTCCTCCACTGGACCCTGCTGCGGATTCATAACTTCCCGATCAGTGAGAGGTGGTACGAGCACGAATCCTCGACCGTGGTTGACAAGAAACCGTGCAAATTTACTGGGACAAAAAGCTCTAAACATTTGAAGAATTTCACGCCAATCGACCAGACATCGTCGTCACAGACAAGCAGGAAAAGTCGGCCAAACTGATCGACGTCTCAACTTCTTTCGACTCCAGAATCATTAACAAGGAAACGGAGAAGAATGAAAAATACCGTGACTTTGCCATCAAACTTCAACGACTGAGGCTGATGGAGGTAGACGGCGTTCCAGTTGTCATCGGCGTTCTGGGGGCAATGTCCAAGAGTCTCAAGACTGCCCTGTGAGAGCTGAAGTGCGGCCATCTCCATCCAGTAACCCACGAGAAAAGTGCTCTGCTTGGATCAGCGCACATCATTCGCAAAGTGCTTTGAGCCTTAGGTTGCGGAATACGACCCGGCGCTAGAACTTAGAGCTAAACATGGCTCAACCAATTCATAATTTGGGTTATGAAATCCCCTCGGTAATAATATATGTATAATATCCATATAATTTTGACTAAAAATTTCCATATCCATTGGTAAACCAGCACTGAGATCACTGCAAATCTAAATGATACTAGCTACTCATTAAGAGGAGAAGCAGCAGTAGATACAAGTATATGACTCAAATATGCCCACATGAACGCTTCATCCACCATTCAACGACACAGCAAAATCACGATTCTGTGGCCTTCAGGACGCCGATGCTTTCGACGCGGTTCAGTAACGGTCTTTGCGCCTGCAAGCGTATATTTTAAATTTTGATCACTTAACCGTAAGAAAATTAATGATTTGGGGGCAGTAGACACATTTTCTCTTCCTTCACCTATTTGATTAAGTAACATAAACTGAACGATAATTGCTAAATACCCGAATTGACCTGTAACCGCTAAATACACAATGCCGATGTATTTATTTCACGCTCTCTTACTTCTAATAGAGGCGATTACTGTCATTTTACTCTTCAATGATGCACGATGCAGGAGCTTACCATATTTTCACACAAATGGAAAATACGACGTATCTACCAACACATTACCTGACAAAATAGAATTTCTATCAAGGGACTGACCTCAGTTCTCTTCAACTGCCAGTTTCACTCGAGGGTTCACTCACAGAAACGGCTTTTTAGTTTTCCCAATGAATGACCTCACTGCTCTTCCGTAATACGCTGCTGCTGCGTCTACAGCACAAGAAGCTGCTGCAGCGTCTGCAGCACAGGAAGCTGCTGCAAATGCATCATCTGTTAAATTCTGCCACCGTAGTACACAGGTAAAACTTCTGTTACCTCCTAGACTGATTCCATTACGGTGGCGGCATAGTAAACATACCAAAACACGTGCCTCGAGAAGTGCTTCACTTTTCCGGCATTCATTATGGATCATTTAGCAAGTATTTGACTGACCATCATCTGCAGATATGCAATTATGCTCAAATCCATTATGATTAACATGCAGTGATTAATTTTCTATTACTTTATCTAATAAATAATCATGCGTGTATTAGGTTACTTTGCGATTACAAATTTACCTTGACTAGAACAATCTCCCGTGCTTTTGCTAACGAGTCACAGCACAAAATACTGGCACATGCTGTTTGCTTAATAACAGCAAACAGTAATAGCGATCCATTTTGCGCAGCAACTCCTCTGCAATAGCGTCAGAGTAGGTTACGCTCAAATAGAATGTGTAACTGCAATTCCATCAGATAGGCAAATAAATTGTTTATTAGCTGTGAATTGGGCTTTAGTAATAAAATCTTACATGCGCGTTTTCTTCAGCATGCCCACCCCCACTGGCACTAAACAGAAAAAAAATGCTGGCAATAAGAAAATGGAAATGAAAAATATAGCAACGAATCAAACAATTAGGGAAATGTCATTGCGCAGTAGATTGACATTTTGAAAACTAGAAGTCAAGGTTTCCTGCTACTATTGAAGCCGCCTGTTGAATTGAAAAAGACTTAATAGTGAGGAAAACAAAATAGTTGAGTGTGCACCTTTCTTGTCTTTCAAGGTTACAAACTAATTCATTCAAGGGAATTATACGATTCATATTGCCCAAAGAGAAAACATATTCGCCTATTTGGCGATTTGAGTTATTAGTACAACAATAATTGTTGCACCACGCTGGCGAAGAACATCATATCTAGTACGCAATGGTCGTATAAATGGCTGTATTGGGTAACCCAACCCATCCGACCGAGAGCGCAGCTTTATCAAGACACATACAGTAACTAAAGTTTTATTTTTCAGGAAATATGGCACTTCTCAAGAATTATTATACCGGTGCCAAGTTATTTAGTGTAAATGCAAAGTCCCTATGTAATTGCCAGCTGCTTTTTTGCATGGGCGGCCTTCCTTTACCAAGGCACTGACACGAATTGGTAGAGTTGAGAAAAATATTCTTATTCGAGTTCCACAGCTAATTGCAGGTCACAAGGAACATCACTGATGAAGAATGGTTTACTGTAGGCTGTAGCAACTTAGAAGGCATGGCAAAAAAGATATGGAGCTGAATTGAAACACAAATGTAGTACCGGTATTGCCGATATTAAAAGCCAGTGAAGCAATGGCGGTAATGCGAAACAGGATGCAAATATTTTTAGATTTGTCTGAAAAAGCTAGAAGCAAGCAATTATGTTGTGTAAACCATGAACATCTATGAATATATAGACAACATAGATAGATCAAGTACGTCTCCGCTCCCTATATAAAAGGCGCAAGTGAAAAAACAAACTAAATTCTAAGATGCCGCAACATTCAGATCGTCAGTAAACTAATGAATACTTTGTAAAAAAATCTCTGGACAACAGCAAAGCAGAGCTCCCTCTTCAAGATAGAAATAACGTTGTGTAGTAAATTGACTGGAAAAACTGCTACGCTGTGTATATTCGAGAGACGCGTAAATAAGATTCAGAAAGGATGAAAGAATACGACAACAACATTAGATAAAATATTTAAGCTTCTTTAGTTAACAATCATGTAAAGTCAACCAATCATGAAATGTCAATTTATAGTCTAAAAATCTATCACATGAACCTATTCCAAAATCTAGAAGCTTTCCATTCTCATTGTAAAGCAAATTCTATCAACAGACCCTCTCGGTGGTGAAGTGACAACGGTTCGGCATCGAGGCAACAAGATAACCTCGATAGGTCTATCCATTGTACCCTGTATAAGAGATAACAAATGATATTTGTTTGTTTGTTTGTTCGAAGCTTACTGTCGCGTTCCCCAATAATACAAAAACTGAATTTCATATTTATTCCTTCGATTTGCTAATCTATTATTATTTGTAGTGCTTTGTTGGTAGATAGGATACTCACTTTAAGCAAATAGCTTTAGCAGGGAGAAATTTTGTTTCCCTGAAGACGAGTCGTGTTTAACGGCTCAGAAACTCGGGGTCAAGTAAAACTATAATCCCGGAATGCTTTCTTACTTACTTCTTCAAAATGACTCGCCTGAGAGTCCTCGATTCTTCGAATCAATACACATTTACTGAGACAAAATTTACAAAGCGGTGAAAATCTTCTGTTAACATCATGAGAAGGTAACTGCAGCAAGAGAGCAGCTTACCTTTAATTTGAAATACAAAAGGTGCGACGTTTTACCTCCATCTCTTCGGTTCAAGCCACCAGTCCAAACGGAAGAAGCTTTTAGAATCGCAAAGAACAGCGGGAAGCGGTACCTCCAATGCCTCATCTATAATATTAATAGCGTTGTTCCCAAGGAGGTTCTAATAGAGAGGAGTGCACCCTATCTATTTATCCTACGGGAGCGTTGCGAGTAAACTTTTCCCTTAAACTGGCTGAGTGGCTTATCCAATCGGAGAGCGGC
>LQNS02277718.1:21113108-21125272 GCA_001587735.2 Parhyale hawaiensis
ATTACACGTTCATTTCAGTAGGAATGTTCTTTATTTATTATTCATTCATTTTGATCAATTAATTAATTAATTACGTATATGCACATTCACAACCACGTATGTATATATATATATGCACAGCTAAAATCTTTGCCGCCCCGTAACAACTCTGATTGGTTTAAAATCTTAAAGATGCCTCGACAAAACAAAGTGACGCTGATCGCCAGAGAATCCTACAGATGTACGAAAATGACCAAGATTTTGTCGTGACTGCCGCCGCACTGGGTGTGAGAAAACCCACGGCGTATTCTACCATCCGAACCTACCAGACCAGTGGGCGCTTGGTGGCAGCACCGCACATGGGAGGGCCCACACCTAAGCTTAACAATGAGGCGACTGATTTTGTGGCCATGCTAATTGAAGCAAATCCTTGCATCACTCAACGCGAATTAAATCGAGACCAGCGGGAATATGTTGCACCAAGCCTCACATGTCCATCGGCACGCTAACGCGTATCCTAGACGGCGAACTAATCACTGAAGAAAACAGAAAATGTACCAGCAGAGCGCAACAGCGACCAAATAAGGAGCTAAGGGCGACCTACGGACACTGGATGTATGTGAAAGGTCTAAGGCGACACAGAGTCTACATAGCCGAAACCGGCTTCAACCTCCACACGAAGAGGACATCCGGAGCAGCTCATCATGGTGAAAGAGTGAATAGGAATGTCGGTGGCCAACTTGGTGACAACATCTCAGTCATCACTGCAATTTCAGATCAGGTTGGAGTGCTGTACTATAAAGTGCAGACAGGAAGCGTTAATAAAGAGAAATTTTTTGCATTCATGACAAACCTACAAGTTATTTTAGGCGAAGAGGATGCAGTCTTGATCATGGATAATTCTTCGGAGCACAATGTCGCTCGCGAACGCCTCCTAGAACTTTCGGTTAACCAACTTCCCCCGTATTCTCCCTTTCTCAACCCGATTGAGAACTGCTTCTGCGTGCTCAAGTCGTCACTGAAGCAGCGTCTGAATCAAGTGTCAGCGCATAACATGGCTGTAGACGCGGCCAGGGCGGGCGTGAGCAACAAACAGCACCGCATCAACGTACTGCGTCATGCGGTTCACGAGTCACGACACGCTGATGGCCAGCGTCACCCGAGATGAGGAGCAGGCGGAATACCGGCACGCAGACACCCACTGGCGAGCCTGCGTTGACAGGCAGGACATCTTCCACTAGGGCCCTAACCTATCTTATTCGTATCTTATTATTATTATTATTATGCCTATTGCTGGGAGATTCTACGTATCACTTTTCATAGAACGAAGTGTGTCCTCCTATTGAGCAAAGTGTTTAAAGGATATGCAAATTGAGACCTTGTTGAACTGCTATGCGAAATGGTAAGTTTGTTCTGCAAAATGTAGAAACAGCATCTGTCATTGGTCGCTTTGATTTGGAAACTGGTGAAACTGGGAAGGCATTGGTTATTGATTTAAAAACTGGTCAAGCCGAGCATACGATTGGTAAAAAGCGATTGAGAAAAACTGTAATAATAATAATAATTATAGCAGCTTGTTTCATTAAAGTAAGGTAAATGCATTGATTTCATCCGAGGAGAGATCTACATGGCTTAACATTATTTCACCTGATTGACTAAATACAATTACATACAATATCATCGAATAGGCATGGCGGTACCAGACACCAGGATCTACAATGCAAACCTTTAAATTGGAAATCATGTATTAATATCTCATAATAGGACGGCTTTCATCAATTGAATTAATATTATTGTTAATAAATGATTTGCTTAACCACCGTTTCCGGCAAAACGCGATCCGCACTGTGATGCTAGTCGGCCAGGAGGCTCAAGTAGGAATATCCTATCTCGACATTGGCTCTTCTCTGCCTTGTAGTATGAGTTGGCTCAGTGCACTACTACTGGCAGGGAAAAGGTAAAAAGAATAAGAAAAGACACTCGAGTGGACGGCCCTCTTGTTGCCATCTACACCAGAGAGACTAGAGGTGTCCCGCGTACGAGGTCAGCTACCTAGATCGACAGTCCACCTCACGGAGCAGAAAGGGGAAAAAAGATAAAGAACCTACCTGACTTTACAAAACTTGCATCAGAAGGAATTGCGGCCTGCTGCAATATACCTTGCGGAGAAGGCACTCAGGACAGCCCTTGGGTTCGTGAGTTCATCAATTGAAACTACCACAGTGAATAGCAAGCCAGGCCTAATTGAACACATGATAATAATAAGCTTAGAACTGAAATTTGAGCTCACGAAGTTTTAGTATACAACGCATGGTTGCCCTTGAGTGTAACTCCATATAACCAAAAGACAAGTAGCCGTGCAATTCTATTTCACATTAAGCCTACAAGTTAGCCACTTGCGAGTACGTACACGTTTAGTTGGGACACATTTCCCATCAGGACAGACTACAATGCGATTAACAAAGACATTCACTGGCATATATGTACGGAGGTAACATTTGTTAAAGAGTAAGAGAATTAACGCAAGTACCCTAAGTACAGAACTGTACAACTTATGTTCTACCTATTGTTACATATGGCGGGACAGGGGAACTCCCAAAACTGGAGATAGGATAGTTGATCGTTGTAACTGGTTCCTGGAGAACTCACTTTGGAGATGACTAGGCGTATAGCATGTTTCTTTCTTCGACGGTGTTGCAACATTACCTTTGGCAACATCACATGAGTTTTTTTTTTCAATCACGCAGTTAAGATGTTCCACTAAGAGAGTCTGACGACGCATTTGTTAATTGCTATTATTTTTGTTATTATTTTATTAATGTATTTTGGCGCCCACCAAAACTACAATTCATTTCAGATGGCACTAAGTGGTCTCCGCTTCAGCATGTTTCTCAGCGTTAGGGACTTTGCTTTCTTTGGTTTTTCTTATTTCCGAAGTCTCTGTTTCAAGAGTTCCGGTGTACACTACACTACAGCATAGATGAGTCGAGATATTACCTCACATCGATAACACGAGAGAACTTGCCTTAGAATTGTTTATGTACACAGTGCCACCTCACTCGGATTATTGAGCGATAGAGAGCCGTTAACAAACCTGTGCAAATCCACAGGGCATCCTTCTTAAAGCTAAAATACAGCCAAGAGACATGGAACTCATAATTCTAACCGTGATGATACAGGCGGCGAAATTAAGAATATATATGTATTGTTAAACAAGAGATCGTTAAATATAATGAGATATTCTTGCGCTATTCTTATAGGTAAAAGGCCAGTAGTAACAAATAAGAAATGAGAAACCGAAACAATCTACCGAAACAACTTATCGTTTAATAGTGCAGACTGCAGTTTCATTCTAGAGCACATGGTAAACAGGAGTCCATTGAGATCGAGCAGGTATGCGCATTTATGCGTGTATGTATACAACATGAGATAATCACCAACGGAGGATATCTTAATGTTATTATTGTCGTGCTAGATATAATAAACTGGCATCTTAATGCAATTATTGTCGTATCAGATTACATAAACTTGCATACATATCTATACCTACACAAACGCGTGCACACATACACACAAAATGATAATATTTCTAAAGTAATCAAACAATGCACTAAAGCCTAACGAGCTTAATTACCTCTGCCAAGGAGCTTATGTTTTCGTCGAGTTTGTCTATTTATCTGTCTGTCACCAAGGTAAATGAAAAAGTTTCGTGAGAATCTTTCCGAAATTTACGGAGACTGTTAGGTTTATCGATCAGGAGGAACAGGTGATTAACTTTGGTGAATATTCTTCCAACTGTTTGTTTATTTGTATGTCTCCCTCTTTTTCAAAATACTATGACTAAAAGAGTTCGAGACGGATTCTTATGAAATTCACTTCAGTTGTTTGGTATATCACGAACTGTACATGACCGAATTTTCGTAGCGACCTGTTCGTTAATTTTTTTTCTGTGTTTGATCTTATGTTTATTAGTACAATAATTTAAAAAGATTTGAAAGGATCTTCGTGAAATTTATGGAAATTGTTAGGAATGGAAAAGGAGACATAATGATCAAAGTCTGGTGATGATCAGTTCGTTCGTTTAATTTTGTGTTTGACTAATATATGTCAAAATGTTTGTCAGAACATTACTCTAGAAGTTGCCGATGGTTCTTCAATAAAATTACAGAAGCTGCTATTAGTATCAAAATGCACAAATGACCAGATTTTGGTGGTGATAAAAAAGAAATCAGAGTTTCAGAACCAATTCAAATTTGTCATTAACGTTAATTTGATTGACATATGTATGCGTTCTATACCAGTGCTTCTCTACTTGTTTATATATTTATTTAACGGTTTGTTTTTCTCTAAGTGTTCTCTCACGCTTTAGGACAACAGGAGAAAAGTAGGTTAGGTTGGAGACAGTGGTGATTCTGTCACGCTACATAAAACAAACAGACAAAAATTGATTACGTTGCAGTAGATACTAGAACAATATAACTTCGTGTATATTTTAATATACTAATGTACTTCATGCATTGCTAACGAAGTCAAAGCACTGAAGGTAATTTCAGCTTCTTTCAGCTGTCTGTTGCATCCTGCTCTTAGTCTCTTCTCATATGCAAAATTCATCTAACTGGTCTCAGTTCCCGTGGACATTGGGTGGATAATCGACGAAGTATGGGAAAACATTCTTCACAGTACCATAAGAACAATTAAGAAGAGCGAACAAGACAAAAATGTCAAATTTTCGTGGTAATAACGGATGCAAGTCTTATCATTCTCAGTCTCACAAAGTATCCCGACTCTCGCTCAATTTCACAGAAGTGTTCGCTTTCACGCAGCCAAGTTATTCTTCGGATATTTACCCAGAAAATTTTTCTTTGTAGATCTATAAAAAAAACAGCCATGGCATGGCTCATTCTTTTTCAAAACAAGTCGAAATGCTCGAGTGTTTGGGACCGGGCAATGGCCTGACCAGCAATCAGTGGCTGAGAATGGCGTCATCACAGATCGCTGACTCAGCACGGTCCTACACTGCGCTGACGAGTTACGTGATCAGTCTTTGATTGGTACTTTGTCATAGAAGTTAGGAGGAGCGCGTCCGGCAGCGCCTCGCAGTGAACACAGTGTGGCCCGCTGAGCTTTCATCCCGGCTAATGCGATCATTTCTGCTTTTCATGAGTCGCGAACGACCAAAAGAAACATTGAGAAAACTTGTAAACTTCCGTCAACGAAGAATGATTATCATCCCCGTGGAGACTTGCTTCTCAGATTAACTTATTACCTACCGGCGTTCCATTAATGGGACGCTTTTCGTGACGAATTGAAATACACACTTTTTCCCTCAATGACGTTAATGTATGCCAACTCATTACATTAATTGTTTTTAAACTTTTGGCGTCGCCGCCACGGTAGCAGCATGCTTCCGTTCTCAGCTCTAACACCTTGTATCGCTCGCCGGTTCAATGTCCAGCCAGGCAGCGAGCTCTTTGCAGATCTTGGTGTGCTGACTCGGCAGATGTGTAAAATGCACGGCGCCCTGGCCGAACTGCCTTCCTCAGAGATGAGGGGGGTGGGGGTCTCGGGCACTTGCTTCCTTCCGTCACATTGGCGCCATAGTTCTTGGTGACCCGAGGTCGACTGCAACTACACTTACTCATCTGGGACCAGTGGGCCATTACCTGCAGCACAAACCAGTGCATGTGGGTTTCCCAGGTGGGGTGTGGTCTAAGTTGACTTCACTTTTGAAGTAGAAATTTCCATATTTTACTTGCATTTCATACTTGTATTTTGAATACAAAATATTTTCATGAAAAGATATGTCGAAATTTTGTTTTCTGTTCATAAACAGCGCTATAACGATAAAATCGCTGAATTTTCTTTCTCCGTAACTTTTCAAGTTGGGTGCTGATAGTCATAAAAAACAACACATATAGGCACAAACGAACGGATAAATCATCACAGAAATTTAGCTAGTTGGTCTCCGTAAATTCCAACAACCCCTGCAAATTTCGTGAAGATTGGTTTATGAATGTTTGAGTTATGTCACCAAGAAAACTATGCAAATAAACCAACGGTCGGACGGATGTTCACCAACAGTTATCATCTGATGATCTTCCTGACGTACCAAACATTACCTGTGAACTTCGCAATGAGTGTCCATACCTGTTATGTTATGTTGACGACTGACAAACTCCAAGAAAAACATAGCCTCCTTGGCTAAGGTAATAGGTGACTAATAAGGAGTATAAATGGGTTTCCCATTCGAAAGAGCGAAAAAACTGAAAGAGATGAGAAAGTGCACGAGATATGGAAAGCAAAGTCAGATTGGAGAAACGCAGTCACGAAATGTGAGCTACTATGATAGAAAAAGAATATGAATCGAAGGTACGTACTTTGAATGTGTTAAGTTAGTAGACAAGCGTTGGGTTAAAATGAAGAACGTGCTGTAAGGTTGGATGAAGAACGTAAGGTTAGCCGAGAAGCGTTGAGTTAGAAAAAATTGTGTTAAATAAGAGTGTGAGTTATGAGTGTTAGTTTAGATTGCTGCGTTATTTTGATGAGAAGCGTTAGATTGGATGAGGAGCGTTAAAATAGATGAAGAACGTTAGGTCAAATGAGGAGCGTTAGATTAGATGAGGAGCATTAGGTTGCATGAGAAGTGTTATAAATAATAAACTAAGACTAATTACAAATCAAATTAGCAAAAAGTGTCGACATAAAAATGTTAACGTTTCGGGATTAGCTATATTCCCATCTTCAGAACTAAAACAATGTTACGGTATGAATGTCTGAAACTAAAAATTGATTTCAGTACGCTAACTGGGAGAGAGATCCTATCGTGAGGATGTGTATAAAGCAAATCATCAGAGTAAGCTTATGAGGGTCCCAATGTCAGTGCTTACGCAGCCGAGACGGCTAGGGAGCTACGGAGGCGGAAGAGATGCACAGACAGGGGGAAAAATATCAATTGTGGATTGTGCTGAGAGGAACGGCTGAAGTCATTATGTTAAAGCTGAGATTAGTTTTATGAATGTAAAGAGATTTTAGAGTTGTGAAATCTATTGAGTTGGAGAAGTCGATAATGGAGAAGTCTTTCCTGCTAATGTGATGGTTTTGTTCTGCATGAAGACGGTTAGCTGAATGTGCAGGTTTTACAAGTGGTAATCTTGTTCTACTGGATATACCTACCTAAATTTTGGTCAATGCGGGCCTTGTATTACTGCCCGGTGCTGCCCACATACGAAACTTGGTAACTTCTGCAACTGTACCGGTAAACAACACCGGACAGCAAAGGTGTGGAGGTTTGTCCTTGAACTTAAAATAGAATCCTAGGGCAAATGTGTTTTTAAAAGAAAACCTAAAATTTATATGCGGGTAAGCTTCAGGAAGAAACGTTTTCAGAGAGTTAACTGTAGCGACTGCAGGTGTGCTATAGTACGGCAGGGAGTGGAAAAACTCAAATTTATGAAGAGTAGGCTTAGCAATTCCGGGGTCGAATAGTTTGTCTGGAAACAGCTTTCAATAATGGTTCAAAAGATGGTGGGGATAGCCGTTATTCATGAAGAAAGTTAGAAGAAAGTCTACTTCGTTAGAAAATGCTAGATAAGAAGATGACAAGTGATATGCCATAAACAGTGAAGTTTTGATTGCATTTATTTTAAATTGGTTTTAGCAGTGGCTGAAAAAGCTAGTTCCGAGACCCGAAAAGTTGGCTTCTTATAGATTCTAGTGGTCAGTGCTGAGTCCTGATTTGCGACTAGCATGTTTAAAAAGGCTATGGAATTATTTGATTGGTTTTCAGCGGTGAACTTTATGCTGAGGTGTTTACTATTCAAATATTGTAGAAATAAATCTGAATCGGTTGGGGTTTTTAAGATGAGAAACGTGTCGTCAACGTAGCGCTTGTAGTGGATGGGCTTGAAGTTAGTCGGGCATTCGTCAAACCACATTGCTTCGTGATGATATAAAAAGATGTTCGGTAGCGACCTACCGAGCGTGGAGCCCATGGAGACTCCTTCGATTTGTTTGAATAGTCTATTGTTGAAACTGAAAAATGAGTCTTTAATGGCGAAATTGAGAAAACTTCTGACGGTAGGTTGGTCCATGTTGTGGAATGCGACAGAATTATTAAAGATTTTGTTGCATATAATATCTATTGTTTCGTCTAAAGGTATATTAGTAAACAGGAAAGTGACATCAAAACTAGATAGATATTCGTTGGGTGGCAACTGAAGATATTGATGCCGTCCTTAAATTCGTAAGAATTAGGCAAAGTACAGTATATTGATTCATTGTAAATGGTTCGAGTAGTGGGACAAGGAATTTGGCTATAGGCAGGATGGAGTATTATATGCGGCTAATATTAATCATAGAGGTACAGTATATTACTTCTGTGTACTTTAGGGACACACCGTACACGATTCCAGGAGACGCGTCAGAGTTGTAGAGGGAGCAGTAAGTCGGTTTGGAGATAATGTTTTGTTCCAGTTTTTTTTCCGGAATCTATGGATTTTATCTATGAATTTGTGACTGTGTTTTAAAGGATCGGTATGTTTTTCATAGAAGGAAAACTTTGTTGTTTCACTTAAAATGGTATTCATTTTTTGGTCGTATCCGTTCCTATTTAAGATAACAACTCCCCTACCCTTGTCCGGTTTACAAACTACAACAGAGTTATCTTTACTAAATTTGATAAAAGAGACAAATCCAATTTTGGAAATATAGGGGAGAAGGGTTTCAGCCTACTGTGTGAACTATAAATATTGTTGCAAGTTTCTTTGATTTTTCTCCTTTTCGTCTGCAAACGAATATTTGGAGCTAAGAGGGTGGGATTTCAATCTGGTTGACTAGATTCTCATAGCTTATGAAATGTCTATAATAATTAGGATTGAGTATAGGCAAGCAAAATTCTAAATCGAATTACAGATATTAATATTTTGAGGCGTGGCAAAAGGTTAATTGTTAAAAAGTGACGTTATCGGGGTTGCAAAAGGCTAGGTTGGAAGATGCACCTAATGTGTGTGATTTTCTGCTGTGGACGGTTTTCATTGTAGCTTTAAATTTCTTATCCTTGCGCTGCGCAAAATGTATTTTTCTTAGACAGTCAAGAAATGAAAAACAGTTTTTGATTTGTGACAGATTGTAGTCAGTTTAATTTGCATGCTTGGTTGTTGCTCTGCTGGGTTTGAATTTCGAGGTCCAGACGTTTTGACTGTCATGAGTTATACAGTTGGCTATGTTGCAGTGACTGTCTGTGCAAGCGGAAGCGATTTTGGTGTGACTTGTAAGCTTTGCAGCAGTTCAGAAAGTCGAGATCTAATTTTGATTTTTCGTGTTTCCTAGAGAATTTTTCATATTTTCCAATGATTGAAATACAATGTTGTCCATACTTATTGAATACCGTAATGGATATTGGTTTATTAACGGGAAACTTAATTTTTAAAAGGAAAAGGTAAATCAAACTTATTAGGAGTATTGTGGAGTGGGCAGCGGTAGGACAGTTCTAAAAAGTCCATGCTAAAAATATGAGGTGGATTATTCTGGAATACGGTCAACAAAACTTAGTCCATCAACCATATTCCAGAACAATCGAACTAACTTAAATCGACTGTGAATATAAATAATTAACTAAGACTAATTACTTATCAGATTAAAAAAAGTGTCGCCACAAAGAATGTTGTTAACGTTCCTGGATTAGCTATATTCCCATCTTAGGAACTAAAAACAAGGTTACGGTATAAATGTCTAAAACTAAAAATTTATTTCAGTACGTTAACTGGGCGAGAGATCCTATTGTGGAGAAGTGTAAAAGGCAAATGATCGGAGTAAGCGTGAGAGGGTCTCAATGTGACTGCTTTGGCAGTCGAGACGGCTAGGGAGCTTCAGAGGCGGAAGGGATGTACAGTCAGGGGGAAAAAATGTCAGTCGTGGATTGTACTGAGGGGAACTGCTGAAGTCATTATGTTGAGGCTGGGATTAGTTTTACGAATGTGGAGAGATTCTAGAGTTGTGAGTTCTATTGAGTTTGAGAAGTCGATTCTGGAGAAGTCTTTCCTGCTATTGGTACAGTTATTTTGTTCTGCATGAAGACGGAGAGCTGAATGTGCAGGTTTTGCAATTGGTAATCATGTTCTATTGGATATACCTAAATGTTGGTCTGTATAAAAATGATTTTTTATACTTTAATATTTCATAACTTTTTTATATTTTTCTGGTGATAGGGCAAGAATGATCGCAAAATTAACATTCGATCAGACGCTTCTGCAGCCACGGTTTTATTTAGAGGGCTAGGGCACTGTAAGCTAAGACGTTGGGCAAGCAAAGTAGGGGTGCAGTATCGTGCACTTCCCTCATTCGGTAAGGAGATGGCAGAGAGCCGGTGAAGGGAACGAGGAAGCGAGCGCAGGCACGGGGTCAGGTGTCGGGCACGGACAGGAAGGCAAGGATGTTCCACTCCACACTACCCTGCAGCCATGAGGCTGCGCCTCATGTTAAACATAGACATTTTCGATTGGGGTGAATAGATTGCCATTATTAGATAGGTAGATAATCAAGGGGTCTTCCAAGGTACACCGCGACTTATAAATAGTGAAATAACTGTGGAAGGGGGACCACGCGGGAATTGTAATAATAAAAGCAATAAACAATGGCATTTTTATTTTGTCGCGTTTGCCTGTCGGTCTGAAAGTTTGTCTGTCTGTCCGTTTTCAAGGGTTCAAGGGGAGTCAGAGGCGGAACGGTACGATCATGCCAAAAATGCTATGGAAGGGCGAAAACAATTATGTTTCGAGTTGATAATGAGAAGATTTGGCTGCTCATTTTCCGTTTACGTAAAGTATACGTGCTGCGAGGCTTTAGTATACTAGCTAAGGGGGATTAACAACGAGTGATTCACAGTACGGATTACCCTTCAATTCAGTTACATTTTCCTTCAGCATACCATCAGTAAATGCGAGAATTTCATATGCCGCTCAAAGAAGATAAAATGCTAGGCGCTGGAAAATCGTATTTTCGTATTTAAGTAAGTATCTATTGTAAGAGTAGTATTTCAAGGTCACAGTTTTCTAGAATTGAGATGTATGCGTGGTTTCAATACAGAACTGTTACAAGCAAGCGGGCTGACCGATGAGGCACGGCGCCGGCTGAGGCATGAGTCCGTTGGCAGCAGGCGCCGAGGGAAGGGGCAGTGAGAGCAGCGGCGGCTTGCCAAGGAGTTCCCTGAGCATAAAAGGGGAAGCGCTCTGCGACAAGTCCTGCATTGCAGCGGGGCCTGGGGCCTGAAGACAAGCAAGAAAAGAAGTCCTCCACACTCACCCTTGTACACTACACTCACTTGTGCTTTGTTGAGCTTTAGGGATCCTTTTGGACCCCACAGGGTGCGACATTCTCTTCCAGTCTATTACACGTTCTCAGAGAACCGTCAAGCTTTAGGGATCCTTTGGACCCCACAGGGTGCGACGTGTTCATATTCTTTTTCCGCGTGATTAGTCCAAACTTTGGGGATCCTTTGGGTCCCACAGGGTGCGGATGAATTCACGTTCTGCTCTCGCTTGTGCTTTGTTGAGCTTTAGGGATCTTTAGGTCCCACAGGGCGATACAATTGTTCAAGTTCCTCGTACACACCTCTCAGAGAAGTCAAACTTTAGGGATCGTTTGGACCCCACAGGGTGCGACATTCTCTTCCAGTCTATCACACAGCCTCAGAAGACCGTCAAACTTTAGGGATCCTTTGGACCCCACAGGGTGCGACGTGTCCATATTTTTTTTCCACGTGAATAGTCCAAGCTTTAGGGATCTTTAATCACACAGGGCGCGGACGAGTTTACGTTCTGCTCTCTCTCTTGTAATTTGTCAAGCTTTAGAGATCCTTGGATCCCACAGGGCTCGGCGGATTCATAAGAACTAATCCACCTCTCTGTGAACAGTCTGGCTTTAGAAATCCTTGGGTTTCACAGGGCTAGACTGGATCGCACTTTCTGAAACTCTATGAAGAAGCTGCTGGCAAGAAACTACGAAGAGTTGTACGATCACCATGAACAAGAAGCTTTGGAGAAGAACGACCAGATGCATCCGTGCAGATGTCACGTCTAGGTCCTTCATCTCTCCTACCACCCATAGTCTCGAAACTCGTATCCCAGACCAACATTGTGTCTCAATGCACTGATGTACCACAACCTACCAATGCCCGCCAAACAGACCTT
>LQNS02277718.1:21151671-21165902 GCA_001587735.2 Parhyale hawaiensis
TGGCACTAAACAGAAAAAAAATGCTGGCGATAAGAAAATTGAAATGAAAAATATAGCAACAGATCAAACAATTAGGGGGAAATGTCATTGCGCAGTAGATACACATTTTGAAAACTAGAAGTCAATGTTTCCTGCTACTATTGAAGCCGACTGTTGAATCGAAAAAGACTTAATTGTGAGAAAAACAAAATTATTGAGTGTGCACCTTTCTCGTCTTCCAAGGTTGCAAACTAATTCATTCAAGGGAATAATACGTTTGATATTACCCAAAGAGAAAACATATTGGCCCAGCAATAATTGTTGCAGCACGCTGGCGAAGAAAATATAAATATAATATTGAATACCATATCTAGTACGCAATGGTCGTATAAATGGCTGTATTGGGTAACCCAACCCATCCGACCGAGAGCGCAGCTTTATCAAGACACATACAGTAACTAAAGTTTTATTTTCAAGGAAATATGACACTTTTCAAGAATTATTATACCGGTGCCAAGTTAGGTAGTGTAAGTGCAAAGTCCCTACATAATTGCCAGCTGCTGTTTTGTATGGGCGGCCTTCCTTTACCAAAGCACTGACACGAATTGGTAGAGTTGAAAAAAATGTTCTTATACGAGTTCCACAGTTTATTGCAGGTCACAAGGAACATCACTGATGAAGTATGGTTTACTTTAGGCTGTAGCAATTCAGAAGGCAATGCAGAAAAGATATGGAGCTGAATTGAAGCACAAATGTACTACCGGTCTTGCCGACATCAAAAGCCAGTGAAGCAATGGCGGTAATGCGAAACAGGTTGCAAATATTTTTAGATTTGTCTGAAAAAGCTAGAAATAAATTTAATCATCCTACAAGCAATTATGTTGTGTAAACCATGAACATCTATGAATATATAGACAACATAGATAGATCAAGTACGTCTCCGCTCCTTATATAAAAGCCGCAAGTGAAAAAACAAACTAAATTCTAAGATGCCGCAACATTCAGATCGCCACTAAACTAATGAAAACTTTGTAAAAAAATCTCTGAACAACAGCAAAGGACAGCTCCCTCTTTAAGATAGAAATAACGTTGTATAGTAGATTGACTGGAAAAACTGCGACGCTGTGTATATTGGAGAGACGCGTAAATAAGATTCAGAAAGGATGAAAGAACACGACAACAACATTAGATAAAATATTTAAGCATCTTTAGTTAACGATCATGTAAAGTCACTCAATCATGAAATGTCAATTTATAGTCTAGAAATTCTATCACATGAACCTATTCCTAAATCTAGAAGCTTTCCATTCTCATTGTAAAGCAAATTCTATCAACAGGCACGTTCACTTTTTCGAAGCTTACTGTCGCATCCCCCAATAATACAAAAACTGAATTTCATACATATTCCTTCGATTTGCTAATCTATTATTATTTGTAGTGTTTTGTTAGTAGATAGGATACTCACTTTAAGCAAATACCTTTAGCAGGGAGAAATTTTGTTTCCCTGAAGACGAGCCGTGTTTAACGGCTCGAAAACTCGGGGTCAAGTAAAACTAAAATCCCGGAAGGCTTTCTTGCTTACTTCTCCAAAATGACTCAGCCTGGGAGTCCTCGATTCTTCGAATCAATACACACTTACTGAGACAAAATTTACAAAGCGGTGAAAAGCTTCTGTTAACATCATGAGAAGGTAACTGCAGCAGGGGAGCAGCTTACCTTTGATTTGAAATACAAAAGGTGCGACGTTTTTCCTCCATCTCTTCGGTTCAAGACACCAGTCCAAACGGAAGAAGCTTTTAGAATCGCAAAGAACAACGGGAAGCGGTACCTCCAATGCCTCATCTATAATATTAATAGCGTTGTTCCTTCGTGCGTTACGCTCTTCAATAATAGATAGAAGAAAATTGGAGCGTATAGTTTTAAAGCTCAGCAGCTGTCATCGGTCACAGAACTTGGAAGAAAGTCTGTAAAATCTTCAAAATAATGACAATCAGGCATCATTATGAAGCGAACGTAGGTATCTATGATACGGCGGGGATCATCAATCGGATGCAACAGGGGCAACAGGGCAAGGACTTTCTAATAGAATCTTAATCATTGTTTGGCGTTACCGTGAGAATTCCGCCATGATGCAGATTTCGTAATCAAGTTTCTTTTCTATGGCCGGAGATCGATGACGAGGTGGCAGCAGAAAGCTTAAGTGAAATCTTTATCCCCATTACTATCTGAATGCATAACTTGCCACGTTGGATATTTAGGCAATCCTGTTCCGTTCTGATGGAATTCAGTAGGCAATTGCAGAAGAAGGCTAAATTTTAAATATGATACTAATCGTTATTGAAAATGAATGCAGTTCTAGCTCTTCCAGCCTCTCTTGCCGTTCCCGTGGAGTCTGACAGTCATTACTTTTCTCTGCATCGAAATTATATATTCTGTTGGTTTACGATGTATACATTTAGGAGAAAATCAGTACACCGTAGAGACACCGATGGTTTCCGGTGTAATAGACGTAGTAATTCCATCTTTAAACTCCTTGGGTGCGAAAATTTTTCTCTGCTGAAACTATCTCACTGTGTATTCTGGATACGCAGCGGAAATGAAATTCAGTGATGTTTCAGCGCTTACTAATTCAGTTAATTTCTTTTTTGCATTCCATCTAAAGGGGGAACGAGTGTGCTGCAGACGAATTGAAGTGTACTGCTCAAAAGGAGCACGTGCATCTTACGATAATTTTGAGTTGGCCGCCGTAGCGTTCTCCTCTATATGTATTTTAGTAAGGATAGTACAATCAATGAAGAAGCGTGAAGAAGAAGAAGAAGCAAATCAAAGAAGAGAAGATTCCGCACCGGCCTATATTAGCGAGTATATTGATGATTATTAGATGATTTTTCTCACGCGCAGGTCCACAATCGCATCAAACAAAGTAGAATAATGATGGGCTGTTGATCAGTACCCACGGGTCCCAAAATAGTGAGAAAAATCGAATACGTCGACAAAAAATTGAAATGCGTAAAATTAGGAAGGACTAAATTACCTGTAAGCTGTGGGAAAGAGAGCTTTGAAAAGGTGTTCACATACATTGAAGAACAATACAAGGAGCACCGTCATGTTTCTATTTTTACCAACCCACAAGTGCGAATCCTTTGCTGGCGGAATAAATTTGTGATCAATTTTAGAGGTCAAACAAATATCCTACGAAAGGTTAGGCAAGATGTAAGGTAGACGGACTGCGTAAGGAAAGACGAGTAAGCGACGGACGTCAGCTCAGACGAGTTGGATTAAGTTAGAAGCACTACCTCAGGTTAAACTATGGTAGGTGAAAACATTTACCAACCGTAGAATATCCACGGATCCCATGGTGGACAGCCACCTAAATAGGAGGACAACAGTTACTGTCCCAATTGGAAGTAAACTACCACTTCAATTGGAAGGACAACTACCCTCTGGGAAAACAATGACCCCTAGGAGGACAACAACCCCTGGGAAGTTTACTACCCCAGGAGGGCAACTACCAATTTGCAATAATAAACACGATAAAATTAGATGTGCAACTAATTACATTAAAATACAATAACAAGCATACCGGTAAAAGGCAATTTTCCAAACACTCAAAATAAATTTAGGAAACTGTAAATATTTTCACGGGTCCAGCTAGTTAAAAATGATCACTTTCGAATACGAGAAGCCCGAGCAAATATAGAAAATTTACCGAACCTCTTACGTAACTCGCTACCAGACAACCTATTCCTGACGCTCGGAAATGTAGCGCTATAAAAATAATAAAATCTCGAGATAAAACAAAATTAAGTTAAAAAAGACACGATACAAAAGAAAGCTTGTGCGGATAGCCGTGTCGCGCACCTACGGCTTGCGATACAAGGACTGCGAGCCCTGACTCGTATAGGTGGCGAGATTCTTCTTCTCAGGGCCGGTCTGCAGCCTGCGGCTACAGGCAGACAACAGCACTGCACTGCATGGCTGACTCGTAAGTGCAAAGTTGAATGGTACGCCTACACCATACACACGCACATTATAGCATACGACGACGAATGCTTCAGTGACAGCAAAGAAAAAAAAAATCTATCAACATCTACGCAGAGAGTGAGGCGCGGAAGCCACAGAGAGAGCGCTTAATTAGGACGCTCACTGATTTATTGGCATAAATTCCCTGGAATACCAGATGCGCCCGTCACTTCAGTCGCAAGTGCAGGGGAAGTTAATCTGCTGCCATCCAGCTTTCACTAACAAAAAAGGTAGAGGAGTGCAGCTGCTCGATTGGCATTGCGAGGCAGATGACCAACCGCTCGGCCAATTAAAACTTGCTGATTTTAATAGGTCCGTTGAGAGCCACTCTCGCTCAATAAAGCTGTTCAATCCGTCGTCCCTCACACACGAAAAAAAAAAAAAACATTAATAACAACTCCGGGGCACTGGCGGCTCAAATGAACGCTATATTCAGGTCATGTTATTTCAGTTAAACGTTCTGGGCACAAAGCTTTACAGCTGCGTGCTTCCTCATCTATACTGCTCTGCTGGTCTCTGTAGCTCCTGAAAGTAGAAGTAGCAAATGTTTTGCATTGATTGTGTAATATCTGTTCGTTTGCGCAGGGAATTGAATGGTAGAGTCAAAAGGTGTGACTGATATTATTACCACAATCAAGGAGGTTATATTTTTGTCGGAGTTTGGCTGTTTACTTGTCTATCATGAAGGCAGTTCAAAAAATTACGGACGGATCGTTATGAAATTTACTGCTATTGTTGGGTACGTTAGGAGAAACGGATGATTACCTGTTAGTGAAGATCCGTTTGATCTCTTTGGTTGTCTGTTTACCTACTTTCTTGGTAATAGGACTGAAACACTAACGAAAGGGATCATCATTAAATTTACAGGAAATGTTTAGACTGACATGAAGAGCAACTGGTAAATATTTATGATGATCTGTCAGTTCGTTGTCTCGATTTGTGTTTAATATTTGTCAGTAACAAAACCCCAAGAGTTATGAACGAATCTTCGTCAAATGTTCAGGAATTATCAGAAAGCTTAATCCTCTGTTCTTCCAAACATCCTTAACGATCCCAGTAAATTTCTTGAAGAACCGTCGATAACATTTTGTGCTACTAGTGTCGGTGACAGACAGAAAAAAAAACAACGAGACAGACACAGAAACTTGGACAAAAAATATCTCCTTGGCAAATATTATTATTATTTTTACTATATTATCTAGGAAATAGTACATCTCAATTTTTGTCGCTGATGTTGCCAAAATTAAAATCAACACTGCGGATAAGCATTATAAGATACACGAGACATGAAAAAACAAAACGGTTAATTTTGAAAAGTGCGCAGTATGTGGAGCGTACTCTTAATGCCACTACACAAGATTAGATCAATAATTGTAGGGGATTGTTGCTATGTTTTAATAATTGCAGCGAGTATGAAAAACGTGACTATAAATTACAGTTATAAGGCGATATGGAGCCTGCCCCCTACGTCTGCTCCATCACTCGCAGCGTCTCAGAAGGGCACAATTAACTCAACAAGCTACAGCATAAGACCGTTCAGAAACTTAACTCATTGCAAAATAGTGGCACATTTTACTCGTATTTTGTAACCCTGTTCTATTTTGTGATGTAAATGAAGCCAGACACAGAGGCAAACGGACGAACAGATCGTCGTAAAAATTAGTCATCTTAAATTTTCGTCACATTTCTAAAATTTTCTGAAAATATCATGAAGATCCGTTCGTAACTCTTTGAGTTATGGTGCCATGAAAAAAGAAAGAAAGATAAATAGGTAAACAGTTGGATGGATTATAGCCAATAATTTGATGATCTATTCCTCCTTACACATCAACAACCCCTGACCTTAACAGGAGGATCCGTCAATAACTTTTTAAGTAATTTTGGTAAGAGAGGGAAAAACATATATACTGACAAACTCTTGCGAAATTATAACTCACGATTTGATAGCAGTGGATTTGTCACTGGGGAACCGTATTCACGGAAAAAAAAAACCAGGAAACATATAAAACCATGACTGTCATGTGAATTGTAAGCGCTTCGAATCAAAATATTTTCATCATCAGTGCTGTAAAATGAAGAAAAAATTCATGCATCAAACTGCCGGAATAAAAGTAGGGCAGAAGGAATTAAATATGCCACTACAAAGGGGTAAAAAAACTAAGAACAAAATACAGCAACAACAGCCAATCCTTAGAATTTCTAATGGCACGAAAGAGAAGAAGAGAGGTAGTAACACAAGCCTGACTACCAAGTTTCTGCCAATTGACAGTTGTAGAGCTCCGGTTTTCCGTGTGAATTAAAATGGACTCTAACTCTAGATACTTGAGGTCCTGCTCAGTGTTTGCACTGTCGATTATTGCACCTAATTGGATGATTTTCATCAAAACTGTGATTTGTTTTGGCTGAATTAGATGATGCGGCAGGCTGTTACTCCGTGCGGTGCGGGATACTGTGATTTTCTAACGCAAAGCTGCTCGGATGTATAACGCAAGTACGACAGCTGTATGGCAGTTTCACTTACAGTGTCAGGCAAAAGTTAAGGAAGGGTGAAAACAGTTGGAAGTAAATTATTTAATGTGAAAAAAGCAGAGCACGTACACAGTTATACTTTACAATATGACTCATTCAATTACTCGGCATTTTTTATCCAAATTTTGAGAGCATTTCACTCTCTTACTGAGTCAACATTAAAGCAAAAAACAGAATTTTTCCCTGTTCAAAAGTTAAGAAACCCATTAAAAATGCCTCCAATTGTATATCTTATTGAGCTTTGAGACTAAAAAACACCTTATTTGAAGACATTTGAGTGTCGCTGCGTTATTTAAACCAGACAGACCAGTAAACAATCAATCAGGGTGCCCGTGCTACGATGCAAAATTTCTTTTGAAGAAAAAAATCGTGTTCTGTCTTTGCATAATGATGAAAGTCCCTGTCGGAGATTTCTGTTATGATAGGAAGGTCTCGCACCAATGTTCAGCGTATCAATGCTAATTATATCACTTTGGACACATAGAAGACGGATAGAAAACTGGGCGGCCTCCCAAGTTCACTCCAAAAGAAGATGCTGATTGTCAGAATGGGTATGAGGGACCGTTTCAAGTCTACTGCAGTAATTCCACGCGTGATTAAGGTTATGTCCGGTGGAACTGTGTCTTTGTCCACTGTTTTGCGTAAGCTTCAACGCACTGGCTTGAGAGCACGCGTCCCTGTCTCCAAGTCCCTGATTTCTGAAAAAAAAAAATCTGAAACGTAGGTTACAGCTTGCTCGGGAACATGCCGTTTGGAATGATGAACAGTGGACTAGGGTACATTTTAATGACGAATCGAAGTTCAACGTCATAGGACCTGACGGGAATTCATATGTAAGGCGCAAAGTAAGAGAAAGATTGTCCGTGAAGTGTGTCGAGAAAGCAGTGAAATTTGGTGAAGGAAGCGCGATGCTTTGGGGAGTGCTTTCTGCCGATAGACCTGGACCACTAGTTCGCTTATACGGCAAAGTCGAAGCAAAAGTTTATAAGCAGTTGTTAGATCAGCGTTAGCTTCCATACCTACGCGCCTCAAGTTTGCAATTCCCACTTTCAAGCGAGATAATGCTCCCTGCCTCACAGCTATGCAGATAAGTTGAAGCTTTCTTTGAACGGCAAAAACTCTCAGATATGGACTGGCGGCCCCAGAGCCCAGATTTGAATCCAATTTAGAACATTAATACTTGGAAGATAATTCGGGGCAGAGCTCATAAAAGGAACCTCCAGAATGAAGAAGAATTGTAGAGGATACTTCAGGAGGAGTGGGGAGCGTCAATTCCCTCTTTTTTGCAATAAATAGATTTCATCTTGTAGTGAAAGGTGCGAAGTAGTTATAGATAGTTGGGGAATGTTCACTAAATATTAGTTCTTTTTGTTTTCTTCTGACTGTTTGGACATTTTTTGAGGTGTGCCTTAACTCTTGCACGAGGGTATAAGTTCTTTATTTGCTTTAAAGTTGAATTACTGTTCAGTAAGTGAGTGGAATGCTTTTAAATTTTGAATTTGAAATGCTGAATATTTGAAAAAGTTACTTTGTGATGCACAGCTGTGTGCGTGCTCTACTTTTTTCATATTAAACGACTTTCTTCATCTCTTTGCACTATTCCTAAACTTTTGCACACCACTGTTTATGTTTGTGCACACCAGAACGGATGAACGCATCCACTGGATCTCAGCGATTAAAAACTAGAGCGCTCTCAGAGTGCATGCCTCATCCAAGCAAGGCTACGGTAACGAAAAATTCAAATTGGTAGCTAAACCATAATTTCCTTCGTATCAACACTAAAATTTTATCATTTGTGCCATTTACCAGTATTTACAGTTTCAATTATTTTCTCGACCATCCGTTCGTAACCTTTTGAGTTATGTTACTAACAATCGTTATGAAAAACATTAGTCAAGCACACAAACAGATCAATTTACCGATCATCATCAAAATTTAATCATATATGCTTTACAACATAATTAACAGCTCCTGTAAGTTTCATAAAAATCCTTTCTCAAAGTTTTGAGTTATTGTCCTGCCAAGCATAAAATAAAAACAGTGACGAACAAACAGATCACAAAAATTCGGCCGTTTAATTTTCGTGATTTACCCAAAAACTCGTGTAGATTTCATAAAAAATCCGTCCAAAACTTTTTGGGTAGTGACATGATGAAAACTGAGGCAGCCAAACAAATGAATGACCGGATTTTCACCAGAAGTTAATCAACTGTTTATCCTAACACACTTAACATTTCCTGTAAATTTTGTTAGCTGTCCATAAATTTTTTGGTTATCTTGGAGGAAGACAGACAAATAAACAAAAAGGCAGACAAACTCGACGAAAACATAAGCTCCTCGGCGGACTTAAAAATCCGACTGTTTTCATATAGTACTAATGCTTTGAGCAAATCTGAGGCGTGACTTGATTAATAGATATCTCATATCACGTTCAAGGTTTCTGCACTGTGACCTAAATAAGGTATGTTCACGTATTTTTTTTTTTTTTTTTTTTTTTGCTGTTCGTCATAGCTTCTTTTGGCCGCCCGTTCGGTTTGAAAACTTCCCTAGTACACCAAGACTAACTGTACGGAAAATAATTGGGTAAAAAGTTGTTCTTAACGCATTCTACTCCCACATGAAATAGGACAAACGAACAAGAAATGCTAGCCTCTGTTTTTTAAGGTTGAGATGTTTGTGATTAATTGTACTTGTCAATGCTGATTCACACTAGCAACTTTCGTTGCCATCACGGTCTGTAGGCTAACAAACGACGCTGCTACTCGGATGACTGACAGAGGTAGGATGTGCGACGGCAGAATGCTGCAGGTTCTAGTTTTGACGCCGTCAACGCGATCCTCGGGTGAGGCTCGTTTATAAAGTATGTGAATCAATTGCTTTTGCAATGTAATATGTGGATTATACAGTACTGTTGGCATAGATAAACACTTTGTTGGTTTCGAATAACGAAGGAGCAGCAGATATGTTCTAAATATCTCACAATTTTACAGTAAAACCAGAGTGATTCCACGACCATGATGCCACAGCTTAAAGCATATGTACATATTTTACAAACGTTGAGCAAGTATGAGTCTGTTACGTACTATAATGTAAAAAAATAAATGGAACATTAAGACAGGCTGGTCAAACTACATTACTGCAGAATGGGAAAGGCTTAAATTTGCCAATTATCATGGTTTCCAATAAAAATATTAGTTCAAAAGCATTTATTTTAGGTTTTATGTAAAGTGACCCTAACCTCGTTTTTTTTCATTTTGTAAACGAAGCAGTAAAATATATATAAAGACTTTCACGGCAATGGGAGATTTAATATTGATTTGAAGTTGATTATTTTGTTTGTGTTTTTTTTTGTTTTTTTTTTTTGGGGGGGGGAGTGCGTGCAGAACATAGACAAACAGAACCTTTCTCATATGGTAACAAATTAGGACACTCTGCATACACCCCGAAAACCTTTAAATTTTCGAAATTCGTTTTTTTAGCAATGTATCAGACGGATACGCAGGCAAAATTTTGGGTAGTCAGTGTAACCCTAAGCGGGTAGAATAGGGGGCCAGGGGCGGGGGGAGGCCTTTTGGAAAAACACTATTTCTTTACTTCAGAAACGTTTGTATTAGTCGTCCGATATGCATGAAACGTTGCAGATATATGCAAAATCAGAAAAATGTGGGTTCGATTCGTGTACTTTTCCCATATTCGCCGTAGAAAACGAGCTATTCAGCGAAAAACGGACAACCCGTTTTTTGTAATAACTCGTTTTCAATGCCGAGAATGGGAACAGCACATAAGTCCATCCCACATTCTTTTCCGATTTTACTTATCTTTACCAAGTTTCATTCAAATCGGTACGCACAGTGCCTGGCACGATGGCCATCACCGATTAACGATGGCGATGGAGTGTAGACCAACGCCATCGGAAAAACTACGATGTTACGATGGAACATCGGAAAAATCCATCGGCGATAGCGATGGTCCCAAGGAAATCGTATCAAACAATCCGTGATGGCCATTCTCTCCATCGGCGATGGAATTATGAGGAAGAAATGGTCCGATGAAATGACTGAACATCCCATCAGCGATGGCATACGATGGGCATCGTCATCGGTTGTACTTCCGATGCCGATGCAATAATGAAATAAGGCTAAAACTAGAGAAAAAATAGCCTTACGAGTTTGAAATATTTAATTTTAGTAACATATCAACAAAAAAGGGGTTACAAAGTTTATTTTAATGCATTTCTCAGATCTAACATTGTCAATTAATAACCTGGGCCACACATATCGCATCTTTTCTCAGCTAGGATTGTGGTTTGAAAATCGCGCATAGGCAGAGGTTAAGGGGAGGGTACTGGCAGCAAACCTTGAAGTTTTCAAAATCCGTTTATTTTCACTAATCAGTAGCTATATATAAGACGGACACGCAGGCAAAATTTGAGGCAACCGGTGTAACCCAAAGTGGGTCACAAATAGGGGGCTGGGACCGAAGGGGGGAGTTTTTTTTTTTTGTAACACCGAATTTTTGACTTAGAAAACTTTTTTGTTATTCACCCGATCTCCGTGAAACTTGGCACAAATATGTAAAATCGAAAAAAAGGGGAGTTTGACTCACGTGCGTTTTCCCATTTTCGCCACAGGAACTGAGTTATTCAAAGAAAATGGACGTCCCAGCCAAAAATCATTTTATTCGAATAACTCGTTTTTCATTGCGAAAATGGGAAAAATTACACGAGTCTAATGTACATTCTTTTTCGATTTTACACATCTGTACCACATTTCATCCAAATCGGAATACAAATAAAGAAACCAAGATTGAACCATTCGGCGGGAAATTTCGTGATGAAATTAGAGAAGTCGACTTTTCAAAGAAAAAAGTTATTATTTTGTTTCGATTTGAATTAAACTTGGCACACGTACGTAAAATGAAAAAAAAAGAATGTGCTTTAGACTCATATACTTTTTTCCCATTTTCGCCACAGAAAGCAAGTCATTCAACAAAAACGGGAATTCGGCTCCGCGGGCCTCCTGAAAAGTTCATTTTTTTCTATTTCAAAACGCATCTCCTCCTAGACTTCTTGAGCTACAGATATGATTTCGGTAAGAAACGAAGCAAGATTTAATCCCCCATCGAGGAATTTATTGGTTATTTCGAATTTCGAATTAGTAATTAATTTGAAGCAAATACTTCTGAAAAGAACTTATGGAAAATTATTTTTCCGCATTTTTTGAAAAATTTCAAAACCTTTAATAGATTCCTATATAAAACAACTTATTCCGCTTTATTTGAGCTCAGAATCAATTCTCTAGCTGAAAAACCCTAGGAGATGCATTTTCCCTAATCCATTTTTTTGTATATTTTTTCCACTAACGCATTTTGTATGCAAAAAATATAAAAACAGTACATGAATGAAAACAATTTTTTTTTTTCGATTTTACATATGCGTGCCAAGTGTCAGCTAAATCGGTTGGTAAATAAACTAGTTTTATTGCCAGTACCTTCACTTTGACAGAAATTCTGCTTTTATTCGATGTTTATTGTCTGAGATGTTTGCATTTTAAAATGTGTTAATGCGATGGTCCATCGCCGATTATGACGCCCTACGATTGCCTTCGCCGACGGTTATTTCATCGTAAGTCAAATTGGCGACTTTTAGTTCCGATGCCGATTGTGCGATGGCATTCGTACCATCCATTTTACCATCGTAACATCATCGGATCACTATTATAAGAGCTTAATTAAGAGGATGAAAACCATTTGGTCCACTCTCAGAAACAGTCTGAGCAACAGTACAGACAAATACATAGACGAAGCCAATAAGAAAACCAAGAAGCGAGACCTAAAAGTTGGACAACGGTGCTTTGTACGCCATGTACCCCGACCAAACGAGTTTAAGAAATTTGCGCCAAGTTTCGACGGTACATTCAGAGTCGTCAAGAAAGTAAACTCGAGGAACTACGGGTTGGAACATGTCACAATAAAAAAATAGCGTAGGGAGCATCTCAATAATACCTTGCAGGCGTACGCGGAACAGATCGACGATGTAGAGATCACACCATCCCCGCCGAAAAGTAAAAATAAGCAGAGAGATATAGCACCGTCAAGCCGCTTCACACGACAGAGTAAGGAGCCCAAAACCCGTACTTCCTTATGACTTTTCATGGCCTCTTGTGCGGCATGATGGCTGCCCTTCAGGTCGCCATCCTTCTGTGCTGCCTGGCATCACCGCCCCGGCTGACGTCACCCTGTCCGGAGGTGCCATCATCGAAGAAGAAGGTGGAGCGAAATTAGTAAGTGCCCTGCAGGTAGTGAGAACAGAAATGACACTTCATCAGTATCTTCGCACTAACGCAATTGCTGTCTATGAACACACGACCAAAGTATTGGAAACGGTTCTGTCCAGCCGCCAAGGTTTCCAGGAGCCCAGATAAAGACCATTGAAAGGAAAATTAATAGTGCCTCTTATCTATATTACAGGATGTAGGAGCACCACCCAGAAGAGGAGGTTGCTCGAGGGCTCAACGTATCTTCGTACCATGAAATGGAAGCGCGCTGGAGGAAGCAAGTGTATACCGCCCATTATGATACACCGTTTAACCGCATAGCGGAGGGATGCGAGTGTCCTCACCCGGACTGCGCTCCTCCCTGTGTCTATGATGACCCATTCTTCCTTACAGCAGATAAAATACAGGAACTCCATGATAATACGAACTTTACAGATGACCAAATAACAGAACTCATCAATTTTTTTAACCATGGAATCGAAGCGAATGATACCGAACCAAACCCCGCGGCAGCCCTGAAACAAAGCAGCGTGAAGCGCCAATGGTTCAACTTTGGAGGGCAGACTTTGCACACAACCCTAGAAGTAGCGACGGATGATGAAATTAACCGCCTCAGTACTTCGATAGGCCAAGTCCAGGTGGCGACTCGGGGAGTGGAGATCAGGGAGCACCATCTAGAGACCCTGATTTCTAACGCCCTGTGATATATCAAATCCGTGTTTGCATACATGAAAGGTAACCGAGACCGGGTACAATCTTTGCAGAATTACCTGCTAATCTCACAGATTATAGATTAGTTCAACATTACTGTTAGTCAGTTGGTCGCTTTAGCAACAGAGGACAAAACACGGGCGGCACTGATGGCTACGAACAAAATGCCACCTATACTGAAGGCGAACCAGAGAGCTTGCATCATTGGAGAGGCGAGTAATTTTTTCCACACTATCCCTTTCCAGCATGATTTCGAAGAAAGCAATGGCTTCCATTAGCAAATCATGGCCCCTTTCAGGACGCTTCGAACTACAGACGGCCGCATATTCTACGTATGTGTGCTTTTGGTCCACGCAGAGAGAAATTACTGCATCTATCATTTCTCCCCTTTTCCGGCGCTGTATAAGGTAGTTGGCCTTATCATACCGGAGATCCAAAAATATCTCATTGTCTCGGATGGAGATCATGTCGAAACCGATGCGCTGACTAATTGTGATACCCTAAACAAATTCTTTTTGTCTGCATGCTTCCGTTCTCAGCTCTAACACCTTGTATCGCTCGTTCGATCCCCCGTGAGGCACACGAGCTCCTTGCAGAACTTGGTGTGCTGACTCGGCAGTTGTGTGTGCATGCTCGGCACCGTGGCGGAACTGCTTTCCTCAGAGATGAGGGGGGTGGGGGGTCTCGGGTTATTTGTTCCTTCCGTCAAATTGG